>OY744525.1:15390449-15447949 GCA_963556195.1 Sepiola atlantica | reverse complement strand
GGCAAAATAACGTAAGACTCATTATTGTGCCGGGCGTCACTGTATGTTTAACAATTTAGTTAAATATACATGAAACGGCAAAATAACGCAGGAATCGTTATATTGCCGGGACCGGCAATATAGCCTATTCGTATAAATATATATATATATAAATATATATACATATATATATAAATATATATACATTAATATATATACATATATATATATAAATATATATACATATATATATAAACATATATATATACATATATATATATAAATATATAAATATATATAAATATATATAAATATATATATATATAAATATATATAAGTATTTCCACCATCAGACAACGCTGCAGCCCACACAAACCATGAAAGCCACAACCCGGAGTCCTAAATTCGAGTTTTGCCTTCCTTTGGGCTCATCAGTAGAACATATCCGAACTCAAAACCCGAGTCACTTGCATGCGAGGCGAGTACTCTGCCACCTCGCCACATATAGGAAGTCTTATTAACTTACACACAATAAGCAAACTACGGCGAAGGCCGACTGTGGAATGTACCTACTCTTCTCAACAAGGGGTGTAGTCATCCAACTACTTAGAACCCAGGCCGATGTCTCACAAGTAAGATTTTATAATCGCTGGACGATGTCATCTAACAAGCTAATCCAGTGAGCAAATAAATATTTGTTTTTTTTTTAATGTGAGATGATGTATATAATTATTTCTGCAATCTGGTTTGTGGCTTTCATGGGTTGTGGGCTGTGGCGTTGTCTGATTGTGGAAATATTTATATATATTCAAAAAATCTAATATATATATATTATTTATTCAAACATTGTTACAAAATAATGCCATCCAGTGTTGCTGAATTTAAAATCGTCACCGACTTTCTTAGAACAATGCGAAAACGTTCTCCGCACGTTTCTCCGCCGTCTTTTTAAAATTCTATTCTTTCTCCAGCTTTTTTGTTCATTTGCTTTTGACACCTGACGAAGAATCGAAAACGTTCGTGAAACCTGTGAAACCTATGGAACATTTATTAATTTTTTGTGATTTTAATACAAAAAAGACCATCAGAAAAATGTAAAAAATAAAAAAGGTATAATTAAACAGCTGAATTCTGTTAATTTTAACAATGTTTGCATAAATGAGAAAATGCTGCCTAAATACACACACAGTATATATATATATATATATATATATATATATATATATATATATATAACTTATCCACAAACAGCTGTTTCGTTATTTCACAACTAATTAGTATGGTGTTTCGGAAGTTTTGAGATGAGGGTTGATAATTTGTAGAATTTGGTATATTCGAACTACTGTTCTCATCTTGGGTGTTTTTATCACAACGTTTCGGCTTCAGGTGTACCTTGTTGAACTCGGAAATCTTTCTGTCGAACTCGGGAATCAGGATGGAATTTCGAATGGAACCCTTTATTAAATTCCATCTGCCATGAATCTTTAGTATTTTGCAATTCTTCGTATCGCCCGCACTGAGGATTGAACCTTCAACCTTCAGATGACTGTCACTTAGAACTGAATTATACTTAGTATTATATCCACTGCGCCACGTTCTAAGTGACATTCATCTGAAGATTGAAGGTTCAATCCTCAGTGCGGGCAATACGAAAAATTGCGAATTACTGAAGACTTCTTCCCAGTCATGGCAGATGGAATGAGAGCATGCTACCTACCCCCATGGATTAGTATGGTTTCTTCAAGATTAAACACATGATACAAAAAACAAAATATTTATACAGACAAACATTGTTGGTAGGAGAGAAGAATCGAAATGGTTCTGGTGAAGCCAGGAGCGTTGTCTAAGAGTAGCAGGTAAGCATATATATGGAGAGGAGATGAAGTGGGAGGTGTATGGAAAGATAAACAGGTTGGGGTAGTCTTCGCCTTCACCATTTCGACTCTTCTCTCCTACCACCCATCTGTATAGATACTTGTCTGTACTATGCGTTTGCTCCTGAGGAAGCCTTATATTAATGAGGCGAAATATCGATCTCTCCACGCATGTTTCCATGTTGATTTTTATTTATTCCATATAAATGTATTTGGTTAATCCTCATTTTTCTTTTGTAATTTTGCCTATACATTCTGTCGGATTTTCATCCTCATATTCTTTCACATGCAGACATGCACACAAATCTGTCTTCAGCAAAACTTACAAATAATAAACTCCTCGCAGCGTGATATTTCTGAATTTAAATGCAATTTTTAATCTGTACGCAACCCAGAACAGTACAGTCTATGAAATGTTCAAGCATAAAGAAATGAACATATTTTTAGTAAGAAAGTCCAAGAAAGATTTTTCTTTGGAATATCTAGATATTGGCTCCCTGGGCTTAAAAGAAAAGACTATTTTATATATCAAAGGTATTTGCTTGGATAGGAGATTGCTTCATGGCCTTAGCTTAATTCATTTCTCCTTGATCTCCACTCAAGTCGTGACTTGAAAATTCTCTTCACGGTAGACATTGTTTATGTCTTGCTTTCATAGTCCGTTAATGCTTGTAGCCATACATTGGTGGTATATTCGTTCCTGGTGCAAAACGCTTAGCTTGGATAAAAGCAGAAAACACTTTTAGTAGGAATCAAATAGAAAATATTTTTGAAAATAATCTTAATATATAAATTAACTAGTTATAGCTACACGGCGTTGCCTGGGATGCACTGAAGTCATTTTTACTTTATAATCTTTTTTGTTTTTTTGTTTGGACCGAAAAATACATTTAGTTGTAAAGAATACAACTTTTCTCTGACATATATGAGTTATTGCCCTTGCTCATTTTGATTTTGGGGCGAAAAATATATTTAGTTGTAAAGAATACAACTATTCTCTTACATATATGAGTTATTGCCCTAGCTCATTTTGATTTTGGACAGAAAAATATATTTAGTTGTAAAGAATACAACTATTCTCTTACATATATGAGTTATTGCCCTTGCTCATTTTGATTTTGGACCGAAAAATATATTTAGTTGTAAAGAATACAACTATTCTCTTACATATATGAGTTATTGCCCTTGCTCATTTTGATTTTGGACCGAAAAATATATTTAGTTGTAAAGAATACAACTATTCTCTTACATAAATCAGTTATTGCCCTTGCTCATTTTGATTTTTTTTTTTCGATAATAAGCTAAAACATTTTCTTAATATTGATTTTCTGGATTGGAGAAAGTTTATTTTGAAATAACCTGTAGTGAAGTAAGTTATTATATTGCCAAAACTGATAAGTGGAAATTCATTCACAGGAAACAAAGTCTGATTAGTCTGCTTAAAAGCTACTTAGGTCCAACTTTAAAATAAGGCTGGCATAATTTTATAGATATAGAATAGAAGATGATAGAATAAATAATTTTATAGATGATAGAATAAATAGAAAAGCAATATTTGTACATGCAGAGGCAAAAATAAGATTTTGGTACTTTTTTATTTTAATGGTGCATCTATAGACTAGAGAGTAGAAAGTGGACCTTGGGTTTACTTTCGGCAGCCTCGTAACACTTGCTTCCCTTATTTTGTCCTTTAGTCCTCACATTCCATAAGCAATGTTTCTGACAAAGGGGAAAGAATTGCTGTTTTCTGGGTCGGAATCTATCCATCTAAAGCTTATCGTTGGCTAGTTTTTTGACCTTGAAGTAGTATTTTTTTTTAGCTCCTTACATCAAGTGGCTTTATGCCTTGTCTGGAGCGATTTACATTAAAAACTTAAAAAAAACAAAAACATTATACACCCATGTCATTGTCGCGAATCCAGGTTTGTTGCTTGTCTGTGGATACCAAATCACTCGAACGCTGATGTTGATATATAAAAAGGTTTATTTAAGGAAAGAGAAGAACAGTCACAGAAAACATATAAGGGACGGGTCATTTTCGTACACAAGAGAGAGAGAGAGAGAGAGAGAGAGAGTGAGAGAGTGAGAGAGATAGAGAGGCAAAGACAGAGAGAAATAAATATATAGACGGATAGCTCTAGTTACATTGTGCATGCCCACCTCCTCCTCCCATTAGAAACGGTGCTCTAGACACGTCTTTCCTGCTTGAAGTATCGCTAGACCAAAAGATAGAAAATCACTTGGTTTAGCGACTTCCATCTGGGTTCACCTCTGACCCTTAGGTGTCACTCAAACTTTGCTATTAAAACACGGACCTCGTTATGTAACAGTTAGCCATAATCAAATAAAAATAAGCATAAATAAATTACAACTATAATATTTATACGTCACATGTATCCTCAGTTATGCAGCATTTGGTCTTTTACTTTCTACTATCCTATACAGCAATATTTTCTGATCCAGTCTGTAGAGGAATAGGGTTATAAATGGATAGTAACATTTAACCTTACTAAAACAAAGCTTATTTTCTTTAACAATTATAAGAAAGCTTTTCAACCAGCGATTGGCATGGCTAATAGCACCTTACCTGAGAGTCCAACATTCAAACTCTTCAGCTATATATTCACAGGTAACATAAATTGGAACAAATAAATATGTTAGATAATGGCCCTGTGAGAGTTGGACGCATCTATTTGAGACGGGTTTGACTTGCGCGATTTGTAGCGGAATCATTCCGTGCAATTCGGTTCGATGTGTTCCCACGGGTGCGCGGAGACATTGACGCAACCTATAGGTCACCGAAGGTCAAGGGTTGAATCACACCTGCGTGTTGATCACAAGATTTGGTGGCGAGAGTTTCCAGCGTGGTAAAGTTAAAGTAAGATTTAATCAGTTACTGACTTGGAAGCGACGAGGCAAGACTGACAATCATGTAGCGGTTACGAGAGGGATTCCGAACCAAAAATATAAGAGTCAGTAGTGAAACTTTCATCCTCCTCCCTCTACAAGTAATTACGAAATAACTAGTAAATTTAGTTAGCGTAAACTCTCTCTCGATCCCAACGAACTCGTTCAGGTCGGCTAATTAAATAATTAAGTAATAAACGGCTCGAATTAAAACAGCGAAAGACTTTGTTGTACTTTGAAACAAAGGTTTTATTTCAGAGCGAAGATAGCAGTCCGAGAAAAATGATGATGGCGGCGCCGACTCAGACGACGGTCTTAGCAGTCGTGACAGCAAATGGTTGCAGGCGAAAAAACGGTGGTACGAATAGTATCACACGACAGCGACAAGCATGCGAAACAAATGGTGGCAAGAGAGACGTACAGGCAGTACGAGTAGCAGTATAGCGACAACAGCGATCGGAGAACGCGGAACCTAGCTACAGCACATCAAGCCCGTTTCGAGTCAACGACGAGAGTTCTTCTACTTCTACGATTCTCCAATTCCACGAAGGGGTCGAGAACGTGTCAATGCAACAAATAGAAGATACTGCCAAGTCTGCTGCAAAGAAGGTGGGCTCCCTCTATTGGGCTGGAAAACTTCTCACACCTGACAGTATCCTATATCTCTATGAAGCCACCATTCACCCGTGCATGGAGTATCGTTGTCACGAACTGCTAGTCTCTTAGACAGAGGCCAAAAAAGAACGTCTAATCTAATAGGTCCCACAGTGTCTACCAAGCTCCAGCCCCTGTCCTATCGCTGCAATGTTGCATCCCTGTGCTTGTTCTACAACTACTTCAATGGAATGTGCTCCGATGAACTGCTGTGCTAGTGCCCCCTCAACGTAAATATTCGCGACAGTCACAACAAGCAGCAAAATCACACCCTTCACTGTACAGGTCCCTAGATACTCCAACAGCTTTTTTCCTTGAACTGCTAACCTCTGAAATTCCTTCCGTGCTTCTTGTTTCCCTGACTGTACCAACATACCAACATTTAAATGTAATGTGAAAAACATCTCGCTGCACAACTGTCTACTTAGGATGCCCTTATTAATAAGGCTTCTAATTCTGTTGTAGGCCGATAATAATTAAGACAAACACATTGGTATAATTAACAAAACTTATATACAGAAGTATGTTACAGGAGTATGCATCATGTGCTAGGGGCCATAACTACAACATTTTGCTGCCCAATGACACTTAGATGTTACTATTATTTTCGTGTCTGGCTAAGTCCATTTATTCCTGAAATAGATAGATCAGCTTACCCCATAACAAATTTGCAGTAGCCTCTTACGTCTTGGGGTGAATTAAAGTGAAAAAAAAATGAGGAACAGCAATTTACAATCAACAAATATTTGCACATGGCAGAGAGAAACCTGCAAACTAGAAACACTTGACAAGGGGGTCATATACCAAACATATCATGAACTTCCGGCGTCACATTAGACTTTAGTGATAAATGAAGAAAGCTGGAAGCACGTAAGATTTTATTTTTTAAAATCGCTTTGTTATTTCATATTCAGTTTTCCTTTCTTACCACCCGGTATATTCCCCAGATTGTTTTCCCGCCTTCTAATAAATTACTTGTATATTACACACAATGCTTAAAGCAAACTACATCACCGTCATTGCCATAATTCTAGAATGAGTTAAAAATCTTGTAATATTTGCATGTGTCCTTACTTCCTAGTGGTGCATGTATCTCTGCTAAAAACGTTCTGAGTAAAGAAATTAAATCGAATTACAATTTCTTCTTCTTAACAACATGGGCCAATGCTAAAGAAAAAGAAATAGTTATTCAGAATGAAACATTGATATTTTTATTTTAGATCTCAAGTCAAAATTCCGACTGACTTAATTTTATTTAGTTGATATTACGTATTGGTGGGATGTATACCTTATTCAGATATGCAAAATCTATTCGTTTGTAATCATTCCCCGATGTGAAAACATTTGTTTTTTGTTTGAACTTTGCGTATCTAAAGAAGGTATAAATTATACAGAAACGTGATATGAACTAAGTAAAACCTATTTCTCATAAACAAAATGTATCTATCTTTATTAATTCCAGACTGTCAGATATTTCCCCCCTTTTTCTATGTGTTATATTGGAGGAAGGGGGACTGTTTCGATGTTCGTCTTGTCGTAGCATTGATTCTATCTCTTTGGATTTCTCTCTTCTTTTGTGTCTCCTGTACTTTTGGTTGTTTCTCGTCATTTCTTTGACCTATGAATCGTTTGCATTTACGTTTTTTTTTTATTGAATAAATTAACAATATTTTTGTTTGAAAAGTAATTTTATTAAATAACTTTTTCTTTTGTCTGCTATGCTTAAGTCTGAAATTATATCTTTGTTGTTCTGTCATGCTTAAGTTTGAAATTACATTTTCATTGGTCTGTCATGCTTCAGTTTGAAATTACATTTTCGTTGGTCTGTGATGCTTAAGTATGAAATTCTATTTCTGTTGGTCTGTCATGCTTAAGTTTGAAATTACATTTACTTTGGTCTGTCATGCCTCAGTGTGAAATTACATTTTCGTTGGTCTGCTATGCTTAGGTTTGAAATTACATTTTCGTTGGTCTGCTATGCTTAGGTTTGAAATTACATTTTCGTTAGTCGGTCATTTAATAACTTTTAAATGTTAATTTGTTGAATCTATCACACTTAAATCAGAAATAACGTTTTTGTTTAATTTATCAAGCTTAAGTTCTAAACACATTGTTGCTGACTTATCGCTTAAGTTTGAAATCGGATTTTCTTTGGTCTGCAATTTACACCACTTGATTCTGCACTCCAAGAAAAAAAGATATCCTTTTGGCCAAGAACATGACAAACTATGTAAATTTGTCTCATCCAGTCAGACTCTTATTATGGTTGACTTACGCACGTGCTGTGTCTGATTCGACAATTCAATTTTAGTCTCATCAGTCCACAAAATTGAGTTGCGAAAATCATGATCTTTTTCCAAAAAAGCACATTTTCTTACCCAAGCCTTACGAGCATTTTGACCTTAGTTTTGAGTACAAGGCTTTCTTGGGGGGGGGGGGGGCACTGAGAATCATAACACATTTACTGAATCACCTATTTATGTACGCCGTGACCCACATTCACTTCATATATATATACATATATATATATATATATATATATATTTTCATTGGTTTGTCATGCTTAAATTTAAGATTACATTTTCGTTGGTCTGTCATGCTTCAGATATATATATATATATATATATATATATATATATATTCATATATATATATATATATATATATATATATTCATATATATATATATATATATATATATATATATATATATATATATTCATATATATATATATATATATATATATATATATATTCATATATATATATATATATTCATATATATATATATATTCATATATATATATATTCATATATATATATATATATTCATATATATATATATATATTCATATATATATATATATATTCATATATATATATATATATTCATATATATATATATATATTCATATATATATATATATATTCATATATATATATATTCATATATATATATATTCATATATATATATATTCATATATATATATATATATATATAAATATATATATTCATATATATATATATATTCATATATATATATTATCCAGGTAAAACGTCCACAGGGTAGTAATCCAAAGAATTTCAACCGGGTTCATAAAAAGTGCTGAATATCAAATAGAGCTTTTATATATGATTATTTGTATTTACACAGACATGTACAAAATCTGCGACACTGGCATGTCGATGTTCTCGATCAACAGCTATTATAAACTGAGATCTCATCAGGTAGAGTTAGAATTCGATCGGTAACATCGACATGCCAGTGTCACAGATTTTCTACATGTCTGTGTAAATAAAAATAATCATATATATATATATATCTATATATATCAGAAAGCTTGTCCTTCAGCACCAATTAAGGGTTCTTCCTTCTTGTATTGATATTCATCTACGATTGTTTGGACTAATGGCTCTATAAACTTGGAATGTTTTATATTCCTATTGTAATGCTTTTATAGCAACGCACGCGTTGGAGACAGTTTTCCATATTGGATATGTAGTGTCATAGAGATACCACAAGGTCAGAATAGTGCTCAATACTAAATAGAGCTATTTATATAATTATCTTTATTGATACAGTCTTGTACAAAAAGCTGCTACACTGGCATGTCGATAACATATGTAACCATGTTTCGGTTGTACTCTTCAGACCAAAAAAAATAAAATGAGCAAGTCTTCCTCGTTAAATTTTTTATTTTTATGTCTGAAGAGGTTACTTGTCTGTGAAGAGTACAACTGAAACATGTATGCACATGTGTAACCAACAATGTTTGTATGAATAAACATTTTATACTAAAGAACAGCTCAACTTGTTATTGCATACTTTTTATAAACACTGGAGTTTCAACAGATTAACATCTACAGAAACTAATATACACATGTACTATATATATATATATATATATATATATATATATATGTAAAAATAATTGAAATATTTCGGAGAACTATACAAAATGAGTTTTTAAGTTTATTTTTGCTAGTTGTTTAATTGCTTATCCTTTATTCCATTTTTATTTTTACATTTTGTCCGAAACATTGTTTCTTTTTCCTCATATATATATATATATATATATATATATATATATATATATATATATATATATATATATCGACACATGTCTGACTAAAGATGACAGAATATTTTCTTTTCGTTATTTTTTTAGTCGTTGTCTGGACTCGGCGGGTTATTTTCCACGTTTCTGGTGTTAATTTATAAAGTATGCATCCGAAAGTTCTTTTTTTCGGTCATTTCAAGCGCTTCCGATCCCCACTATCGTCTTCAGAAGTTGTTTTTTATATGCTATATTTTTGTTGTTATTTTACTCTGGAGCTTTTTTGCAGTTTTATTTATGTATACTCCATTAATTAACACTGGAGACCCGAAAAATATCTCACCGAGTCGAGACAATGATTAAAAAAATAACGAACCAGAAAATTCTTTAATCAGACATATCGATAACGATTTGCTGCCTATATATATATATATATATATATATATGTGTGTGTGTGTGTGTGTGTGTATGCAATGCTCCGATCCTGTTGTTGAGTGCTATTGAATGTTTAGGTGTCTATGCTCGCCACTTTCAGTGTAAACATCACTTAATTTCTCCATTATTGCGTGACAATCCCTCGTGGCCTAATGGGATTGGTGAACGCCTACAGATTCAAGGTGTATCTGTGAACCGGGGTCACATCCAATGACCATCTGAGATTTTTATTTACCTACGCTGATGAGAGCCATAAGCTCGAAACGACATCATACGTAGGTAAAAATATTTTTTTTATATATTAAAAATAATTTAATATTATATATATATATATATATATATATATATATATATATATATCAATACATTTCCATAATTTTTATTTATTTATTTTTCTCAATTTCCTCATTTTATATATGATTATTTTTATTTACACAGACATGTACAAAATCTGCGACACTGGCATGTTGATGTTATCGATCAACAGCTTTTATAAACTGAGATTAGAATCCGATCTTAACCTTAGGTTATATTTGAGTCTTTTTTCCATGATACACAAAAGGAGATGCAAACAACCAACTAATTGTAATTCTAAATAAATGTCCTGAACAGAATTAAAATGCATGAATTGCAAGGGTACACACATTATAGAGAAGGAATACGTTCTGTAAAGTAAATACAACTTATTTTGATATCATCTGAAAACTGTGCCAAGAATTATGTATCCAGTAGGAAAATGCCATGCTGAATAGGCTAGCTGTCTGGGAATCTCGTCTTAACTACCAAGAAGCGGTGTAAAACCTTATAAAAACGTAGTGCTGTGGTGGAACAAGTCCGCTCAGCTAGAGACCAAAACCTGAAAGAGGTTGAATCTGGTTTATAAATCTCCCACATGAGGTGAAACTTAATTCTTTCCAGAATTAGAGTGTTCATTCTCTCGTTGGCAAGTAATGATCCAAGAGAGATAACTCCTGAATATTCAACAGCTACTGCCAGAAAGAATCTTATATTTATATTTTCTAAACAAAGGATTTTTTCAAAAGTTCTTTCAGCCTGTGTTTGCTCTACCATCTTGCATGGCAGTGAGATATGGGCTACACACGCTTTTGATCTGCAACGGCTTTAGCATGATGACCATGCCATGATTAGGTGGATATGTGAGAGAAAACTAGAGGACAGAATCCCTTCAGACGTGCTTTATCAGAAGTTTGCTATTGGTGGGATTTAGTATGCCTTACGCGCTCGGCATCTCAGGTGGTTTGGCCATGTACGGCGGACCACCCTTGCATGAACTACATACCACGTCTGGATACTAGAATCGTCAATGTAGTCACTATCAGAAACAAGGGAATTTGGAAAACAATAACTACCTGGGATAGTGACACGTCTGTCAGATCGCGTCTGATTGCTTAGGCATCTTAAGCCAGAAAGAGAACGCATATCTGGTTTGTATGTGGGTGGAATTGAGATATATTTTTGGTCTTCGGAAATAGAAGAGTGTATTCTTTCGTTGGCTAGTAATGATTCAGGACAGATAACTTTGATCTGGTCCAAGGGTGATAACTTCCTGATAATTTTGACCCAACGCTGAGATTTCATTAAAATCTTGTTTTCATTGTAATTGTTAATCGTATATTTTTGAAATGACAACAGTTATTTCCCTTGCACTGTAATCATTGTAATCTGTAATTATCTCCCTTGTTCTTTCTTTGTATATAAACAGAAGCCTAACGCGTAATCGTTCTTATGCATCCGGCGACCGATCAAGTTAACATCGTGTTGTGTCCTTTTTTACCTCTATCCTCTTTGCTCGTATTACTTCTTATTTCAGTGAATGACCACGTCATAGCAACATAAGAACTGGCGACGAGAATTTAAACGAAAAAACTCACAAAGTGTTCGAACATACGAGCTAACGTTTTTTTTATTAAAAAAAATACGAAGAAATATCCACATTTTTTTTATTAAAAAAAAACCCAGAATGTCTCACAACGGTCCAATGCATTTTCAAAGTTTTAGCGTCCACGAAAATCCAAGTACCAACGGTAATCGTTGGCAAAAGTGGTTGGACAAACTTGAGAATCTGTTCGTGGCTTTCGATATTCGAGGTGACGGTAAGAAGAAAGCATGCTTACTTCATCTTACCGGTGACGAAGTTTTTGATATTTTCCACAATTTTACGGATATACAAAAAGGCGTTGGCGCAACCGTCGAATCGGATGGATCAAAAATACCAAACACATACGAAGTAGCAAAGAAGTCACTGACCGACTATTTCACACCGCAAAGAAATATGTCTTATGAGATCTTCAAATTTCGACGCGCATCGCAGAATGTTGACGAAAATCTAGACTCATTTCATGTGAGATTGAGGACATTAGCATCCACGTGTGACTTCATGGATACAGATCGGGAGATACTCGCACAGATCGTCCAAGGCTGTTCATCCTCTAAGGTCAGACGAAGGGCACTACGAGATGACTCCACACTCCAACAAGTGTTAGACGAGGCCAGAGCAATTGAATTAGCTCGCACACGTGCCGCAGACATCGAAAGACAAGAGGTGGTTAGTGCCCTATCGTCACATAACAATAAACGAGACCGCAGGCAGTACACACGCAGAGAAAAAGAAAAAAAAATACCGACGAAAAACGCAACTACGGACACACACAAGGCAGTAATCGCCAGTTACTCCGAGGACCCAGCCACGTGGCAAAGACGCCGGACATGTCTGCCACTACTGTGGATACTCAGCAACACATGTGAAGTGTCCTGCTAAGGGGCAAGAATGTCGAAACTGCCGGAAAAAGAACCACTTCGCAAAAGTATGCAATTCAAAACCGGTAAGACAAATTTCTTACTCATATCGAAATGATATTGAATCCCTTTCAACGTCGAGTGATGAGTCTGTCTACACGGTAAAAACTCCCACGTCGACAAAAACAGCCACTGCCACCATCCTCGTTAATGACTCCCCAGTGACCTTCGTTTTGGATACCGGTGCCAGTGTAAATATAATGTCTGGACGCACGTACGACGGTCTTCAGTACAGGCCGAAAATACACAGCATAATATTCATGTTTCATAATACCAGATTGGAACGAATGTACCGCCCATTTCTTAAGATCGGATAAAACAAACAAAAAATCACAATATCAGATGTATTTAATCGTTATTTAAGATGTATTTAATCGTTAACTATAAAAAGTTTAAATATATTTTTATGTTCTAATGAGTCACCGCTTATCAAGGTCTAAAAGCAACCCGAGGATAAGGGTTAATTAGTTTTTCAGGTGGACGGTGAGACAACATGATGGTGAAGATTAGTAACAATGGTTGAAACTGGTCAGAATTTGATTATTTAAGAGGACGGCTCAACAAGAACTGAACATTGGACATTAACACGACGATGTTGTAATCAGCTGGGAAGCAGTCCTGTAGTATTGTGTTCCACAGACAGGCAGTTCTTGAAAAAAAAAAACTCTGCTCATGGATGTTCCGTTTAGTTTTAGGTACACAGAGGAATAAATGAAAAAATATTTACAGTGGTTGTAGCTAGACGAGTTTGTGTTGTGAATGTTTCACAGGGGGCACCATAGATTGGAGCTCAGTCGAGCACCTACCATGAAAATAAGGATAGAGTAGAGAAATACTAGCAACTTCTCTCCTGTGAGAAAAAGGCTGTAGGGAAGAAAAGAGGACATCCCTCACTAGATTTCAAAGGCATGAAAGGGTGCTCTGAGTGGCATCTCCCCAGATGTGGCAACAGTACCTCCCTATCATCGGATGTATTTGACTCGTATACAGGTTTAACGCTATGGACAAAATATCCACACTTTCACCAACCATGAGCTTAGAGATTTTCATGTTTTCTCTTTGAAAACCACGTCTAAGCTGATTTTTGAAATCATCTGATCTTCCTTCTTTGCAAAGGGTCAGGTGACCAGACATGAAAAAATGTACATTTGTAAAAAGAAAAAAGTGAAAAGGGATTTGTTTTTTAGTAATGAGTCATCTGTTTTGTTTTCATTATTATTGAATGTTTCTATTAGTCTAAATTTGCGTTTAAATTCTTTAAGGTTCTTCTTCAGTTCCGTGATATTACTTTTGGGAGGTGGGCAGAATTTGAGGCCCAAATGCGCAGAAACATCAAACTGTTAAAAATAAAAACATTTTTTCAAATGGAAAATATATCTGAAGAGAGCCGCACGAGGCTTGAAATGTGTTATAACATCACAAAATTATAAAATAACAAACAATGGTTGAAAAAAGTTTTTTTACAAATGTTGGTAGCCTCACTTCTTTAAATATACATTTTTCTCTCGTTGGAACTGAACTGACTTATTAAACAGGTCAAGAGGGGGGGAGTTCATTTTAACGCAGAACTTGACCGCTGGACAACACTTGCAATCAGGGACATTAAATTTGTCTTTTCCAGAAAGTTCTACGATTTTAATTTTGGTAACTTTGCCAGACATTCTGGCACCTCCAGGAATTTTCTTCCTTGTGGCAAACTTTTAGGACTGCCTAAGCGACGTCTCATAATAACATCTTTCTATCAGTCAATAGTTTTTAATGTAATCATTTTTTTTATAAGTTGTTGCTCAAAAAAGATGAGGTCACATTTACGAAATTGATGAGGAGGAAGATAAAGGAATTACTTGACTCAACTCTCGATTGCTATGATAAGTCTAGACAAAACCCCAGAGAGGGAGAGAGAGAGAGAGAAAAAGAGAGAGAGAGAGAGAGAGAGAGAGAGAGAGTGTGTGTGTCTATACCCCCCCCACCATGTATCACTATCTTCCGTCACTTCCATAAACAGTCTTCTCGACACATTTTCATAACCCACTTTCATAACAAAGACAGATATCATCATCGACATAGTCATTACTAGTTATCACATTAGTATTATCATTCAGTACTCACTAGGACTGGTGCTACCAGATCAGGCTGTCTGAAGATATTGGCTTCCTGACCCAAAATGCACCAAACATTGATGTTTTATTGTTTTTTTTTGCAAAACTCAATCATGTTCTGCAAAAACAAAAACAACAATTTCCTTACCCCCTTCCCCCTTTCCCTTTCGCCTGGTGCTATCAGATCAGGCTGTCTGCAGATACCGGCTTCCTGACTTAAAATGCACCAAACATTGATGCCATTGCTGTTTTCCTTTCCCTTTGCAAAGCTCAATCATGTTCTGCAAAGCTAAAAACAACAATTTTTCCTCTAACAAGACAACCAAACCAAACACCATGAATAAATATTTGAAGATATAAAGAACTTTAAAGCCCAAACACTTTTACCAAAATGACCGGATTCGGCATTAAATAACCTGAAAAAGAGTTGATATGCCATAAAACAAAACAACCCAACACAATAAAAGTGTTGTAGTTTGATTGAAGCATTGTGTATAGTGTGTAGATAGATTTTTAGAAGGCTGTGATAATGCGAAAAGGTGTAAGAGATGAAACAACTGAAAAACAGAGTCGAGAATCAACCGAGTGAATATGTAGTGTTTTGCTAGGAGAGAGAGAAGGAGAGAGCTAGTAATAAGTAGGTAACAATTTTCTTTCTATTTACGGCTTACTATTTAATCTTCAATTCATAGCATGTGAGTCGGTATCGAAGTTCTAATATTACGAGGCAAAGCCTCCTTATTAAAGTTGTGTAGAAGACGATGCATGCTATCTATGCAATTTTGATAAGGAGACTTTGCCTCGAAATATCAATACTTCAACACCGATAGTCATGCTATTTACTGCTTACTATTTCATCTTCAGTTTATAGCATGTGAGTCGGTATCAAAGTTCTAATATTATGAGGCAAAGCTTCCTTATTAAAGTTGTGTAGAAGACGACGCATGCTATCTATGCAATTTTGATAAGGAGACTTTGCCTCGAAATATCAATACTTCAACACCGATAGACATGCTATTTACTGCTTACTATTTCATCTTCAATTTATAGCATGTGAGTCGGTATCGAAGTTCTAATATTACGAGGCAAAGCCTCCTTATTAAAGTTGTGTAGAAGACGACGCATGCTATCTATGCAATTTTGATAAGGAGACTTTGCCTCGAAATATCAATACTTCAACACCGATAGACATGCTATGAATTGAATTTTCTTTCTATTTACTGCTTACTATTTCATCTTCAATTTATAGCATGTGAGTCGGTATCAAAGTTCTAATATTACGAGGCGGGTTGATGTAAGGAGCTAAAAAAAACTAATTCAAGGTCAAAAACTAGCCATGTGTTAGATGGATAGATTCCGACCCAGAAAACAGCAACTCTTCCCCCGTTGTCAGAAACATCGCTCATGTATGCGAGGACTAAAGGAAAAAATAAGGGAAGTGCGAGAGTTACGAGGCTGACGAAAGTAAACCCAAAGTTCACTTTCTACTCTCCTATGATATGCCGTAAAACAAAACAACCAAACCAAACACTATGAATAAATAGTTTAAGATACAAAGAACTTGAAGCATAAAACTTTTACCAAAATGACCGATATTGCTCACCGATAATAACTGGTATTGTTCCCTAGAGCATGTGTTACAAAAAGTCTACCCACATTTTCAGTACTCTCTACCCCTTTCAATAACCGTTGCAAATGACTTTACGTTATCACAACAGCTGCTTACCATTGATTTTATCTGGGAATTGGGTGGCAATAAGCCTTCCCAAGGTCCCAGTTCACTCCACACTCTTCTAGTGGTGCTCTACTAAGTGCTCTCCCTCTTTGGTCTCTCTATCCTTTTTAACCCTTCACGACTATTTGAGGTTGGTACCATCACTTTTGGGGGGTTAGGGTTGGGGTTAGTTTATGAAATTTCTTGCAGTTTCAGTTTGCTTGTATTCATGTAGTGGTGTTCTTTCTATGTTTTGTTTTCTTTCCACTGCAACTTTCATGTGACTGGTTACCGTTTACAGTTAATGTGAGTTGGTTTCCGCATTCGAGGACTTTCCTTAAAATTTCAGCTGTTTTCGTCATTGCCGTCCATTGTATGGTCTCAGTCTTTCTTTTGATTCCAATTTCTCCCAATCTTTTTTCAGGACTGTTCCTAGTGCTCCTACGATTATTGGTATTACATTGACTTTCATCATATACCCATTTCAGTTATCTGGCAAGTTTCCTGCATTTGTTTCGTTTTTCAGTCCCCATTATCTACACCCTGTGGTCTGCTGGGACAGAAAAACTAAGATTTGGCAGGATTTTTCTTTCTTGTTGACTATCATGACATCCGGTCTCCTTGCTTGAATGAGTTTTATTATTATTATTATTATTATTATTATTATTATTATTATTATTATTATTCTTTTTCCACCTATCCTACAGGTAATCCGTGTTACAGTGACTCCAAATGGAATTGGGGAAAATTTGAATGATGTCATTAAAATGCTTATTGAAACTAATTGAAATGTTCTGTGAATATGTCGTCGATCTCTACAACAGCCAAACAAACAAACTTTCTTTTTGATATAGATAGATAGATTTTAATTTAATTCAATGTGTCCTCGTCATTACCATTATCAGCAGGCAGCACGTGCATTTGTTTTGAAAGACAATAAAATAAAATAAAAATATTTATGGAAAGAATCAACTTACTAGGAATAATAAGCAGCCGTTATATCCTAGAAAATGTATTCTTAAGAATTAAAGGTCGACCGAGTATATCATTTTCGGAGAAAGTCATATCAAGTAGATGGTCAAAATAAAATTACTGTACCGACCACCATGAGATACAAGCGATGTTCATAAAAATATAGTTTTATAAGCATAATTTAAACACATGTAATTGTTTATCTGATCGCTGAAATAGAGAAATGTCGAAACTTTTTTGTTATTGGTTTTGGGTTACGTCAGTAAGGAAAATGTCTCCATTTTATCATTATCCCTAGCCGAACTAAGTATTTTCAGAAAGAAACTGAAACGAAAGATATATTCATGCAAGGAACATAGTGAAAGAAAAATAAAGAAAAAGGGCTAGTCAAAATCAAATATCGATTGGTCAGATGTAATGCTATTAGTTTTAACTTTTATAATCTGACAGACTCTTCTTTATCTATTCGAATCTCTCTCTCTCTCCATATATATATATATATATATATATATATATATATATATATATATATATATATATATATATATATATATATATACTTTGATGCTGACAACTCCCACTCTTAATTGATTTTGAACGAAAAGTTATCACCCCCAATCACGTCTTTTGTCCATGTGAATGCGTCCATCACTGTGTTCTCGTCGTCGTCGTCGTCCTTACCATTATCAGCATGCAGTTGAGCAACTTCGTTATTAACATCAAAGGTTCTTCACTGTTGCCCTGCTTGCAAGAACAATGGCGCTTTTACTCTTGTATGAAACATCTTAAGGCCGTCTACGAATTGACGATGAAAGCGCGTCTTTTGGAAAAGGCTTCACCCTTCACTAGTCGCTCTCCAATGGCAATATTCAATGAGACAGAAAAGCAGCTTGGCAGAAAGTACAAAGAAGAGACATCTTAGATAAGACAAGATTATTTAAATTGAAAGAATATGCGCACTCTCTTTCTCTCTTTCGCACAGACACAAACACACACACACATATATATATATATCTAATATATAAAGTAGAGACGATTTTCCACTGTACCTTCTCGGAGTATAGGAAAATAACCACATGCATCACAGGCTACTAAACTCACCACTATACTACACTTATTCACTCGAGCGTGTTTTAGTAAATTTCTTATTATTTTTCTACCTAACACTAAATATTACATTTAGCCTACCATCAACGTCTCTCCGAAAAACCAACTCCATATAGGTGGTAGCAAAGACTTTTCTCCCTAACAATTCTGTACTGTTACTCTACTCATCGACACCGGGAACTAATACACACAGTTTAATTTTTACAAAACAGTCCGTCCTTATTTATTATTTGCCTGGTATTAATTTACTACATAATATAAAGCAATACACAATGACTCAATGACCGCTCCCGTTCACTCCATAGACACGACTTTAAGTGCAAGTTGGACAAACACTGGTTTCACAGAAAATATTCGGTCAGACCTGAGCACGAATTAGTCTAATGGACAAAAGGGAAAGGAAAAGAATTGGAAGTTACAGGCACGAGCCTTTTTCCCAAATATATATGTTATAACTTCACTAACTAAATATGGATCACTCCCTTCAGCTTATTCTTCTTACTTTTACGGCGCTTTGATTGGCTGGCTACAATTCTATTCTGGAATAATCGAATATAATTGCCGAACACTAAACAAACAGAAAATTGAAATTAAAACATGGCGTCTCTTATTCCTTCATTCAGGAAAACGCCTTCATTTACAAAAATCATTTTTTTAACTACATATATATATATATATATATATATATATATATATATATATATATATATATATATCATTCAATTTTCTTACTTTTTAATTTATCATTCTGACGTTTCCTCTTAGAGGGTCAGACGATAAGGCCTTAAGGAAAATTTTAACAATTTTCTTTTCTTTCTCCACCTGCCAGCGATTAAAACATTGAATTTTTGTACAATTGAACGATTTATTTATCCCACAGCGTCCAACATACCGACTTTTAGTTGTTCTTAATTTGGTTTTTATACCATGGCTTATTGTAATGTTATTCGAAAATTATCAAATAAACAACAAAAGAATGAAATACGAGAGATATTCCAAAAGTCTCTATGCTACAATTGACACTTTCTTCCTTCCCCCATCACTCTTTCTCTCATATATCATTTGTATCTCTTTATTTTTCATCTGTTCTTTGGTCATCACATGATTCTTTTCGCACGTGACAACACGACCTCGAGGTCGTGCCGTCCATATTTTGTGATAACATTTAACTTTTTAGTCTTTAAGGGTTGGAATAGAAATGCTAAACATGATACTTCAGCGTTTCACATGTACGCTTAAACTGGCTATGACTTAGTGTTTTTAGTATGTTTTTTATTACTTACTAAAACATGGTTCGAATAAACATAAGTTATTTGAGATTAAATATGAGAAAGGTGGGGGATCAATTTCCTATATAAATTTAATGTAAAAGGAGCACCCACTTCCTGCCCAGCTAGTGGTAAATTGAAACGTATAACCGAATGGTTTTTCAATTTTTGGGACGGGAAAATTGGAGGGGGGGGGGGCATTTTTTTTCATCCAAATTATTTTTTTCGGTTTTAAATATAAATGAGAGGGTACTTTTTATAAATTTTAATTTTTTTTTAATTTTGAGGAGTGGGGTGCTTTTTTTAAATTTTAATTTTTTTTTAATTTTGAAGAGTGGGGTACTTCTTTTAAATTTTAATTTTTTTTTAATTTTGAAGAGTGGGGTGCTTTTTTTAAATCCTGAAATTAGCTGACACTTGACAAAAAAATATTCAACTATGATGGAAAATACCCGTGTTTGGCTAAGTAAAAGTGACGATTATGAACGTTAACAAACTTCATCAAACAATGTACACAATACGAACCAAACTGTTTTTTTTATAATTTTTACTCTAACCTAACCCTAACCTAACACTAAACTAAGTTTCAGTTTGCCAAATCGGTTTAGTTCGGTTCGTACGGTGTAGAAGCATCGGAACTTGATAGTTAAATCATTCTTTTATATTCTCCTCGGGCAACGCCGGGAAACGGGTCCTGCTAGTTGGTAAATAAAAGTTCTATAATTATTTTTAAATAAATATTTTTATATCCACAGATATGCACGGTTCGTCTTCATTAGGACCTATCAGTATGGCTATATACAGCTGACGCACCAGACACGCAGCATGAACCTCATACCTCAGCCAATACTGACTGTTAAGATCTAACATCCTAGCTGGCGCACCCACCGAGACAAGCGCATAAATAAGAAAGAAATATATTATATTTAATTTTACGATATACTAAGTTTCAAAGAGGATTTTATTTCAAGGTAAAGAATCTTGTATTTTATATATATATATATATATATATATATATATATATATATATATATATATATATCATTCAATTTTCTTAGTTTTTAATTTATCATTCTGACGTTTCCTTTTAGAGGGTCAGACAATAAGGCCTTAAGGAAAATTTTAACAATTTTCTTTTCTTTCTCCATCATAACGCATGCGGCACCAATGAAAAATAAAATGATTTATTGAAATAAATTAATTATGAAAGAAGAAGAAGAAGAAGAAGAAGAAGAAAAATAGAAAAATACGTAAATGGAAGGGAAATATGATGAAACAAGGGGAATAAAGTTTTTGAAAAAAAATGACAGTTTTACACTGGGTATAATTCGGCAATTTATTTGAAAATAGTTCCCAGTGTCCTTTCCGAATTTTTTGTTTCCACATAAATTCAGCTAGGTACAATTCCACCATTTGCGTGTGGATGCCACATTCAACTTTGTTGATAAAGCGTGGTTGAAAAGTAGAGTTATCTCCCTCTTATTTGACTCTTCGAAATTAAAGATATTTTTTTTTTCGGCCCTACGGTTCACAAGCACCTATTCTTTACTATAAAATATAGTCATTTTACGCACTGTCCTTTTTTTTTTAACATATCCTTAAAAAAAGTATTTAAACACATCAAAAATAAACTCTTACCCCTTTTTTATATTTTTCTGACTAATTATTTTAACAAAAACAAAAGATAATTATTTGTTTTTGTCTTTTTGTTATTGTCTTTTTGTCTTTTTGTTATAGTTTAGGTATTTTTTATATCCCCCAAAAAGCATTTGGTTCATCCAAAAAAAGAATCTGTTCTTTTTTTTTTTTTTTTACTAATCAGAGTTATTCCCCTTAAGTTTCAAGTATTTTTATAAAACAATCGAAATTTATTTCTTAAAGAGTTTGATGATAATCTTTTTTTAATTTTTTATTTTATTTTTTTTTTAAATGTCGCTTCGTGAAAAAACGGTTAGAATTGTCAATATTCTTGAATTGTTTTACATCGCAAGTGATAAATGAAAAAATAAAAATAGACAAGGTGGGTTTTTTTTTAATAGGATGCAATCTTTCTTTGCTGCAAGGGACATACATTTTAAGAACAAACGGATAAGCCAAAAAGAAAATCCCTAAAAAAAAAAAAAAAGCAATAAATCTGTGACAAATCGAAACAACGTAGAACAACGACTGAATCGATTTGTTTATGGATGTTTTAAATGCCGCCATTAAGATTTCCGCGTTTCCCAGACGGAAATAAACAACCGTTCCATTTTGTTTTGTCATCTAAGGATTTAAGAACACACTCTCTATACAAAGAAGGTGGAGAGGCTGGGTGCAATGGATACCGACGCAGACTACGTTATATAATGTATATACCGAGGAAGTGAGTGCTCATATTATGTTATCCCTTCACATTTTAGATCTGTTCGATACCTGCTTGTATACTCTGTGATCCTGGTTCTTATATTGATTTATTTCTCGTCTCTTTCTGCGCCAGTGGGTGTAAGTTTTTAAAACAGTTGGTCAGTAGAAATCTTTGTAGCGATTTATAGGTATGTGGAGCAGGGAATGAGTAGTGAAGTGGACGGGGGGGGGGGTGTAGGAAAAAAAGGTCTGAGAAGCGAGATAGTAAGAATGGGAGAGAATGTATGGGTGGGGAGTAGAGGAGTATGTGGATCACGGGACGGTGGTAGGAGCTTCATAAAGAGGTAGTGCGTGGCTTAAGTAAAAAGGAAATAGTAAAGTGGAGAGGTTATTTCTAAATCTTCACAAAAAAGAACGTAGACATGAGAGATAAAAGGGGGGGCAGAAGAAAAAGCAATCGTAAAAAAATCTTTTAAAAAGTTAAAATTAAAAATAAAAACATAAAAGTAAAAAAATAAAAATATAAAAGACAGAAAAAATAATATTGAGGAGTTATTTTTAAATTGACATGGTCAAAGAAAAAAATAATTATCTCTCATGATTATGTGATGTTTTGTAAAAATTTTAAAATAACATCTTTATTTATTTCTGAGGAAGTCTTTTGATAATAAAGAAGAAATATAAAAAATCTCATGTTAGTTTATTCGGTTGGATTGTTTTGGTCTATCCACTTTTTTCCATTCATCTCTATAGTTTGTCAGATTTTGTCCAAACTTGATATACAGGATATGTTTATACTTATTACTAGATAATAAGTTTAGTATATAACCGATTAAATAGTGCTTAATAATAAAATAGTTATTGGTAGAACTGGTATACATTTGTGGTTTATTTGGCTATTATTGAACTGACTTCAATAATAAATTGGCTCTGAAGAGGTTACATAAACCGAAACCTCGACTTTTCAGTGTAAGTCAGACAACCCACAAATATATTTACATATGGCCCCCACCTTCGTGTCTTAAGCACTCCGGAAATAGAGAAATCATCACCTATCGCTAGTGATAAGGCAAAGCTCTATGTAAAATAATAGAGCACTCTAGCCAGCTGATAAGGCATATATAAGCATTAAGATTTCCCTTATCTCATAAATTCTACAGATAGCATAGTCCAACTCTTGACAAAACGGTTAGGTTTCAATCTCAATCTGAAGTAGTGATTGTGCTGCCACACTGAAGAATTGAGATACACCGAAACAGTCTCTTTGTGGATACAGCTTACAGAGTGTATATATATATATATATATATATATATATATATATATATATTATTAAATATAACAGACAACTTATGTCTGGATATCTTTTCGTAGATCTTTTCCATTGTCTGAATCAGAATCTTAGTTTCAGAGAATGGGGGGTGGATTGGCCGATGAATCTGCCAAAGTTTTCATTTGTGTCCCAAGTACTTTCCGACACATCCGGGTCCATCTTCAGGGGAATGAGGATGATCAGGTAAAGACCATGTGTTCGTATTATAGATGGTTTTGGCGGGAATTATATAATTAGTACGAAACTATAGTTAGCATTATAGACATTTTAGTCTATTATTTCTGGTATTGAAGTTAATTCTGTTAATTACGTTTTTTTTGTTTTTATATAGGGCTTCTAATACTAGTACTAGCGCCATAGCCCAAAACTTAACTAATGATTAATCCTGGCCCCCGATTGGAAATCAGAAAACTCTTAATAGAAAATACCAAAATCTTAGAATATAGACTCCATATATTAGAAGCCCTATACATAAAAACAAAAAACCCCGTAATTAACAGAATTAACTTCAATACCAGCAACAATATACTAAAATGTCTATAATGCTAACTATAGTTTCGTACTTATTATATAATTCCCGCCAAAACCATCTATAATACGAACACATGGTCTTTACCTGATTATCCTCATTCCCCTGAAGATGGACCCGGATGTGTCTGAAAGTACTTGGGACACAAATGAAAACTTTGGCAGATTCATCGGCCAATTCCCCCCGCAACTAAGATTATGATTCGGACAATGGATAGGATCTACGAAAGGATATCCAGACATAAGTTGTCGGTTATATTTAACAATACTTGCCTTCAAGAAAAAATGCTGCCTAGATATACATTATATATACTAGCAAAAATATGCTCCTTCCGGTCGCATATTTTTGCTAGTCTGCCGCATCAGAAATGAACGCTCACCCGTAAACCCATGGAGCCCCAGTCATATTTCTTGGGTGGTTAGACATTGATTTAGGAGGAGCCTCGGTCATATCAAAGAACTCATGTTTAAATATGCTATTGAAGGCGCCTACATCATATCAAAGAACCAGTTTTGTTATTCTTCCAAAATGGTCACCCATTTTGTAATGGCTGAGATATTTGTTGCTTAACTTGAATTAACAACGAAACTCCTTGTCTTAACAACGTAATGAAAATAAAGTATGATAATGTGAAAAAATCCTCTCACAATGACGTCACTTCCGGAAGGATGAGTCAGCAATTAATTCTTCCAAAATGGTCACCCATTTAGTAATGGCCGGGATATGTATTGCTTAACATTAATTTACAACAAAACACCTTGACTTAACAACGTAATGAAAATAAAGAATGATAATGTGAAAAAAATTCTCCCACAATGACGTCACTCCCGGAAGGACCAAAAGGATGAGTAGGCAATTTATTTTTCCAAAATGGTCACCCATTCACTAATGGCTGGGATAGGCCTTGCTTAACTTCAATTTACAACAAAACACCTTGTCTTAACAACGTAATGAAAATAAAGAATGATAATGTGAAAACATCCTCTCACAATGACGTCACTTCCGGAAGGATGATTCAGCAATTTATTTTTCCAAAATAGTCACCCATTTACTAATGGCTGGGATATGCCTTGCTGAACTTTAATTTACAACAAAACACCTTGTTTTAACAACGTAATGAAAATAAAGAATGATAATGTGAAAACAAATCCTCTCAAAATGACGTCACATATATATATATATATACATATATAGTTTTGTACTTAGTACATAATTCCCCCCAAAAACCTTCTATAAATACCACACATGGTCTAGACCTGATTAACCTCATTCCCCGGAAGATGGACCCAGATGGGTCCGAAAATACTTGGGAGACAAATGCAAATTATTGCAAATTCATCAAAGCAGAGCATATTTAGTCATCCACAGACTGCCTGTTTCACTGTAGCACAGCTCTTCAGTGCTTTTAAACAAGCAACTGCTTCCGGCCAGGATCAATATATATTGGTTGTTCATGTATGTATGAAACAGACCGAAAAGTTATATGGATATTTTGAATTTTGAAAAATGAATAAAGAAACGGTCATTGTAATTTAGCATTCTATTGTTTATTGTTGAATATAAGAGACAACTCGTGTCTAGATATCCTTTGGTAGATTCTTTCAATAGTCCGAATCAGGATCTTAGTTTCAGAGGGGAATTGGCTGATGAATTTGCCATAGTTTGAATTTGTCTCCAAAGTACTTTCGGACCCATCTGGGTCCACCTTCGGGTGAATGAAGTTAATCAGGTCTAGACCATGTGTTAGTATTTATAGAAGGTTTTTGGCGGGAATTATGTACTAAGTACGAAACTATATTTGGAGCTATAAACATTTTAGAATATTATTACTGATATTAAAGTTAATTCTATTAATTAGTACATAGTTCCCGCCAAAAACCTTCTATAAATACTACACATGGTCTAGACCTGATTCCCCCGAAGATGGACCCAGATGGGTCCGAAAGTACTTGAGAGACAAATGCAAATTATGGCAAATTCATCAGCCAATTCCCCTCCGAAACTAAGATCCTGATTCGGACTATTGAAAGTATCTACCAAAGGATATCTAGACATGAGTTGTTCAACAATACTTGCCTAAAAGAGAAGATGCTGCCTAGATATATATATATATATATATATATATATATATATATATATATATATATATATATATATATATATATAGTCTAAAGAAGCTTTGAGTCATTTTAAACAGAAAAAAAAAAAAAGTAAAATGCAGTTTAAATTCCCAGAGAAACTAACTAAATCCAAGATATTGCAGACTTAACATTCGTTGGAAAATTAATAAATAAAAAAATAGGTAAATAAAAAAATAAAAAGGGGGGGGGGGGTTGGGTTAAGTATCTAAGAGTGAAACAAAAACAGGAGACCTTAAGCGTCTAATATCAACACGGGGATCATCAGCTGTTTACCATGTAACTGTTTCGGAGATTTAAAAACAGGACAGTTATAATATTCATGGCTCTCCAATGGTACTGATTAAATTACCATTTCCCCAATAATCAAGTGTCGAAATAATTCAACTTAAAATTTCACTAATATATACATAAATAAATAATAATAATAATAAAATAATAATAATATATTACCCTTAAGACTACCGTATGATATGATAATTTGCATATCAAATAACATTAATTATAACAATAATAAAAAATAAAAATAATAATAATAATAATAATACTATCTAAACACTACACCCAAGAACCATTCTGCAATATGGTAGCTAGCAAAAAAATTATATAGGAATTAAAGTTGCATTAAGAAATAAATAAATAAAAAATAAATAATAAATATATATATATATATATATATATATATGTGTGTGTTTGTGTGTGTGTGTGGAGAGGGGTGTAAGATAAAATTGGAAAAAGCAGATATACCAACACAATACACTCAAATGAACTAATATGGTGAAATTTTAAGATTTTGTCTCTGTTTTTTTTTGTTATTCGAAAGACATCATCAGAAATGAGTCAACGTTTTTATTTTGTAATACATAGACAGGAACCACCAGCAAAATCGTTAATAGAATTCACAATCCTTTCTGCAATCCAACCATTTTTGGTACAAATAAACTTCAGTCTGTGTCTGACTTGTCCACCAACTTTCAGTTATGAATGTTCAACAGTCTTCGTTTTTATCGCTGTTCAATAATTTGTTAGTTCACTTTGGTGACTGTTTCGTCAGTAGGAGGTGGGATCCTGAATGTGCTTCACAATTACCGGACCTTAACCTCCCTCCCCGAATTTTATCTATGGTGTTATCTCACATATTATGTCTATCAAAATAATGCCCAGCTTATTCCTGAACTGAAGAGCCAAAATCAGTTGTATCCAGGTATGCTTGCAGCACAGATATGCACACTTCGAGCATATCATTGAATAGCGATAAAAAAAAAGACTGTTGGACATTCATGGCTGAAACTTGGTGGACAAGTCAGGCATAGACTGAAGTTTATTTGTAGTATATATGCATAAAGCATTGTGAATTTTAATAACAATTCCATGGGTGGGTGACATTTAATTTGGCTCACCCTGTTTATTTTATTTATCTACCTCCCACAAGGTAAGATGTGACACAAGGTCGGGAAAGTGGGATTTGAAAAGCCAGCGCCCGAGAAGGTGAGCACTCTAGCCTACAAAAAATGCCTGGGCAGCCCTGTCGGCATTCCCCGGTAGGGGCGCTGCAGGCAGTAAGCAATAAACTTACTCCTCCCCAAAGAGGGGAGGCAAAGCCTGGGAGGGTGGACCTCCTAGAACTGAACAGGACAAACCCACAGACAGGCAGAATCAAGACCCGAAGGCCAAAACGATACCGGTCTATAGGGTGTAGTATCCATCGGAACAGATACTACACTTTGATCTCAGCCAAAAGGCCATTATGTGTATATTCTTTGTTTTAGTGTTCAGTTCAACAGTGCAATCCGAACGTATTTAATAATAACTCTTATGGCCAACATACAAATATAAAAGGGTTTATTACTGTAAGTGAACAATATATTAGCCAACTATGGCATTAGATCACCAAAGTTAAGCAACGTTGAGCCTGGTCAGTACCAGATGGGTGACCATTTGGGAAGACCAGGCGCTGTATGTGTGAGGATGGTGACACCTCGCTGCAGAAAACAGCAAAAACAACCGTTATCAAAATGATCTCCCCTTAGTGAGATATAATGGAACTGAGGACAGCTTGTGAATGTAATATTCCCTAGAAACTTCCTCTTTGAAGAAGGAAACCGATTCAATATGACCAGGTTGAATGCTGTACCAGAACAAGACTAAAATATGTAGTTGCATGTTGATTATATGGTTTGTAATGTGTATGGGGAACTTCCCGGCTGTATGCATACTCATCATGGCGTTGTTAATTTAGGATTCGGAATAGTTCATTGTACAAAGAAGGGGATGTTGGTATTTTCTCTACAACAACATTGGTCAGAGATTTACCGTTTTATTATTTTTGTGGGTGGATGTTGTGGGGGTAGTATTTTTTTTTAAATATATTAAACACCCATGCAAATCGAGGGGAAAAAAAAGAAGATTGCTCGAGATTATTTGAGGCAATGTATTCAAATGTTTTCTTCAAAAACAAAATGGCCAGAAGCAAAGGGAAATAATGCATTGTGAATGTCTTTCTCCTGATTTAAGTATGTTGGGCCCAGACATTTTGTCGGCAAAGATTTAGGGAGGTAAATGTAAAGAAGAGAAGAAAAGGTTATGGGTTAGGGTTAGGGTTAGGGTTCGCTTAGGGCTAGAAGATAAAGATAATTTCCGTTCTGTTCAGAAAAATCCAACTAGGATTTTTTAACTCTTTTTTTCTTATTTATTCAAATTATCCAACGATATAAAAAAATACTTTTTTTTAATATATAATAGGATTTATCGGAATTGTTTGTCTGTTTATTGATTAAAAGTCGTCAAAAGGAAATATTCAAAGATTTAGAATACAAAACCTCATGTGGATATTTGTTTTTCAACTATAGTTTGTTAAGTGTGACAGACATTCTAAGTCGATTAGATTTGATGACCATTCTTTCCAAAATTTCAACAAACTTTCGCGTGTGTAGGTTAAATAAAAAAAAATAGAAGGTAACGGTTATTTATTTTATTTAATACAAATTTGTTTGAATATATCTAATATATAAAATTATCTTGTCGGACTTTCTAAGGTTGTAATTGATATCAATTAATTTGATGAATCAAATTTTTTCTCCCTTGGACCATGTTTTCTTTTTTCAATACAAATATGTATTTTGCTTCAGTTTATTTCACATAATATTTATTCCGGTTCAGAACTTTACTAATATGGAGACATTTTTCACTAATCAGCTTTGCATATTTTAAAGGTTTTAATATTTAAAAAAAGTGAAGACTATTACATGAATGTGCATGGATTATAATCACTGTAAAGAAAATTATGTTTCAGTGCTTTTTTTTTCATAAAGGCTTTTGTTTGGTTTGGTTTGTTTTATGGCATATCAACCATCTATGGGTGATTTAATGCCGAATAAAGTTGTCAAATAGAATTCTATAGGTAGGATAATTATTTGTATTCCTAGAAGACATTGCTCTTAGAATACATTGCTCCTTTAAGACATTACTCTTTGAGAATAACCACACCCAAGCTGAAAAAAACTCTGACAATCCTTCGAGCCACAGACTTATACTACTAGTTTTGTGTTATTTAAAATTTTAAAATAAAATTGTCAAATATAATTCCATATGTAGGGCAATTCTTTTTGTTCCTAGAATAGATTGCTCTTAGATAACCAGAATAGATTGCTCTTAGATAACCAGAATAGATTGCTCTCAGAATACATGGCTCCCAGAAGGAAATTTCATAGTGAAAGCGGAAACATTACTCTTAGAAGGGAACTTTACTGAGAGAGAGAAGCATTACTCCCAGAAAACATATTTACCAGAAAAACATTACTTCTTTTGAAACATTACTCTTTGGAAACATTACTCTTTAGAAACATTACTCTTTGGCATTAATAGTCTTCTTTGTTCTCAACGTGATTGACCCTCAACCACCGCCTTCTAGTATCTATTTGGGGAGGAGAATGAAAATGAAAATAAAAATGAGAAATAAGGTTTTGATTTTTTGAAGAATCAGATTGAATAATACAGTTGGGGATGAACTTATAGATACTAGGGCATGACATGACGAGCTGATTGATCGGATCGGGTTTCTCCGATCTCCCATCTAGCCAAAGTAAGAACCCAAAGTGACAAAGCCACGGACCGCTCAGCCACCAGGATCCCGTCCTAAGACATTACGGGTCGCCACCCATGGCCAACACTTGGCCCCGTTTTCGGGGGGGGGGGGGGTCTTATCCCTCTGCATGGGGTTGCAATCGGCAAATTCTAGGCCCTGCCGACAGGGGCTTTATTAAGAACATAAACATTTAAATAGTTGGTGCCTTAAGCACTTTCTATCCGTTGTTGACATGCTTATGCTAGCAACAGCTTATGTAGAAAGCCTTAATCAGAGTGCTCGATTTACTAGTGGTAAAGAGTGTATATATATATGTGTGTGTGTGTGTGTATATATATATATATATATATATATATATATATATATATATATATATATTTAAAACATTTAATGCATCAAAACATTACTATTGTTCCAAGAATTACAACATCAAGTCTATTATTGCGTACGATCGTTTTCAAAACAGTTTGGAAATACTTTATTTTATTTTATAAGTTTATAAAGTTAGTCCAAAACGTCTCTTCATCAGCGCCTACAGAAAATTTTAAAAAAAAACTCGTTCTAAAGAAACATCCACTGACAGAAAGAATCATAGATATGTTATTAGCATAGGTGGGGAACAAACACAATGATACCTATAAACAAATCACCGGTACATATTAAAAAATAACACAAAACTTCCCAAAGATTTACACTTTCAAATTTCTGCAAAAAATTGATTAAGAAAATTTTGTCAGAGGGGTAGTGAAAACAATAAAAATAAAAATAAAAATAGAAATAAAAATAATAGAAATAAAAATAATGAAAAAATCAATAAAAATAAAATAAAATGTTAAAAAAATTTTTTTTTTAAATTAAAATAAAGAAATTAAATAAAAAAAAAAACAAATAAAAAAAAAAACAAAATAAAAATAAAAATAAAAATAGAAATAAAATAAAATTAGAAAGTAAAGGTTGAAGAGGATCAAGGTTTTTTTTTAACAGAGGCTTTTTTAAGAAAACATCTTGCAAGGGGATGTGCAGGGTAAGAGGGTAGGAGGAAAAGTATAGAGGAAGATACGGACAAGGATAATTTTGGGGGAAGAAAACAACTCATAAAAGAACTCTTATAGGGGAAAGAAACAGGAATAATAAGGAAGTAGGGGGTGTAATATAAGAAAGAGTATAGTTGGGATTATACCAACAGCACTGGACATTGAAGTGTTTATATATATATATATATATATATATATATATATATATATATATATATAAAATTGAGTAGTTCGTATTCTTTTAAAGCATCTTTTAAGAAATTTAGCATAAAATTGAGGGAAAACACCCAAAAGCAGATTTTGTAAAAACAATAGCAGTACCTGTTGGCTCTTTGCTTGACAAAGCTAGTTTCTAGCGAAATGATCTCAAAACGAAAAATTAAATTCTTAAAAGTTAAAATGAGAAAAAAAAATCTGTCTTGATTTTTTTAAATATATTCTGCATCCTCTGTGCTTTTGGGCGTTTTGCCTCAATTTTATGATATATATATATATATTGTTTAATATAAGAGACAACTCATGTCTAGATATCCTTTGGTAGATCCTTTCAATAGTTCGAATCAGGATCTTAGTTTCGGAGGGGAATTGGCTGATGAATTTGCCATAGCTTGGATTTGGGAGACAAATATATATATATATATATATATATATATATATATATATATATAAAAAGTTAATAAAACTAAAATGTATTGTATGGCGTTCTAATTGCTCATTATTATTATTAATAATTCATATTACCATATAAACAATGCTTTCTAAACCAAGAACAACATTTCTTATTCAATTTGCACTGCCTCGTGCCGCGTTCTCGACTAAAGAGACTCTCATCCCAAATTCGTTTCAACAACACAAAAATTGAAAACACACTAAAAAAACGAGACGAAGAAAAGAAAAAAAAATGTATTTTAATATATCTTTATTTGAAATTCTGATGAAGAAGTATATCTTCGAAAATTAAATTGGGGAAAAATAAATAAAAGTTAAGAAAACTAAAATGCATTGTATGGCGTTCTAATTGCTCATTATTATTTTTTTAATAATTCAGATTATATATATATATATATATATAATCATCCATAGACAGCTATTTTGCTGTATCAAACCTTTTCAGTCAGGTTGTATGTGGTTAGTGTTTTTAAGCTGAGATTCAGTACCTGATCTCCAGATCACTTGCAACTGTGAGAGAGAGAGAGAGAGAGGGGGGGGGGGAGGAGGGGAGGAATATAGTGATCAGAAACCGACTACTTTTTTTTTTATATTTAACTGCCTTTTCTCACCTTCCTCTCTTTCTATTTCCTGATTCAAACAATCTAACACGGACTCAATAGGTGATCTAACGGGTCATATTTTTTTCTAATATACAGGGTGATTCATAAGTCACTTAGCTATTTATTTTTGAAATTCTAAAGTTAAAAAATACGGTAATACAAAACAGAAAGTTTATTCAACAAATTCATTTATGGGAGTTTAAATTTACAGCAAATTTTCAAAATTTCCACCTTCGTTCTTCATGCATAGCTCCATTCTTTTTTGTAAGGAATTTACGACTCTTTGTACCATATTTGATTGATTATGAAATAAATATATATAGAAACACATATATAAACGAACAAATTTAAAATAACAAATAGCAGTAATTAGAGAGTAAGATAACAATCATCAAAAGTTCATAGTATGTTTGTGCTTCATATGGTAATCATTTTAAATAGCTAAGTGAAGTGACTTATGAATCACCCTGTATATACTTGACAAAACATTTGATAAAACGCAAGGATCCCATCGTATGCAAGAGTGGCAGCATACAACACACATGTCCGACCGACCTGTACTCTTGGAGTATTGATTTACTCCTCTCCAGGAGTTAGGCACAAGGCCAGTTTTTATCTTACTCCCACAAGTAAGATGTGACCCAAGGTCGGGTCGGGAAAGTGGGGTATAAAAATTGCCTGGGCAGCCCCGTCGGCATTCCCCGGTAGGGGCGCCTCAGGCAGTAAGCGATAAACTTACTCCTCCTAGAACTGCACAGGACAGGCCCATAGACCGGCGTAAATCAAGCCCCGAAGGCCAAGACAATACCAGTCTATGGGGTGCAGTATCCATCGGAACAGATACTACGACAGAATCCTGGCTGCAGCACATTGGATGGAGAAAATTGCCGGTCTCACACTACAGGCCTCCATGAGAAAGTATCTTATTTACCTCCTCTCCAGGGGGTTAGACACAAGGTCAAAGTATTTTTTACTCCCCAGAAGGCCAAACACAAAGCTCAGGTGTGGAAAGCCAGTGCACTAGGATTAGTGCGCTCTGGTCGACAAAAATTGCCTGAGCATTCCCCGGTAGGGGTGCCTCAGGCGATTAGCAATAAACTAACCCCTTTTCAAAGAGAAGGCAACGCCTGGGAGTGCGGACCTGCTGAGACTGTTCAGAACTATACTTCAGCCCGACAGCAACAAAGTCACTGTGCCAGGTAAGCATCGTTCATGAGAAAGTATGTCACACACCGACGTCTCAACTGGTATGGCCACGTCACCAGCCGTCATTCATTCGAAACGCTTCAAAGTGCATCTCACATTGAGATCGATGGCCCAAAGCCACGTGGTAGGCCGCTTAAGACATGGAAGGGGTCAGTTGATGATGACTTGATCCTGACGGGCGGCACAAGCGAAATGGCAGCAGACAGGAAAAGATAGAAGTCATTTACTAAGCGTTTAATCTCAGCATGAGACAAGAAGACTACTACTACTACTACTATTACTACTAATGATGATGATGATGATAATAATAATGATGATGATAATAATAATGATAATAATACAAGGTGTGTACTTCTGTGCATAGGGATTTATATAAAAGTGCTTAATAACAAGTAGACTAGTATATTTGTTTAGTATAAATTTGTATCTATACAAATATATCTAACTATATTGACTAAGATCAAAGTGTAGTATCTGTAGTTGAATCCTTCTTTGATCAGGATCTGACTGCGTTCTTCAAGCTTCAGCTTAAGGTCAAAATCCGATGTGATAGAAAAAGATTACATTCCTCGAAATCAGACAAAAGGTGGATACAAGTTGCAAGCTTGTGTGTAGGGAAAAGAGTCAAGTATGATTACGTGTTCCCTGACTGAGCATGACACGTGTGGTTCCTGGCCTTTTCAGCCGCCAGCCCTCTCGGTAAGCTAGTCCCTTAGCTAGTCGAGCGAATGAGTCCCATCTCCAGCGTTTATTTTCTTGTAATAGTGCTCCTTTAAGATGCCCACTTTCCACTTTTATTTTGACCATGGTCGCTCAAAATTATATTCATCTTGGAAGGACACCATTCACTCCCAAACTCCATCCTCACCTCATTTCCTCCTATATACGTCCCACTCCCACTTAGAGAATAACCTGCTCGTTTCCGGTTCTAAAATAAACCGGAAAACAGTGGACGGTATATTCTTTAGAAAAGGGTTGGGAAAGTCTTATTAACTGGTTTTCTTTTTGTGTTGTCCCCCCCCCCCCCCACTACTATTAATTTTTTATATACATGTATTTACGAATAAAATTAAAATTTTTCAATACTTTGGGGATATTTTAAGTAGAATGGCCCCTAGAGTAAATGTGGTATTGTGGTGACTGCAATGATTCTAACTAAGAGTAGGATAGACAAATAGAGTATTAATTTACTCCTCTCCAGGAGTTAGGCACAAGGCCAGTTTTTATCTTACTCCCACAAGTAAGATGTGACCCAAGGTCGGGTCGGGAAAGTGGGGTTTAAAAATTGCCTGGGCAGCCCCGTCGGCATTCCCTGGTAGGGGCGCCTCAGGCAGTAAGCAATAAACTTACTCCTCCCCAAAGAGGGGAGGCAAAGCCTGGGAAGGTGGACCTCCCAGAACTGCACAGGACAGACCCATTGGCCGGCGTAAATCAAGACCCAAAGGCCAAGACAACACCAGTATGGGGTGCAGTATCCATCGGAACAGATACTACACTTTGATCTTAGCCAGACAAAAGATAACCAACGACCCCCATTGTTCCCACACTTTTGATGGCCTTGTGCCTAATTTGTCAAAATATATATTTAATATTTTTTGTGCAAATATATAATTCAAAGTGTAGTATGTATTATGATACTACACTCCATCTGCCCTGTTCTCAGTTAATGAAGGAGAAATCCTTCTAGACTGAGGCAATTTTAATTTTTGTAGGAATCAAGAGTGCCTCTTTTTGGAGATCTGTATTTTCTTCACATTACAAACCGACCTTGTATCTAACTCTGCCTTCGTGGGGAGGCAAGTAAATAAGGGCTACATATGTGCATACATGTTTCAGCTTCAATCTGAGGTAGGGTGAAATTTTGTCAGGCCAATATTTTAATACCGACTAGATGAAATTTAGCATGATGAAGTTTCAACCGACCCCAGGTTGAAGTTGTAACATGTATGCACATATGTAGCCAGAAATGCTTATATAAATAAAAATTTATACTATATATATATATATTATTATTATTATTTCATGTATACACGTATAATATTATAGGGTGATATAATATATTGTGTATAAATTTTCAGTATTTACTTCAACAGTGCTCAATATGTGAGTAGAGCTTAGCAGTAAAGTATGAAAATATATTTATAGTAATTAAGGTACACAGAGGCGTCCACATTTCATGCCTCAGGGAATCGTCAGGCTACATAGAGGCGTCCGCATTTCATCCCACTTAATTACCATAAATATATTTTCATACTTCACTATATATATATATATATATATATATATATATATATACTCATTCACTTTGAAGAGTACTCCCATGTTAGCCAGTGAAATTCACCGACTTGCAATCAACAGTATCTTTTTTTTTTTAATGGAAATTGCTCTAGACAAGGCATGAAGCCACTTGATGTAAGGAGCTACCAAGGACGAAAGATGATTATCGCAAAGAAAGAAGATGCCTATTGACCTTAGTCTTGAAAAGACCAAGGTTATATGTATGAGGAAAACAGTCAGCAGGAAGAGAGTTTCACAAGCCTTCAGTTTTTTTAAATCAGCCACTGGAATAGGAAGCTGTATTACAATGAGGTATTTAAACAGCGAATTGATGAAGACCACTAGACCAACGAGTCAAACGAGCTGGAACAAAAGAAGCAGGGAATAGATCACATAATTCTGAAGAACACATGCCATAATAGTATTTATAGAAAAGACTGAGACTAGCAACATCACGTCTGTTAGAGAGAGGGTGTAGAGAATAATTAATGTTGAATTGACTTGATCTTCTGTGACACTATTAACAAATAAACATTATGCTCTCATTTTCAATTTTTTGAAAACTTTTAAATAATTTTAAATAATTGAGCACTGTTCGATTCGTTCTATCAATCTAATCAATGACTATATAGAGAGACGGATAGATAAATGAATATATAAATATATGGATGAACAGCCGGATAGATAGACAGACAAATAGATAGATCGATAGACAGACAAATAGATAGATAGATAGATAGTTAGCTTGGCGGTTAGACAGTTAAATAGAGAGACAGATGGATAGATAGATGTATGTATGAATGAACCGATAGATTTGTGGCGGGGGGATAATTATGAAGATAGATATGGATAGAAAAATGTAGATAAATATAGATACAAAGAGAATGATGTATGTAGCAGCTGCCCCATCGCCGCAATGTTGTATCCCGCTTCTTGTTTTACAAATGCTTCAACGGAATGTGCTCTGACGAACTTGCTGCACTTGTGCCCTCTCTGGCCAACCCAACAAGCAGCAAAATCACACCCCTTCACTGTAGAGGTCCCCAGATGCTGGACGTTCTTTCTACGCTAATAGCTTCTTTTTGTGAACCGCTTGTCTTTGGAATTCCTTCCCTGCTCCCTGTTTCCCCCGACTGTACCAACATGCAGAAATTTAAATGCAATGTGAACAAACATCTTGCTGCACAACTCCCCACTTAGGATGCCCCTTTTAAATCTGTCCCCTAATTCACAGTAGCCCCTTACGTCTCAGTGGCAGTGTGCCTTATTTGGGGTTGCATTGAGGTAAAAAAAAAATATATGTATATAAATCTATAAATGCTTGTGAATGGAGATAGATAAAACTAGATATGGAGAGGCTCGGATCGATGGTGATACTAATTTTGACAGATCGATAGAAATTAATGAATGCACATCTGCTGCCACCATGTTCGGTCAAGTTGAACGGGGATACCTGAAAAGAGAGAGCCACACCAAGGTAAATTGCAACCAAACTCACTACAGACTGGCGACATTAACATTGTTATGTGTAAACTAATCCGATTGTGGAAAGCTGCAAGCTACTCGGCAAGGGAGGTAACTCAGGACTTCTTATTCTGGCAGAGAATGGATTAAATTACATCAACCTGCGACATTTGTTTTTTATTAGCCTGGATATTATTTTTCCATTTGAAAACTTTCATACACTTCATCTTCAAACGCGGGGATAAGATTCATCCACATGCATGGACACAAACCCATATGTCAAAGTATAAGGTTTTATAAAGGTTATCAGCTATGGAAATAAAACTGGAGGCAGGAGTTCAAATCCCGACTGGGAATACTCAAGTTACCTTTTATATAAATACACTTGATAAAGCAGGAATCAAAAAATCCCTATAATAATTCGTAGTATATCATATACAGTATATTAACTAGGGTCCGGCAGTTACTGTGCTCTTATCGAAGAAGAAGAAGAAGAAGAAGAAGAAGAAATAATAATAATAATAATAATAATAATAATAATAATAATAATAATAATAATAATAATAATAATAATAATAATAATAATAATAATAATAATAATAATAATAAAAAAAAATTTTTTTAATACAAAAATTAAAATTAATTTTTTTTTTTTTTTACACCACACAAAATATTTGCAGAATGTCAAAGAGAATGAGAAGACCGAGGAGGGACAGCACAAACCAGACCTCCACTGGAAGTGCAGAGAACGCTGGGACCTTGGGAAGGCTTATTGCCACCCAAATCCCAAAGAAGACCAATGGTCCTTACCAGCGAGAAATCAATGGTAAACGGCTGTTTCGATACTGCAAGGTTATTTGTAGTGGCTGTCGAAAAGAGGTGGAGAATACTGGAAATCTGGAGAGACTTGTTGTCACTCAGACTCCAGGGAATACCACCGGTTGTCAGTGAGCAATCACTGATGACCTGTGTGAGAACTCTCTAGTGAGTACAAATAAATAACAAATAACAAAAAAAAGTGGCCTTCCATAGTCACACACTTATTCACAGACCTACACCACACCGAGCCTACACAAAACTGTCGTGAAGGGTCAAGGAGGATAGAAAGAGCAAGGAGGGAGAATACCAACCAGACCTCAACTCTGAAAGAATGCGAGAGTACCAGAATCTTGGAGAGGCTTATTGTCACTCAAATTTCAGAGAAGACCAACAGTCATTGCTAGCGACGAAATCAATAGTAAATGGCTGTTGTGATAACGCAAAATAATTTGCAGAAGTTATCAAAAAAGGTGGAGAGTGCTGGAAATCTGGGGAGACTTGTTGTCACTTAAACTTGAACTCTAGGGGAACACCACTGGTTATTGTCAGTGAGCAATCAGTGACAATAACTCATGTGAAAACTCCTAGTGAGTAATTATTATTATTATTATTATTTACTCACTAGGAGTTCTCACACAGTCCATCAGTGATTGCTCACCGACAACCGATGGTATTCCCTGGAGTCTGAGTGACAAGTTTCCACAGATTTCCAATATTCTCCACCTCTTTTCGACAGCCACCGCAAATAACCTTGCAGTATCGCAACAGCCGTTTACCATTGATTTCTCGCTGGTAAGGACCATTGGTCTTCTCTGGGATTTGGGTGGTAATAAGCCTTCCCAAGGTCCCAGCACTCTCTGCACTTCCAGTGGAGGTCTGGTTTGTGCTGTCCCTCCTCGGTCTTTTCATCCTCCTTGACCCTATGCAAATACTTTGTGTGGTGTTAGCCTAAGCTGGTATCATTTTTAATTTTTTTTTTGGGGGGGGGGAGCTTATGGTGTTTCTTGCTATTTCTGTTCATTGGTTCATTTTTGTGTCATGTTAGCTGAGGCCGATGTAATTTATTAGGGGGGGGGGGGCTGATAAAGTGATGTTTCTTGCATTTTCTGTTCCTTTGTTTGTGATGTGGTGTTCTTTCTGTGGTTTTGTTTTCTTCCTGTTGTAGATTCCATGTGACCCTGCATAGCTTATGCGGGTTGGTTTCTGCATTCGATGATTTTTCTTAAGATTGCAGCTGTTTTGATCATTGCTGTCCTTTGTATAGTTTTAATGATCCCTTTGATTCCAATTTCTCCCAGTCTTTTCTCCAGGTTTTTTGGGATTGTTCCTAGTGCTCCTACAATTATTGGTATTATACTGACTTTCTTCATGCTTCATATTTCTTTCAGTTCTCTGGCTAGTTCCGTGTATTTGCTTCATTTTTCCGCTTCTTTGATCTTCACTCTGTGGTCTGCTGGAACGGTGAAGTCTACGATTTTGCTAGATTTTTCCTTCTTGTTGATTATTTTAACATCCGGTCTCCTTGCTTGTATGAGTTTGTCTGTTTGTATATCCATATCCCAGATGATTTTGTGTTTTTCGTTTTCCAATACTATTTCTGGTTTATGTTTGTACCATTTGTTTGCGTATTCGAAATTCAATTGTTTGCACAGTTCCCGGCGTACTGCTTTCCCCACACAGTCATGTCTGTTCTTGTATTCTTTTTGGGCTAGTTTGCTACATTCACTTATTATATGATTTACTGTTTCGTCTCTTTGTCCACACAGTCTGCATTTACTGTTTTCCTGGGTTTTATCTATTTTAGCTATAATGTAGTTTGTCCTAATTGCATTGTTCTGTGCAGCCATCAGTAAAGATTCCGTTTCTCTGTTCAAGTGTCCTTTTCTTAGCCATGCCCAGCTATTTTCGTTGGTTTCTTCTCTTGTCAGTCTTCTGAAGCGTCCATGAAGTTGTTTTTCTTACCACTTTTCTTTTCTTGTCGTTTTGTTTCTGGTTTCTGTGATTCTCGAGTTGCTCGTGTGAACGGTGTCTCTTGCTGCTGTGATCAGCTTTTCTGTGTTCTGGTTTATGTATTTCTCCAGTTCTGTTTTTTAGTCTTCCACACAATCTTCTATATTTACCAGTCCCCTTCCCCCTTCATTTCTTTTTATGTAGAGTCTGTCCGTATCGTCTTTTGGATGTAGTGCATTCTGCATGGTCATTAATTTTCTAGTCCTCTGGTCAAGGTGCCTGAATTCTTCTTTAGTCGAGCCTATGAATGGTCCAGAGTATCTTATTAGTGATACTGCCCAGGTGTTTATTCCTTTTACTAGATTCCTGCAATATAATTTCGTTTCTAGAAGTTTTCTTCGTAAATATTCTTTTCCGATCTTCTCTTTCATTTCTGTAGATTTGATGGTGTCTGCTTCCAGAACTCCAAGATATTTGTAGCTATCCTGTTCGCCTAGCGCCCTCATTTCCTCTTGGTTGGGGAGTTCCATGCCCTCTGTTATCTCCAGTTTTCCTTTTTTTATTTCTAGTAGTGCACACTTTTCCATTCCGAATTCCATTTGGATGTCCTGACTGAAGATTCTGGTCGTATTTATCAACTTTTCCAGTTCCTTTTTGCTTTTTGCAAATAGTTTCAGATCATCCATGTGGTTTACTCTTAGTTCTGTATCTGTAAACTTGTATCCGACATCACATTATTATTATTATTATTATTAATTATTATTATTAATATTATTATTATTATTAATAATTAAAAAAAAACTGCCTAATCGTAGATTTCACTGTCCCAGCAGATCACTTGTTATTGGCAGTGAGCAATCACTGATAATGGCTTGTGTGAAAACTCCTAGTGAGTAAATAATAATAATTACATAAGCAGACCCCCCCCCCCCCAAAAAAAAACGTGGTGACACGAGTATCGGTTGGTGACACAGATAAAATGGTCTTGAGGTGTCAAGAAGGATGGAAAGATCTTGAAGGGAAAGCACTATCCAGACCTCCACTGGAAAGAGACAAATAGTATTGTAATCCTGTAGAGGCTTATTGCCACTCAGATTCCAAAGAAAACACTTAGCCAGTAACAGTGAGAAATCAATGGTAAACGGTGTTGCGAGAACACAAAGGAATTTAGAATGGTTACCGAAAGAAGCAAAGAGTGCTATAAATCTGGGAAGACTTGTTGTCACTCAGATTCCAGAGAACACTACCTTTGATGACCAGTGAGCACTAATAATAACTTATTGTGAGTAAGCCGACTCAGAAAACAACAATTCTTTTGCCTTTGTCAGAAATATCGCTCACAAATATTTGAACACTAAAAGGAAAATAGGGGAAATTAATCTGTATCTTCGAGTCTTTTTTTTTTTTACCTTCATTAGTAAAAAAAGAAAAAGAAAAGAAAGAGTTGCTTGTGAAATCAGTTGATGCGGTTCCCAGTTGGCTTGAGAAACTGGTGGCGAATGCTGGCACCCATATTGAATTCTAAATAAAGCTCCATGCTATATACTTTCTTATCATTAAATTCTCGTAAGAATTATATTTCAGTAATAAATTATGAGCACTTAATAATTTCAAGCGTACTGGGAATGGAAATAAGATTAAAGTATGATTTTCTGCGCAAATCAATTAGAAGAAGAAGAAGAAAGAGAAGAAAAGAAAGAAAGAGGAAAAGAAGAAGAAGAAGAAGAAGAAGAAGAAGAAAGAGAAGAAGAAGAAGGATGATGATGATGATGATGACGAAGTGTACTGGGATCCTGAGGAGGCTTAGTGTCATTTAAATTCCAGAAAAAGCCAATGGCCGTTATCAACAAGAATTCACTTGAAAATGCAAAGCAATTTGCAACTGATCGACAGAAGCAGAGACTGGAAGTCTGGGGAGACTTCTTGTCACTCAGATTCTAGGCGACACCTGTGGCAATATTATTTGGCTTTAAACAAAGGGGTACATCTTGGTCACGGAACCAATGTGGCAATATTACTTGCTTTGGTCGAAGGGGTATATCTTTGCCGGACTTTATGTGACGACGGGACGATGTGTGACAACATGTACACGTATGTGCAATGTCTCATCTTGTTGTGGCCAGTGAGCAATCATCGTCTGACGATAGTCACTGTCGTCTGCTTCTGGGACTGGCTAGCCGGCTGTTTGGTCGGGACCATCGTGCTGCAAATCAAACATTATGTAATAATGGAACAAACCATTTTACTTATTATATAAAAATATCATTTATATTTCGAAAAAAAAACATCTCAGAGCGCGCGACAAGACGCGTGCGTCTCTGTCAGAATTCAAACCAGTCTCTCAATTTTCAATCTCTTTTCTAGAGAGAAAGAGAGAGAGAGAAAGGGGAAAGTGAGAGAGGAGAGAGAGACAGAGGGATAGAGAAAGAGAGAGAGAGGGAATGCAGCCGTCATCAGTGTTTCAACAACTCTCGGTGACAGGTTTTCTTTGACCTCTTGAACCTGGCTGGTGTCTCCAGCATTGTTGATATTTTAGCCGACATCGGATTACACCGAATACCCCGATCAGTGAGCTGACATTTTTAGTGCAGCGAATTCACTTTATTTGCAACTCAAGTCTGGTGCAAGGGTTACGAATATAACAGGAAGCACTTAGCTCCCCAAAAGATTACGCATTGTGCCACACACCACCTGTTTTTTTACCAGGTAATGACCCATGTGATATCTCTAGTGAGTAATAATAATAATTTGTTTTTCTTTTCTTACTTCTGTTCAGGTCAAACAAGGCAAACTGCCACTGAGACATGAGGAGTTACTGTGAATTAGGGGACAAATATATAAGGGCATCCTAAGTGGGGAGTGGTGCAGCAAGATGCTTATTCATATTACATTTTAATTTCTGCACGTTGGTACAGTCAGGGAAACAGAGAGCAGGGGGGGAATTCCAAAGGCAAGCAGTTTGAGGAAATAAGCTGTTAGAATAGAAAGCCTTCCAGCATCTGGGGACCTCTACAGTGAAGGGGTGTGACTTTGCTGATTGTCGAGGGTATTTACATCGAGATGGCACAAGTGCAGTAAGTCCGTCAGAGCACATTCTGTTGAGGTGCATGTAAAGCCAGCCCTAGAACAGGGGCTGGAGCTTGGTAGACAGTGCGGAACTTTAATTATAATTAAACATTTAGAAAAGAAAAATGGGACGAGAAATAACGATATCAACTATTTATAAGACGAACTGAAGAAACTGCATGAGACAATATAGATATGCTTACAGAAAGGACACTTGGAATGAGAAACGGAATAATTACTGTCAGCCTCACAAAACAACGCAATGAAGAAAAACAATATAACAGTCAAGATAGACAAAACTCAGCAAAACAGCAAATGTAGACACTGTTGACAAAGAGACGAAATGCTAAACCACATCATTAGCGAATGTAGCAAGCTGGTTCAAAAGGAATGCAAAAATAGACATGACTGAGTTGGGAAAGTAGGCCATTTGGAACAGCGTAAACGATTGCTTTTTGAACATACAGACAAATTGTTCAGACACAAACTTGAGCAAGTATTGGAAAACGATAGGCATAAAATTCTCTGCGACATGGAAATACAAAAGAACAAATTTATCTAAACAAGAAGACCAGATATGATAATAGTCAACAAGACGGGGGGGGGGGAACCGTTAAATAGTAGATTTCACCATCCCAGCAGATGACAGGGTGAACATCAAGTAGTAAAATTAATTAAATAAATAGAACTTGCTGAATGGAATATGGAACATGATAAAAACTACCATAATACCAAAAATTTTAGGAGCACTAGGATCGTCCTGAAAAAAACGTGTAAAATTGACTAGCAGAAATTAGAATGAAAGAAAGAGTTAACACTATACAAACCATGGCACTGTACACACAACCCCCCCCCCCCAAAAAAAAAACAAGAAAAAAACCAGTGGAAACGTACATTTAGAAAAAATGGCCTAACATAAACAAAATCTTAAATGTTTTTAACAGCTAATAAAAAATGCGCTAAATAAAAACTAAAATAAATGAATGAAGAATGGATTAAATGGAAACTTTCTTTTTTCACCAACGCAAGAGAATAAAACAATAAATTAAATATTTTAAATAAACAACAATATAATTCCTGAAGTCAAACGCAGAGATCAAAAGCACTCGAGATGATCCATGCAAGAACCTTGGATCCCAACTACTCGACTACCCACTGATACTTGGAAGATCGCTGAAAGAGTCGAGAAATAATTCTTAAAAATGTACGAACACTCTATTTTTAATCAGACTTTCCTGGGTAACAACTTGCTGCCAGAATATATATATATATATATATATATATATATATATATATATATATATATATTAGTATTTCATTTGTCCACATGAAATTTTATAAGTGGGTGAATGTTAAAATAAATTCACCCATTATATTGACACAACAAAGGAAACAGGATATAGGCAAATCTATTGATAACAGAACAATAGAACAGGATATAGAAAGTAACACCAACAAAGCCTTTGTTCGCGGGAAGCCCAACGATTGGCTGAGAGAACAACAAAGAATCTGATTGGTTAACTAGCAAGCCGTGTATATAAAAACATCCGGCAAAAATAACTCCATGCATTTTAGCCTGAAGATTCCCCCCGGGGATGAAACGCGGGAGCCTCTTTGTAGCTTAATTGCCATAAATATATTTTCATAGCTTACTATATATATATATATGATAGCGCAGGGGTAGGAGCGCCGATTGTCAGCTCGATTGTTGAGTTTCAATCTTGGCTTGAGGCACTAACTGATCTAGCTGCACTGAAGAGCTGTGATACAGCGAAACAGTCTGTATGTGGATGACTATATGAAGCTCCCTCCCTGGGTAGAGCTTATTTGTAAGGATATCACCAACTGCCATTAGCTTTAAGACATAGCTCATTAGGTAAAACTAATTCGAGCTCCCGGCACTTGCAATGTTTACATTGAGATATTACTTACATTCAGTCAGTGTCGTATGATAGCAAAGGGGAAGGAGCACCGACTGTCAGCTCAACGGTTGAGTTTCAATCCCGGCTTGAGGCACTAATTGGTCTAGCCGCACTGAAGAGCTGTGATACAGCGAAACAGTCTGTATGTGGATGACTATATATATATATATATATATATATATATATATATGGAAAATGAAAAAAATGAAAAGAAAAAATGTTTATATATGCATCGACGTTTCGTCTTTATTTCAAGACTTTCTCAAGATGACTGAAACGTTGATGAATATATAAACAATTTTCGGGTTTTCCTTTGTTTTATTTTCCATCACATTGGATTATTATTTCCATATTTCTTGCTGTGATGTTTTAACTTCGAACTTGGTGTCTATAGTCTGTGCTGATGAAGAGACTTATCATCAATAAAAATCTATATCATCTCAGAAACGATCATACACGAAACTTGTTTATGTTGAATTCTTGGAACTTATGTAAATGAGTATGTCATAAAATTGTTTAGCTCTGAACTATATATATATATATATATATATTAATATATTAAATTTCCGAAACAGTTTTTTTATGGTAAACATCTGATGATTCCTTAAATAATGTTAAAACTTAAATTCTTGGAAGCAAACTAATATAGTGACTGTAAAAAGTTAATTGAGTTACAAGCAAAGTAGTTTTCCAACGAAGGACTTTAGACTAAAAAAATTTTTTTTTCATATATTTTTAATGGTTGAAAAACTTCCGAGACTATATATATATATATATATATATATATATATATATATATATATATATATATGGGGGTGGGGGCCTTGAATTTTTCATGTAAGTCTTTGCTTTTATATACTTCAGCCTACCAAACTTTTATCAGGACTCATTATAGAACTTCACCATATTTTTTCCCTGTGTTTTGATGTAATATGTTTTTTTTTCACAATTCCATTATATGTGATACTATTCTCTGATGATTGCCACGTTAGACTAAAAACTATATAAAACTATATATTTTCCTAACTTGCCATGAAACCCGTGTAAGAAGAACTAATATTGAATTGGGAAAAAAACTTTATTTAATTAATACAACAATAAAAAAGTTATCAATAGTAACAGTAATAATCGTACTAATATTCTTCGTGTTAATAATAATAATACCAATTCATGGAATTGTAAAATAAAAAACAATTTGATGACAATCATGTTATAGTCTGCAGGGAAGCAGTCCCGTGTGGTTATGTGTTCTGCAAATGGGCAGTTCTTGGAAAGAAACTGTTCATGGAAATTATGTTTGATGTTAGGAGGAAGAAAGTAAAGTTCTTTGTAGTGGTGTTAGTAAGACGTGTTCTTGACGTAAATGTCTTACAAGGAGGAACCTGAGATTGGAGCTCAGTCGAGCATCGTCCATGGAAATAACGATAGAGTAGAGAGAGACTAGCAACGTCTCTTCTGTGAGAAAGTAGCTGTAGAGAACAGAATAGATCATCCTTTACTAGATTGCAAAGTCGATTTTGTACTCTGTCAAGCCAAGAAAGAGTCCTCTGTGCGGCACCTCCCCAAATGTGGCAGCAGTACCTCTCCATCTTGGGACGCATCTAATTCTTATATAGGTAGAAGATTGCATCAGGAGTCAAGTACTTTCAGGAGCGGTGGAATGATCCAACCATTTTTACAGCATGTTTTATTCTCATTGTTTAAATACGATCAGCTCAGTCAGAACAATCCAGTACAAAGGAATCGGACATATAATCACCCGATACTGACATTTTTTTTTTTAACATGGTTCACCCCAAACAAGGCAGGCCACCACTGTAGACGTAAGGGGCTACTGAGAAAAAAGAAAAGGGGAGAAGGTTGGGGGGGGGGGTCAGCCTAAATTGGGATCTGCGCAACGAGATGTCTGTTTACATTAGTTTTAAATTTCTGCATGTCAGTACTGTCGGGGAAACAGGGGGCAAGGAGGGAGTTCCAGAGGCCAGCAGCACGAGGAAAGAAGCTATTTGAGTAGAAGGCTCTCCGGCATCTGGGGACCTCCACAGTGAATGAATGAGATTTAGTTGATTGTCAAGTTAGTCTAGTGAATTTACATTGAGGGGACACCAGAGTAGCCAATATTGTTGTTATATCATTTAGTTATTAAGCCAATGGAACATTCTAACTGCATATGTTGCCATCTTTATGTTAAATATTTGGTTACATGGAATATGTTTACAGGGATTATTTAGTTTGATGACCACAAAGCCAAATAGCCTCATATGCGAGTGCAGATAGCTGATTGGTTGATTTAGTCAGGTGACTAAACAGACATTAGATATGGAAATATAGTCTGATGCGGCCTAAAAATCACAAGCAACAAATCATATACATAAAGTAAAGTCAATTTCTTTAACCAGTATTCCCGTCTGTGAAACACAATACCATGGAGCTGATTCCAAGTTAACTACAACATTGTGATTTTCAAGTCCAATGTTTACAAATTCTTGTTGAGCCGTCCTCTTAAATAATTAAATTCTGTCCAGTTTCAACCATTGTTACGAATCCTCAAGGTGCTGTCTCACTGTTCACGTAACAAACCCATTAACCCTCATCCTCGAGTGGCCTTTTGGCCTTGATAAGTGGCGACTCGTTAGTACATACAGAAAAGCTCCACAAACAAAAGCTCCACAAACAAAAGCTCCACAAACAAAAGCTTCACAAACAAAAGCTTCACAAACAAAAGCTCCACAAACAAAAGCTTCACAAACAAAAGCTCCACAAACAAAAGCTCCACAAACAAAAGCTCCACAAACAAAAGCTTCACAAACAAAAGCTCCACAAACAAAAGCTTCACAAACAAAAGCTTCACAAACAAAAGCTCCACAAACAAAAGCTCCACAAACAAAAGTTTCACAAACAAAAGCTTCACAAACAAAAGCTCCACAAACAAAAGCTCCACAAACAAAAGCTTCAAAAACAAAAGCTCCAAAAACAAAAGCTCCACAAACAAAAGCTTCACATAGAATTCTGCTTCGTATTCGTTTTAGTCCAATTTTTGATGCATATTTTCAGTAATTATAGATGTGCTTCCTTCACTTTCATCGATTTTTATATTTTATTTTATAAGCAGTTTTTTCTTTGCTTGGTGATTTCAGCATAGGAGTAAGAGTGATTACACCCCCAGTAATATCCTCATCTTTCAACCCAGAACACCATGACAGAAATACAGTATAAATATAATTAGGATAACTTTTTCATATTACACCGTGTGTCAGATAAATTTGTATTTATTACTAAAACGACTAGTGCTTCAGCAGTCAATAAAAAAAACACTTTACAAAATTCCTTTTTCTGATTAAAAAAAAAAATCAATAAAACTTCTTCCTGGGGACATTCTTAGAATATACATAGCAAAAACAAACACTACATATCTTTACTTTAAACTAAAACTTCATAAAGAGTAGGCACTATTTTTTTAATTTAGTTCACACATGAGTGATTTGGTTTGCAGAATAATTATTGTAGTTAAAAATTTTTGTTTGATTTATATTCACTCCAAACAAGGACCACAACCACTGAGACGTGAGAATTAGGGGCCAGATTTATAAGGGCATCCTAAGTTGGGAGTTGTGCAACACGATTGTTTACATTACATTTAAAATTCTGCATGTTGGTACCGTCTGAGTAATAGGGAGCAGGAGGGAATTCCAAAGGCAGATGGAGAAACATACTTATAGAATAGCGCAGGATAATAAAAAAACATGACATTGCATAAACAATCCGTATAGAAATATATACTATTCATTTACAACAAATTAGCAGTTACAACATCATTCCAAACAGAGTTAAATGGTGGAGAACAGAATATTCAAACGTATCTGTTTACCACGAAACTGAGTCAAGTGTCGTCGCGGCATGAGAAAAAGTCAGCTCAAAAAGATCGGTTATCACAGCCACTGAGATACGTATATAACTGTTCATTATTTTTTGTTAAACATTAATCACACTAAATCATAATTTAAATTGTTTTATATGATTTTTATTTTCATATTGTTGCACTTGCAAATAAATTGTACAAAACAAAAAAACAATTATAACATTCGTACATGTTAAGTACTTGGCAATCATCGACTTCTTACACGACCATAAACAAATTTAATTGCAGACGACTTTTCTTGCGTAAGATTTTCCGGCATTTGACGTCATTTTCCATACAATATAAAATATATATATATAAAAAATATATATATAAAATATATATATATATATAATATATATAAAATATATATATATATAAAATATATATATATAAAAAATATATATATAAAATATATATATATAAAATATATATATATAAAAATATATATATATGAAATATATATATACATATACATATACATATATATAAATATATATATACATATACATACATATATAAATATATATATATATACATATATATACATATATAAATATATATACATATATATATAAATATATATATATATACATATAAATATATATATACATATATACATATAAATATATATATACATATAAATATATATATATACATATATACATATAAATATATATATATACCTATATATATATAAATATATATATATACCTATATATATATACATATAAATATATATATATACATATATATATATACATATAAATATATATATATACATATAAATATATATATATACATATATATATATACATATAAATATATATATATACATATATATATACATATAAATATATATATATACATATATATATATACATATAAATATATATATACATATATACATATAAATATATATATATACATATATATATATACATATAAATATATATATATACATATATATATATACATATAAATATATATATACATATATACATATAAATATATATATACATATATACATATAAATATATATATACATATATATATAAATATATACATATATATATATATACATATAAATATATATATATATATATATATATATATATATATACATATATATATAAATATATACATATATATATAAATATATACATATATATACATATATATAAATATATACATATATATATACATATAAATATATATATATACATATATACATATATATATATACATATATACATATAAATATATATATATACATATAAATATATATATACATATAAATATATATATATACATATAAATATACATATAAATATATATATATATACATATAAATATATATATATATATACATATAAATATATACATATATATATATATATAAATATATATATATATACATATACATATATATACATATAAATATATACATATAAATATATATATACATACATATATAAATATATATATATATACATATATATACATATATAAATATATATATATACATATATAAATATATATATATACATATATAAATATATATATATATACATATATAAATATATATATATATACATATATAAATATATATATATACATATATATATAAATATATACATATATATATATATATATACATATAAATATAAATATATACATATATATATATACATATAAATATATATATACATATAAATATATATATACATATATACATATAAATATATATATATACATATATACATATAAATATATAAATATATATATATATATATATATACATATATATATAAATATATACATATATATATATAAATATATACATATATATATATAAATATATACATATATATATACACATATATACATATAAATATATATATATATACATATAAATATATATATATATATACATATAAATATATATATATATATACATATAAATATATATATATATATATACATATATACATATAAATATATATATATATACATATAAATATATATATATACATATAAATATATATATACATATAAATATATATATATACATATAAATATATATATATATATATATACATATAAATATATATATATATATACATATAAATATATATATATACATATAAATATATATATATACATATATATATATATATATACATATAAATATAACTTCTATAAATATAACTTCTATAAATATAACTTCTATAAATATAACTTCTATGAATATAACTTCTATGAATATAACTTCTATAGGAAACCTGCCTGCAAAAACCTTTTCATCCACTATAAGTCTGCCCTGCCCACAAAAGCCAAATTAAGTTATGCCCATAATGAAATCACCCGAATACAAAATAAATGCTCTTCTGCTGCTGACAAAATATCACACACTAAAAACTTCCACCAAACCCTCCAAAATAATGGCTACCCCACCCCCACCATAGCCCACCTAAATAAGCCCAAAACACGTAGACACCGCACCATCGCTAACACATGCTTCTTAAAACTCCCTTTCTTCAGCGATAAGATCACCCCCTCCATCCGCAAGGCAATACATAAGGAAAACCTTAACATACAACTAACACATACTGGCACCTCCTTACGCCAACATCTATCTAATAAACACACTAACCACACACCCGAACCCTGCTCCCTGGCCAATTGCCCTATCTCCAACACAGGTCTGTGCCTTCGCACTAACTGTGTTTACAAACTACAGTGTAATAAATGCAAAATATTTTACATCAGCAACACTACAAGACCGCTACACTTGCGCATAAAGGAGCACTTGAATACCCGTATATCCTCTTTCCACAAACACATAGAGATTTGCTCAAACACTCAGCGCGATATTCACGTCTCCATCTTAGCGTCTGTCAGAAACATTGGTGACCTTAGAATCACAGAATCAATCCTCATCTCCAGATTAAACCCCTCACTCAATCAACGTCACGAGCTCTACTCACCTTTCATTCTATAATATCTACCCCCCATCCACCAACCAACCCCCATATCTAACACTTAACAGAGTCCGTTTCCACCACTTCACTCATTACTCACCTCCTATAATAAACTCACCACACACCCAAACAATCAAACAGGCCCCTCCCCATATGAACTTCCATCCTTACACACTTTCAACCACAAACCAAAAACCATATTCAACATACTCTTCTAACCCACCAAAATAAGTCACCCCATAACCTAGCATTATTAATTAATAAATCCAAACACATATAGAATGTATACAAATAACATGCAAATATTAAATAAATAATTCATAAAATAAATTAAACAAGTAAATAATAATAATAAAAAATAAATAAATAAATAAATAAAAAAAATAAAAAAAACAAAAAACAAAAACAAATATGTAAAGAAATTGATGAATATATATAGATAAACAATTAAACAAACAATAATACATAGATATGTATATATATATGTATATATGCATTATGTGTATATATGTTGTATATATATATACTAATATTGTTATACAGATCTCCACCAAAAAAAATAAAAAAATAAAAAAATAAATGAATAAAAATTAATTATAAAAAAAATATTTTAAAAAATCCAGAGTTACTCCCCTTTATCTTATAGTAAATATATCAAGTTAATAAGTTAATTCGTTAATCTAATTTGACGAAACTCACAATTAGTAATTAATAACACTTCTTTAATAGATGATAATCGAAATCGATAAGTAGATAGATCTAGAATATTTAAAATATGAGACTAATTACTTTACTTTATATTAAAATTCTTAAATTACGATAGAAAGATAAACAAAATAAAAATACGAAGATAAAACAAAGTAAATATTCAAATAAAAAAAAAATAAAAAATGATATATATATATTATCAAAACTAACAGTTTATCGAACACCATACACCTAACCAACATTACACAAATATTCTAAACACCAAATCATATATTTAACATAATATTAAAATAAAACTTAACTTAATTTATATTCCCTGTGAAACTGCTTTTTTGCTGCGGTCTATATCTGGCAGCCATTTTATTTTGTATTATTCTCTACACAGTCGGAGAAGAATAAAATATTCTTCTTCTTCTGGTCTAATTATTTTTGAAAAAGGGATGTCTTTTCCCGAAATATCAAATAGTGATTTTTAATCACCCGGACATCACACGAACAGCTAAAACACTCTTGCTGTTATGTAAGAAAAAAAAAAAAAGGGAAAAAAAGGAAAAATAAATAGTAAGTCTTATATCGTATTCGATTTATTGTTATTGTTTTTGTTCCTTTCCTTTCAACTTGCATCTTACCCGGAATTGCATTGCCCACAGCCTTTCAAAAACTTACTACTATATAAATATATATATATATATATATATACATATAAATATAAATATAAATATATATATATATACATATAAATATATATATATATATATATATACATATAAATATAAATATATATATATATATACATATAAATATAAATATATATATATATATACATATAAATATAAATATATATATATATATATATATATATATATATATATATATATATATATATATATATATTATATATATATTAGTATGTCTATCTAATTATATATACTAGCAAAAATATGTAAACTCTGGTTTAATATTATTTTTGCTAATTTATTAGTAGTATTAAACGAGAGAGTATACTGAGTAATTTTAACTTTAAATGTTTCACGTGGACTGTAGCAAAGAAAATCATTAAATTCTCTTCGATATTAGTGTTTATATTTTTGTTAAATAGATTTCGATAGGGCAGAAAGGGTGGATAGATTGATGGAAAGGGCAGATAACACAGATAGATAGATAGATAGATAGATAGATAGATAGACAAATATATAGATGGATAGATAGATAGATAGATAGACAAATATATAGATAAATAGATAGATGGATAGATAGATAGATAGAAAACTAGACAGATAGATAGATAAGTAGACAACTAGATATATATATATATATATATATATATATATATATATATATATATATAAACTAGACAGATAGATAAGTAGACAACTAGATAGATAGATAGACAAATATATAGATAAATAGATAGATGGATGGATAAATAGATAGATAGAAAACTAGACAGATAGATAGATAGACAACTAGATAGATAGATAGATATACAGATATATATATATATATATAAACTAGACAGATAGATAAGTAGACAACTAGATAGATAGATAGACAAATATATAGATAAATAGATAGATGGATAGATAGATAGATAGAAAACCAGATAGATATACAGATAGATATACAGATATATATATATATATATATATATATATATATATATAAAACTAGACAGATAGATAAGTAGACAACTAGATAGATAGATAGAAAACTATATATATATATATATATATATATATATATATATATATATAGATATAGAGAGAGAGACAACTAGATAGATAGATAGATAGATAGATATATAGATAGATAGACAAAGGGATAGATAGATAGATAGATAGATAGATAGACAGACACTGAATGGGATATATATATATATATATATATATATATATATATATATATATATATATATATATATATATATATATATAGACAACTAGATAGATAGATAGATAGATTTATTATGAGTACATCTTGATAGATTTATAGAATCATTTTAGTTTTAAAAGATATTTCTTAAAGTATTGACTTTAAGAAATATTTTTTTAAATTTACTTCATCATCGGTTCTACTTTCTTCATGTAATTCACGATCAAACTGTCTCGTACCTAAATACTTCAGCCTCACTCGTACAATTTCAACATCCAGGAATTATCTACCAAGGAATGAAACTCATTCATTTTAATCCCCCGAACATTTATTTTTTGCTGCTGACAGCAAAAGAAAAGATCCACAGTTACCTCCCTTTTACAAGTGCCAGAAAGGCTATTCCTCATAGTTGGATCATGACTGAATATCAAGCGCTGAAGTTTCTGTAATGTTTTAATCAGTCACGAGTTAAAAAGTGCGAGCCACGAGCCACATATGATCCTCGTGGGTTTCAGAATGGCGCCCATAATTAAACGAGTGAAATAACATTTATTTAAATTTTGTTTATTTCATTCTTTCTTTTCCTTTAAATATATTTTTTTTTATAAATAAATTAGAAACTAAGGTGCTTCTGCAGTTTCACAATGAGATGTTAGACCTCTCTTTAAAAGAAAATAGCTAAAGAAATATATAAACTTTGTTATGTACTTACGTGGTAGCTGAAAAGAAGACTGTAAACCAAAAATTACGCAAATTCATCCAGTATTTATTAAATAAAAAATAAACTATTTTATCTATATGTCGCCATTTTTCTTATATTTTGACCTTTTCCGAAAATTATCTCCCTTGCCTACTTAGTAAGCTGAAATGTCTACCGATAGATCGTTTTTATTTTTTATTTTTTCTTATAATTTAATAAATACTGGATGAATTTGCGTATTTTTTTCTGTAAAATCTTATTTTTAGGTAAAACTTAAGTAGATAACAAAGTTTATACTTAAAAAAAAATATTTTAATGTCATTGTGAAAGAGCAAAGGCACCGAAACGAATATTACTATTTTTAAGAAAAATTTTTATGTATTTTATATTAACTGCTTTTACAGTTAGTAATGTAATTAAATTGTTTCCTGGCCCGGGGAGGGGGGGGGGGCGATTATGTTCATTGCCTACTCCCCTGTCCCCTGGTTTTATTCATCTTCCTCCCACGGTGGGAAGATTAGACACAAGGTCAGGAAAGTGGGATTTGAAAAAACAGGGTTCTAGAAGAAGAGCACTCTGGCCAAACAAAAAATTGTCTGGGTAGCCCTGTCGGTATTTCCCGGTAGGGGAGCCTCAGGCGATTAGTAATAAACTAACCCCTTCTCAAGGGGCGAGAAGGTAAAGCCTGGGAGGGTGTACCTCCTAGAACTACACAGGACCATACCTCATACACAGAGAACAAGGCCACACCAGCACAGCATGTCCAAGACTCTGTCGGTTTGCTTTTTGTATGAAATAATTCTACTTCTTGGCCTTTTTGGCTAAGATCAAACTGTAGTATCTGTTCCGATGGATACTGCACCCCATAGACTGGTATTGTCTTGGCCTTTGGGGCTTGATTTACGCCGGTGTATGGGTCTGTCCTGTGCAGTTCTAGGAGGTCCACCCTCCCAGGCTTCGCCTCCCCTCTTTGGGGAGGAGTAAGTTTATTGCTTACTGCTTGAGGCGCTCCTACCGGGGAATGCCTACGGGCTGCCCAGGCAATTTTTAAACCCCACTTTCCCGACCCGACCTTGGGTCACATCTTACTTGTGGGAGTAAGATAAAAACTGGCCTTGTGCCTAACTCCTGGAGAGGAGTAAATCAATACCCCTGAAGGCGGCGAAGGGCGGCCCCCTGATGATCTGAGGCTGATCCTGTAGCCTCAGACCGGTAGCAGGAACTCTCACACTGGGGGGGGGGGGGGGGGGGGGGGATAGGACACGAAAACAATTCAATCGTAACTATATATTTTATTTATTTAATTGTGCATCCCTCTTCCTTAACCTAGAGTTGCTTCTGACATCTTCACATTAAACATTATTACATTACAAACTGTATCGACTCGACTGTTTACTTTTAATTTTGTTTAAATTATTGTCCGTCTCAACTTTTGTCATTTAGTTTATCCTTTGTTTAGTTACCTTTCAATTTAAATAAAATTATTTTATTGTCAGATTTATAAAAGAAATTTTTTTTTTATCGAAATCGCTCCGGACAAGGCATGAAGCCACTTGATGTAAGGAGCTAAGAAAAAATACTACTTCAAGGTAAAAAAAAACTAGCCAACGATAAATGTTAGAAGATATATTCCAGTCCAGAAAACAGCAATTTTTCCCCCTTTGTCAGAAACATATCTCATGGAATGTGAGGACTAAAGAACATAATAAGGGAAGCGAGAGTTACGAGGCTGCCCCCCAAAAAATACAAAAGGTCTACTATCTACTCTCCTGTCATGTGTAATTTAAAATAATAGTTTTAATAAAATTTTAATTCACTGATTATGTAAATATTAATTTTTTTAAGTACGCATTTTTTTTTTTCTAATTATTCTCTCGTTTATCATGGCAGCTGAGTTTGTTAATAACATTGATATCCGACTATTAACCTAAGACTTCAATTTTTTACAGAAAAGATCTTTTTTTTTGAAGAGAAAATTAAACTTTTCCCAATTTCTAAGCAAAATGAGGTGTTTCTGT
>OY744525.1:15337949-15385449 GCA_963556195.1 Sepiola atlantica | reverse complement strand
TTTGATGAGCGCAGAAGGAAAGATTTGTATTTTTTAACAATTGTTATTAGAAATCAGTGGATTGTGTGTGTGAAAAATTATTTTTTAACAATTGTTATTAGAAATCAGTGGATTGTGTGTGTGAAAAATTATTTTTTAACAATTGTCATTAGAAATCAGTTGATTGTGTGCGTGAAAAATTATTTTTGACAATTGTTATTAGAAATCAGTGGATTCTGTGTGTGAAAAATTATTTTTTAACAATTGTTATTAGAAATCAGTGGATTTTGTGTGTGAAAAATTATTTTTTAACAATTGTTATTAGAAATCAGTGGATTGTGTGTGTGAAAAATTATTTTTTAACAATTGTCATTAGAAATCAGTTGATTGTGTGCGTGAAAAATTATTTTTGACAATTGTTATTAGAAATCAGTGGATTCTGTGTGTGAAAAATTATTTTTTAACAATTGTTATTAGAAATCAGTGGATTGTGTGCGTGAAAAATTATTTTTTAACAATTGTTATTAGAAATCAGTGGATTGTGTGCGTGAAAAATTATTTTTTAACAATTATTAGAAATCAGTGGATTGTGTGTGTGAAAAATTATTTTTTAACAATTGTTATTAGAAATCAGTGGATTGTGTGCGTGAAAAATTATTTTTTAACAATTGTTATTAGAAATCAGTGGATTGTGTGTGTGAAAAATTATTTTTTAACAATTGTTATTAGAAATCAGTGGATTGTGTGCGTGAAAAATTATTTTTTAACAATTGTTATTAGAAATCAGTGGATTGTGTGCGTGAAAAATTATTTTTTAACAATTGTTATTAGAAATCAGTGGATTGTGTGTGTGAAAAATTATTTTTTAACAATTGTTATTAGAAATCAGTGGATTGTGTGTGTGAAAAATTATTTTTTAACAATTGTTATTAGAAATCAGTGGATTGTGTGTGTGAAAAATTATTTTTTAACAATTGTTATTAGAAATCAGTGGATTGTGTGCGTGAAAAATTATTTTTTAACAATTGTTATTAGAAATCAGTGGATTGTGTGCGTGAAAAATTATTTTTTAACAATTGTTATTAGAAATCAGTGGATTGTGTGTGTGAAAAATTATTTTTTAACAATTGTTATTAGAAATCAGTGGATTGTGTGTGTGAAAAATTATTTTTTAACAATTGTTATTAGAAATCAGTGGATTGTGTGTGTGAAAAATTATTTTTTAACAATTGTTATTAGAAATCAGTGGATTGTGTGCGTGAAAAATTATTTTTTAACAATTGTTATTAGAAATCAGTGGATTGTGTGCGTGAAAAATTATTTTTTAACAATTGTTATTAGAAATCAGTGGATTGTGTGTGTGAAAAATTATTTTTTAACAATTGTTATTAGAAATCAGTGGATTGTGTGTGTGAAAAATTATTTTTTAACAATTGTTATTAGAAATCAGTGGATTGTGTGTGTGAAAAATTATTTTTTAACAATTGTTATTAGAAATCAGTGGATTGTGTGTGTGAAAAATTATTTTTTAACAATTGTTATTAGAAATCAGTGGATTGTGTGTGTGAAAAATTATTTTTTAACAATTGTTATTAGAAATCAGTGGATTGTGTGTGTGAAAAATTATTTTTTAACAATTGTTATTAGAAATCAGTGGATTGTGTGTGTGAAAAATTATTTTTTAACAATTGTTATTAGAAATCAGTGGATTGTGTGTGTGAAAAATTATTTTTTAACAATTGTCATTAGAAATCAGTGGATTGTGTGTGTGAACAATTATTTTTTAACAATTGTTATTAGAAATCAGTGGATTGTGTGTGTGAAAAATTATTTTTTAACAATTGTTATTAGAAATCAGTGGATTCTGTGTGTGAAAAATTATTTTTTAACAATTGTTATTAGAAATCAGTGGATTCTGTGTGTGAAAAATTATTTTTTAACAATTGTTATTAGAAATCAGTGGATTGTTTGTGTGAAAAATTATTTTTTAACAATTGTTATTAGAAATCAGTGGATTGTGTGTGTGAAAAATTATTTTTTAACAATTGTCATTAGAAATCAGTGGATTCTGTGTGTGAAAAATTATTTTTTAACAATTGTTATTAGAAATCAGTGGATTGTTTGTGTGAAAAATTATTCTTTAACAATTGTTATTAGAAATCAGTGGATTGTGTGTGTGAAAAATTATTTTTTAACAATTGTTATTAGAAATCAGTGGATTGTGTGTGTGAAAAATTATTTTTTAACAATTGTCATTAGAAATCAGTGGATTCTGTGTGTGAAAAATTATTTTTTAACAATTGTTATTAGAAATCAGTGGATTCTGTGTGTGAAAAATTATTTTTTAACAATTGTTATTAGAAATCAGTGGATTGTGTGTGTGAAAAATTATTTTTTAACAATTGTTATTAGAAATCAGTGGATTCTGTGTGTGAAAAATTATTTTTTAACAATTGTTATTAGAAATCAGTGGATTGTTTGTGTGAAAAATTATTCTTTAACAATTGTTATTAGAAATCAGTGGATTGTGTGTGTGAAAAATTATTTTTTAACAATTGTTATTAGAAATCAGTGGATTGTGTGTGTGAAAAATTATTTTTTAACAATTGTCATTAGAAATCAGTGGATTCTGTGTGTGAAAAATTATTTTTTAACAATTGTTATTAGAAATCAGTGGATTCTGTGTGTGAAAAATTATTTTTTAACAATTGTCATTAGAAATCAGTGGATTCTGTGTGTGAAAAATTATTTTTTAACAATTGTTATTAGAAATCAGTGGATTCTGTGTGTGAAAAATTATTTTTTAACAATTGTTATTAGAAATCAGTGGATTGTGTGTGTGAAAAATTATTTTTTAACAATTGTTATTAGAAATCAGTGGATTGTGTGTGTGAAAAATTATTTTTTAACAATTGTTATTAGAAATCAGTGGATTGTGTGTGTGAAAAATTATTTTTTAACAATTGTCATTAGAAATCAGTGGATTCTGTGTGTGAAAAATTATTTTTTAACAATTGTTATTAGAAATCAGTGGATTCTGTGTGTGAAAAATTATTTTTTAACAATTGTTATTAGAAATCAGTGGATTGTGTGTGTGAAAAATTATTTTTTAACAATTGTTATTAGAAATCAGTGGATTGTGTGTGTGAAAAATTATTTTTTAACAATTGTCATTAGAAATCAGTGGATTCTGTGTGTGAAAAATTATTTTTTAACAATTGTTATTAGAAATCAGTGGATTCTGTGTGTGAAAAATTATTTTTTAACAATTGTTATTAGAAATCAGTGGATTGTGTGTGTGAAAAATTATTTTTTAACAATTGTTATTAGAAATCAGTGGATTCTGTGTGTGAAAAATTATTTTTTAACAATTGTTATTAGAAATCAGTGGATTGTTTGTGTGAAAAATTATTCTTTAACAATTGTTATTAGAAATCAGTGGATTGTGTGTGTGAAAAATTATTTTTTAACAATTGTTATTAGAAATCAGTGGATTGTGTGTGTGAAAAATTATTTTTTAACAATTGTCATTAGAAATCAGTGGATTCTGTGTGTGAAAAATTATTTTTTAACAATTGTTATTAGAAATCAGTGGATTCTGTGTGTGAAAAATTATTTTTTAACAATTGTTATTAGAAATCAGTGGATTGTGTGTGTGAAAAATTATTTTTTAACAATTGTTATTAGAAATCAGTGGATTGTTTGTGTGAAAAATTATTTTTTAACAATTGTTATTAGAAATCAGTGGATTGTGTGTGTGAAAAATTATTTTTTAACAATTATTAGAAATCAGTGGATTGTTTGTGTGAAAAATTATTTTTTAACAATTGTCATTAGAAATCAGTGGATTCTGTGTGTGAAAAATTATTTTTTAACAATTGTTATTAGAAATCAGTGGATTCTGTGTGTGAAAAATTATTTTTTAACAATTGTTATTAGAAATCAGTGGATTGTGTGTGTGAAAAATTATTTTTTAACAATTGTCATTAGAAATCAGTGGATTGTGTGTGTGAACAATTATTTTTTAACAATTGTTATTAGAAATCAGTGGATTGTGTGTGTGAAAAATTATTTTTTAACAATTGTTATTAGAAATCAGTGGATTCTGTGTGTGAAAAATTATTTTTTAACAATTGTTATTAGAAATCAGTGGATTCTGTGTGTGAAAAATTATTTTTTAACAATTGTTATTAGAAATCAGTGGATTGTGTGTGTGAAAAATTATTTTTTAACAATTGTTATTAGAAATCAGTGGATTGTGCGTGTGAAAAATTATTTTTTAACAATTGTCATTAGAAATCAGTGGATTCTGTGTGTGAAAAATTATTTTTTAACAATTGTTATTAGAAATCAGTGGATTCTGTGTGTGAAAAATTATTTTTTAACAATTGTTATTAGAAATCAGTGGATTGTGTGTGTGAAAAATTATTTTTGAACAATTGTTATTAGAAATCAGTGGATTGTGTGTGTGAAAAATTATTTTTTAACAATTGTCATTAGAAATCAGTGGATTCTGTGTGTGAAAAATTATTTTTTAACAATTGTTATTAGAAATCAGTGGATTCTGTGTGTGAAAAATTATTTTTTAACAATTGTTATTAGAAATCAGTGGATTGTGTGTGTGAAAAATTATTTTTTAACAATTGTTATTAGAAATCAGTGGATTGTTTGTGTGAAAAATTATTTTTTAACAATTGTTATTAGAAATCAGTGGATTGTGTGTGTGAAAAATTATTTTTTAACAATTATTAGAAATCAGTGGATTGTTTGTGTGAAAAATTATTTTTTAACAATTGTCATTAGAAATCAGTGGATTCTGTGTGTGAAAAATTATTTTTTAACAATTGTTATTAGAAATCAGTGGATTCTGTGTGTGAAAAATTATTTTTTAACAATTGTTATTAGAAATCAGTGGATTGTGTGTGTGAAAAATTATTTTTTAACAATTGTTATTAGAAATCAGTGGATTGTTTGTGTGAAAAATTATTTTTTAACAATTGTTATTAGAAATCAGTGGATTGTGTGTGTGAAAAATTATTTTTTAACAATTATTAGAAATCAGTGGATTGTTTGTGTGAAAAATTATTTTTTAACAATTGTCATTAGAAATCAGTGGATTCTGTGTGTGAAAAATTATTTTTTAACAATTGTTATTAGAAATCAGTGGATTCTGTGTGTGAAAAATTATTTTTTAACAATTGTTATTAGAAATCAGTGGATTGTGTGTGTGAAAAATTATTTTTTAACAATTGTCATTAGAAATCAGTGGATTGTGTGTGTGAACAATTATTTTTTAACAATTGTTATTAGAAATCAGTGGATTGTGTGTGTGAAAAATTATTTTTTAACAATTGTTATTAGAAATCAGTGGATTCTGTGTGTGAAAAATTATTTTTTAACAATTGTTATTAGAAATCAGTGGATTGTGTGTGTGAAAAATTATTTTTTAACAATTGTCATTAGAAATCAGTGGATTCTGTGTGTGAAAAATTATTTTTTAACAATTGTTATTAGAAATCAGTGGATTGTGTGTGTGAAAAATTATTTTTTAACAATTGTCATTAGAAATCAGTGGATTCTGTGTGTGAAAAATTATTTTTTAACAATTGTTATTAGAAATCAGTGGATTCTGTGTGTGAAAAATTATTTTTTAACAATTGTTATTAGAAATCAGTGGATTCTGTGTGTGAAAAATTATTTTTTAACAATTGTTATTAGAAATCAGTGGATTGTGTGTGTGAAAAATTATTTTTTAACAATTGTTATTAGAAATCAGTGGATTGTGTGTGTGAAAAATTATTTTTTAACAATTGTTATTAGAAATCAGTGGATTGTGTGTGTGAAAAATTATTTTTTAACAATTGTCATTAGAAATCAGTGGATTCTGTGTGTGAAAAATTATTTTTTAACAATTGTTATTAGAAATCAGTGGATTCTGTGTGTGAAAAATTATTTTTTAACAATTGTTATTAGAAATCAGTGGATTCTGTGTGTGAAAAATTATTTTTTAACAATTGTTATTAGAAATCAGTGGATTGTGTGTGTGAAAAATTATTTTTTAACAATTGTTATTAGAAATCAGTGGATTGTGTGTGTGAAAAATTATTTTTTAACAATTGTTATTAGAAATCAGTGGATTGTGTGTGTGAAAAATTATTTTTTAACAATTGTCATTAGAAATCAGTGGATTCTGTGTGTGAAAAATTATTTTTTAACAATTGTTATTAGAAATCAGTGGATTCTGTGTGTGAAAAATTATTTTTTAACAATTGTTATTAGAAATCAGTGGATTGTGTGTGTGAAAAATTATTTTTTAACAATTGTTATTAGAAATCAGTGGATTGTTTGTGTGAAAAATTATTTTTTAACAATTGTTATTAGAAATCAGTGGATTGTGTGTGTGAAAAATTATTTTTTAACAATTATTAGAAATCAGTGGATTGTTTGTGTGAAAAATTATTTTTTAACAATTGTCATTAGAAATCAGTGGATTCTGTGTGTGAAAAATTATTTTTTAACAATTGTTATTAGAAATCAGTGGATTCTGTGTGTGAAAAATTATTTTTTAACAATTGTTATTAGAAATCAGTGGATTGTGTGTGTGAAAAATTATTTTTTAACAATTGTTATTAGAAATCAGTGGATTGTTTGTGTGAAAAATTATTTTTTAACAATTGTTATTAGAAATCAGTGGATTGTGTGTGTGAAAAATTATTTTTTAACAATTATTAGAAATCAGTGGATTGTTTGTGTGAAAAATTATTTTTTAACAATTGTCATTAGAAATCAGTGGATTCTGTGTGTGAAAAATTATTTTTTAACAATTGTTATTAGAAATCAGTGGATTGTGTGTGTGAAAAATTATTTTTTAACAATTGTCATTAGAAATCAGTGGATTGTGTGTGTGAACAATTATTTTTTAACAATTGTTATTAGAAATCAGTGGATTGTGTGTGTGAAAAATTATTTTTTAACAATTGTTATTAGAAATCAGTGGATTGTTTGTGTGAAAAATTATTTTTTAACAATTGTTATTAGAAATCAGTGGATTGTGTGTGTGAAAAATTATTTTTTAACAATTATTAGAAATCAGTGGATTGTTTGTGTGAAAAATTATTTTTTAACAATTGTCATTAGAAATCAGTGGATTCTGTGTGTGAAAAATTATTTTTTAACAATTGTTATTAGAAATCAGTGGATTGTGTGTGTGAAAAATTATTTTTTAACAATTGTTATTAGAAATCAGTGGATTGTTTGTGTGAAAAATTATTTTTTAACAATTGTTATTAGAAATCAGTGGATTGTGTGTGTGAAAAATTATTTTTTAACAATTATTAGAAATCAGTGGATTGTTTGTGTGAAAAATTATTTTTTAACAATTGTCATTAGAAATCAGTGGATTCTGTGTGTGAAAAATTATTTTTTAACAATTGTTATTAGAAATCAGTGGATTGTGTGTGTGAACAATTATTTTTTAACAATTGTTATTAGAAATCAGTGGATTCTGTGTGTGAAAAATTATTTTTTAACAATTGTTATTAGAAATCAGTGGATTCTGTGTGTGAAAAATTATTTTTTAACAATTGTTATTAGAAATCAGTGGATTGTGTGTGTGAAAAATTATTTTTTAACAATTGTCATTAGAAATCAGTGGATTGTGTGTGTGAACAATTATTTTTTAACAATTGTTATTAGAAATCAGTGGATTGTGTGTGTGAAAAATTATTTTTTAACAATTGTTATTAGAAATCAGTGGATTCTGTGTGTGAAAAATTATTTTTTAACAATTGTTATTAGAAATCAGTGGATTCTGTGTGTGAAAAATTATTTTTTAACAATTGTTATTAGAAATCAGTGGATTGTGTGTGTGAAAAATTATTTTTTAACAATTGTTATTAGAAATCAGTGGATTGTGTGTGTGAAAAATTATTTTTTAACAATTGTTATTAGAAATCAGTGGATTGTGTGTGTGAAAAATTATTTTTTAACAATTGTCATTAGAAATCAGTGGATTCTGTGTGTGAAAAATTATTTTTTAACAATTGTTATTAGAAATCAGTGGATTCTGTGTGTGAAAAATTATTTTTTAACAATTGTTATTAGAAATCAGTGGATTGTGTGTGTGAAAAATTATTTTTTAACAATTGTTATTAGAAATCAGTGGATTGTTTGTGTGAAAAATTATTTTTTAACAATTGTTATTAGAAATCAGTGGATTGTGTGTGTGAAAAATTATTTTTTAACAATTATTAGAAATCAGTGGATTGTTTGTGTGAAAAATTATTTTTTAACAATTGTCATTAGAAATCAGTGGATTCTGTGTGTGAAAAATTATTTTTTAACAATTGTTATTAGAAATCAGTGGATTCTGTGTGTGAAAAATTATTTTTTAACAATTGTTATTAGAAATCAGTGGATTGTGTGTGTGAACAATTATTTTTTAACAATTGTCATTAGAAATCAGTGGATTGTGTGTGTGAAAAATTATTTTTTAACAATTGTTATTAGAAATCAGTGGATTGTGTGTGTGAAAAATTATTTTTTAACAATTGTTATTAGAAATCAGTGGATTGTTTGTGTGAAAAATTATTTTTTAACAATTGTTATTAGAAATCAGTGGATTGTGTGTGTGAAAAATTATTTTTTAACAATTGTTATTAGAAATCAGTGGATTGTGTGTGTGAAAAATTATTTTTTAACAATTGTTATTAGAAATCAGTGGATTGTTTGTGTGAAAAATTATTTTTTAACAATTGTTAATAGAAATCAGTGGATTGTGTGTGTGAAAACTTATTTTTTAACAATTATTAGAAATCAGTGGATTGTGTGTGTGAAAAATTATTTTTTAACAATTGTCATTAGAAATCAGTGGATTGTGTGTGTGAACAATTATTTTTTAACAATTGTTATTAGAAATCAGTGGATTGTGTGTGTGAACAATTATTTTTTAACAATTGTTATTAGAAATCAGTGGATTGTGTGTGTGAAAAATTATTTTTTAACAATTATTAGAAATCAGTGGATTGTGTGTGTGAAAACTTATTTTTTAACAATTGTTATTAGAAATCAGTGGATTGTTTGTGTGAAAAATTATTTTTTAACAATTGTTATTAGAAATCAGTGGATTGTGTGTGTGAAAAATTATTTTTTAACAATTATTAGAAATCAGTGGATTGTTTGTGTGAAAAATTATTTTTTAACAATTGTCATTAGAAATCAGTGGATTCTGTGTGTGAAAAATTATTTTTTAACAATTGTTATTAGAAATCAGTGGATTGTGTGTGTGAACAATTATTTTTTAACAATTGTTATTAGAAATCAGTGGATTCTGTGTGTGAAAAATTATTTTTTAACAATTGTTATTAGAAATCAGTGGATTCTGTGTGTGAAAAATTATTTTTTAACAATTGTTATTAGAAATCAGTGGATTGTGTGTGTGAAAAATTATTTTTTAACAATTGTCATTAGAAATCAGTGGATTGTGTGTGTGAACAATTATTTTTTAACAATTGTTATTAGAAATCAGTGGATTGTGTGTGTGAAAAATTATTTTTTAACAATTGTTATTAGAAATCAGTGGATTCTGTGTGTGAAAAATTATTTTTTAACAATTGTTATTAGAAATCAGTGGATTCTGTGTGTGAAAAATTATTTTTTAACAATTGTCATTAGAAATCAGTGGATTGTGTGTGTGAAAAATTATTTTTTAACAATTGTTATTAGAAATCAGTGGATTGTGTGTGTGAAAAATTATTTTTTAACAATTGTTAGAAATCAGTGGATTGTTTGTGTGAAAAATTATTTTTTAACAATTGTTATTAGAAATCAGTGGATTGTGTGTGTGAAAAATTATTTTTTAACAATTATTAGAAATCAGTGGATTGTTTGTGTGAAAAATTATTTTTTAACAATTGTCATTAGAAATCAGTGGATTGTGTGTGTGAAAAATTATTTTTTAACAATTGTTATTAGAAATCAGTGGATTGTGTGTGTGAAAAATTATTTTTTAACAATTGTTATTAGAAATCAGTGGATTGTGTGTGTGAAAAATTATTTTTTAACAATTGTTAGAAATCAGTGGATTGTTTGTGTGAAAAATTATTTTTTAACAATTGTTATTAGAAATCAGTGGATTGTGTGTGTGAAAAATTATTTTTTAACAATTGTTATTAGAAATCAGTGGATTGTTTGTGTGAAAAATTATTTTTTAACAATTGTCATTAGAAATCAGTGGATTGTGTGTGTGAAAAATTATTTTTTAACAATTGTTATTAGAAATCAGTGGATTGTGTGTGTGAAAAATTATTTTTTAACAATTGTCATTAGAAATCAGTGGATTCTGTGTGTGAAAAATTATTTTTTAACAATTGTTATTAGAAATCAGTGGATTGTGTGTGTGAAAAATTATTTTTTAACAATTGTTATTAGAAATCAGTTGATTGTGTGTGTGAAAAATTATTTTTTAACAATTGTCATTAGAAATCAGTGGATTGTGTGTGTGAAAAATTATTTTTTAACAATTGTTATTAGAAATCAGTGGATTGTGTGTGTGAAAAATTATTTTTTAACAATTATTAGAAATCAGTGGATTGTTTGTGTGAAAAATTATTTTTTAACAATTGTCATTAGAAATCAGTGGATTGTGTGTGTGAAAAATTATTTTTTAACAATTATTAGAAATCAGTGGATTGTTTGTGTGAAAAATTATTTTTTAACAATTGTCATTAGAAATCAGTGGATTGTGTGTGTGAAAAATTATTTTTTAACAATTGTTATTAGAAATCAGTGGATTGTGTGTGTGAAAAATTATTTTTTAACAATTGTTATTAGAAATCAGTGGATTGTGTGTGTGAAAAATTATTTTTTAACAATTATTAGAAATCAGTGGATTGTTTGTGTGAAAAATTATTTTTTAACAATTGTCATTAGAAATCAGTGGATTCTGTGTGTGAAAAATTATTTTTTAACAATTGTTATTAGAAATCAGTGGATTCTGTGTGTGAAAAATTATTTTTTAACAATTGTTATTAGAAATCAGTGGATTGTGTGTGTGAAAAATTATTTTTTAACAATTGTCATTAGAAATCAGTGGATTGTCCGTGTGAAAAATTATTTTTGAACAATTGTTATTAGAAATCAGTGGATTGTGTGTGTGAAAAATTATTTTTTAACAATTGTTATTAGAAATCAGTGGATTGTGTGTGTGAAAAATTATTTTTTAACAATTGTTATTAGAAATCAGTTGATTGTGTGTGTGAAAAATTATTTTTTAACAATTGTCATTAGAAATCAGTGGATTGTGTGTGTGAAAAATTATTTTTTAACAATTGTTATTAGAAATCAGTGGATTGTGTGTGTGAAAAATTATTTTTGAACAATTGTCATTAGAAATCAGTGGATTGTGTGTGTGAAAAATTATTTTTGAACAATTGTCATTAGAAATCAGTGGATTGTGTGTGTGAAAAACTATTTTTTAACAATTGTCATGAGAAATCAGTGGATTGTGTGTGTGAAAAACTATTTTTTAACAATTGTTATTAGAAATCAGTGGATTGTGTGTGTGAAAAATTATTTTTTAACAATTGTCATTAGAAATCAGTGGATTGTGTGTGTGAAAAATTATTTTTTAACAATTGTCATTAGAAATCAGTGGATTGTGTGTGTGAAAAATTATTTTTTAACAATTGTCATTAGAAATCAGTGGATTGTGTGTGTGAAAAATTATTTTTTAACAATTGTTATTAGAAATCAGTGGATTGTGTGTGTGAAAAATTATTTTTTAACAATTGTCATTAGAAATCAGTGGATTGTGTGTGTGAAAAATTATTTTTTAACAATTGTCATTAGAAATCAGTGGATTGTGTGTGTGAAAAATTATTTTTTAACAATTGTCATGAGAAATCAGTGGATTGTGTGTGTGAAAAACTATTTTTTAACAATTGTTATTAGAAATCAGTGGATTGTGTGTGTGAAAAATTATTTTTTAACAATTGTCATTAGAAATCAGTGGATTGTGTGTGTGAAAAATTATTTTTTAACAATTGTCATTAGAAATCAGTGGATTGTGTGTGTGAAAAATTATTTTTTAACAATTGTTATTAGAAATCAGTGGATTGTGTGTGTGAAAAATTTTTTTTTAACAATTGTCATTAGAAATCAGTGGATTGTGTGTGTGAAAAATTATTTTTTAACAATTGTCATTAGAAATCAGTGGATTGTGTGTGTGAAAAATTATTTTTTAACAATTGTCATTAGAAATCAGTGGATTGTGTGTGTGAAAAATTATTTTTTAACAATTGTCATTAGAAATCAGTGGATTGTGTGTGTGAAAAATTATTTTTTAACAATTGTTATTAGAAATCAGTGGATTGTGTGTGTGAAAAATTATTTTTTAACAATTGTCATTAGAAATCAGTGGATTGTGTGTGTGAAAAATTATTTTTTAACAATTGTCATTAGAAATCAGTGGATTGTGTGTGTGAAAAATTATTTTTTAACAATTGTCATTAGAAATCAGTGGATTGTGTGTGTGAAAAATTATTTTTTAACAATTGTCATTAGAAATCAGTGGATTGTGTGTGTGAAAAATTATTTTTTAACAATTGTTATTAGAAATCAGTGGATTGTGTGTGTGAAAAATTATTTTTTAACAATTGTCATTAGAAATCAGTGGATTGTGTGTGTGAAAAATTATTTTTTAACAATTGTCATTAGAAATCAGTGGATTGTGTGTGTGAAAAATTATTTTTTAACAATTGTCATTAGAAATCAGTGGATTGTGTGTGTGAAAAATTATTTTTTAACAATTGTTAATAGAAATCAGTGGATTGTGTGTGTGAAAAATTATTTTTTAACAATTGTTATTAGAAATCAGTGGATTGTGTGTGTGAAAAATTATTTTTTAACAATTGTTATTAGAAATCAGTGGATTGTGTGTGTGAAAAATTATTCTTTAACAATTGTTATTAGAAATCAGTGGATTGTGTGTGTGAAAAATTATTTTTTAACAATTGTTATTAGAAATCAGTGGATTGTGTGTGTGAAAAATTATTTTTGAACAATTGTTATTAGAAATCAGTGGATTGTGTGTGTGAAAAATTATTCTTTAACAATTGTTATTAGAAATCAGTGGATTGTGTGTGTGAAAAATTATTCTTTAACAATTGTTATTAGAAATCAGTGGATTGTGTGTGTGAAAAATTATTTTTTAACAATTGTTATTAGAAATCAGTGGATTGTGTGTGTGAAAAATTATTCTTTAACAATTGTTATTAGAAATCAGTGGATTGTGTGTGTGAAAAATTATTTTTTAACAATTGTTATTAGAAATCAGTGGATTGTGTGTGTGAAAAATTATTTTTTAACAATTGTTATTAGAAATCAGTGGATTGTGTGTGTGAAAAATTATTCTTTAACAATTGTTATTAGAAATCAGTGGATTGTGTGTGTGAAAAATTATTTTTTAACAATTGTTATTAGAAATCAGTGGATTGTGTGTGTGAAAAATTATTTTTGAACAATTGTCATTAGAAATCAGTGAATTGTGTGTGTGAAAAATTATTTTTTAACAATTGTTATTAGAAATCAGTGGATTGTGTGTGTGAAAAATTATTCTTTAACAATTGTTATTAGAAATCAGTGGATTGTGTGTGTGAAAAATTATTTTTTAACAATTGTTATTAGAAATCAGTGGATTGTGTGTGTGAAAAATTATTTTTTAACAATTGTTATTAGAAATCAGTGGATTGTGTGTGTGAAAAATTATTTTTTAACAATTGTTATTAGAAATCAGTGGATTGTGTGTGTGAAAAATTATTTTTTAACAATTGTTATTAGAAATCAGTGGATTGTGTGTGTGAAAAATTATTTTTTAACAATTGTCATTAGAAATCAGTGGATTGTGTGTGTGAAAAATTATTTTTTAACAATTGTCATTAGAAATCAGTGGATTGTGTGTGTGAAAAATTATTTTTTAACAATTGTCATTAGAAATCAGTGAATTGTGTGTGTGAAAAATTATTTTTTAACAATTGTTAATAGAAATCAGTGGATTGTGTGTGTGAAAAATTATTTTTTAACAATTGTTATTAGAAATCAGTGGATTGTGTGTGTGAAAAATTATTTTTTTACAATTGTTAATAGAAATCAGTGAATTGTGTGTGTGAAAAATTATTTTTTAACAATTGTTAATAGAAATCAGTTGATTGTGTGTGTGAAAAATTATTTTTTAACAATTGTCATTAGAAATCAGTGGATTGTGTGTGTGAAAAATTATTTTTTAACAATTGTCATTAGAAATCAGTGGATTGTGTGTGTGAAAAATTATTTTTTAACAATTGTTAATAGAAATCAGTTGATTGTGTGTGTGAAAAATTATTTTTTAACAATTGTCATTAGAAATCAGTGGATTGTGTGTGTGAAAAATTATTTTTTAACAATTGTCATTAGAAATCAGTGGATTGTGTGTGTGAAAAATTATTTTTTAACAATTGTTATTAGAAATCAGTGGATTGTGTGTGTGAAAAATTATTTTTTAACAATTGTTATTAGAAATCAGTGGATTGTGTGTGTGAAAAATTATTTTTTAACAATTGTTAATAGAAATCAGTGGATTGTGTGTGTGAAAAATTATTTTTTAACAATTGTTATTAGAAATCAGTGGATTGTGTGTGTGAAAAATTATTTTTTAACAATTGTTATTAGAAATCAGTGGATTGTGTGTGTGAAAAATTATTTTTTAACAATTGTTAATAGAAATCAGTGGATTGTGTGTGTGAAAAATTATTTTTTAACAATTGTTATTAGAAATCAGTGGATTGTGTGTGTGAAAAATTATTTTTTAACAATTGTCATTAGAAATCAGTGGATTGTGTGTGTGAAAAATTATTTTTTAACAATTGTTATTAGAAATCAGTGGATTGTGTGTGTGAAAAATTATTTTTTAACAATTGTTAATAGAAATCAGTGGATTGTGTGTGTGAAAAATTATTTTTTAACAATTGTTATTAGAAATCAGTGGATTGTGTGTGTGAAAAATTATTTTTTAACAATTGTTATTAGAAATCAGTGGATTGTGTGTGTGAAAAATTATTTTTTAACAATTGTTAATAGAAATCAGTGGATTGTGTGTGTGAAAAATTATTTTTTAACAATTGTCATTAGAAATCAGTGGATTGTGTGTGTGAAAAATTATTTTTTAACAATTGTTATTAGAAATCAGTGGATTGTGTGTGTGAAAAATTATTTTTTAACAATTGTTATTAGAAATCAGTGGATTGTGTGTGTGAAAAATTATTTTTTAACAATTGTTAATAGAAATCAGTGGATTGTGTGTGTGAAAAATTATTTTTTAACAATTGTTATTAGAAATCAGTGGATTGTGTGTGTGAAAAATTATTTTTTAACAATTGTTATTAGAAATCAGTGGATTGTGTGTGTGAAAAATTATTTTTTAACAATTGTTAATAGAAATCAGTGGATTGTGTGTGTGAAAAATTATTTTTTAACAATTGTTATTAGAAATCAGTGGATTGTGTGTGTGAAAAATTATTTTTTAACAATTGTCATTAGAAATCAGTGGATTGTGTGTGTGAAAAATTATTTTTTAACAATTGTTATTAGAAATCAGTGGATTGTGTGTGTGAAAAATTATTTTTTAACAATTGTTAATAGAAATCAGTGGATTGTGTGTGTGAAAAATTATTTTTTAACAATTGTTATTAGAAATCAGTGGATTGTGTGTGTGAAAAATTATTTTTTAACAATTGTTATTAGAAATCAGTGGATTGTGTGTGTGAAAAATTATTTTTTAACAATTGTTAATAGAAATCAGTGGATTGTGTGTGTGAAAAATTATTTTTTAACAATTGTTATTAGAAATCAGTGGATTGTGTGTGTGAAAAATTATTTTTTAACAATTGTCATTAGAAATCAGTGGATTGTGTGTGTGAAAAATTATTTTTTAACAATTGTTATTAGAAATCAGTGGATTGTGTGTGTGAAAAATTATTTTATAACAATTGTTAATAGAAATCAGTGGATTGTGTGTGTGAAAAATTATTTTTTAACAATTGTTAATAGAAATCAGTGGATTGTGTGTGTGAAAAATTATTTTTTAACAATTGTTATTAGAAATCAGTGGATTGTGTGTGTGAAAAATTATTTTTTAACAATTGTTATTAGAAATCAGTGGATTGTGTGTGTGAAAAATTATTTTTTAACAATTGTTATTAGAAATCAGTGGATTGTGTGTGTGAAAAATTATTTTTTAACAATTGTTATTAGAAATCAGTGGATTGTGTGTGTGAAAAATTATTTTTTAACAATTGTTATTAGAAATCAGTGGATTGTGTGTGTGAAAAATTATTTTTTAACAATTGTTATTAGAAATCAGTGGATTGTGTGTGTGAAAAATTATTTTTTAACAATTGTTAATAGAAATCAGTGGATTGTGTGTGTGAAAAATTATTTTTTAACAATTGTTATTAGAAATCAGTGGATTGTGTGTGTGAAAAATTATTTTTTAACAATTGTTATTAGAAATCAGTGGATTGTGTGTGTGAAAAATTATTTTTTAACAATTGTCATTAGAAATCAGTGAATTGTGTGTGTGAAAAATTATTTTTTAACAATTGTTAATAGAAATCAGTGGATTGTGTGTGTGAAAAATTATTTTTTAACAATTGTTATTAGAAATCAGTGGATTGTGTGTGTGAAAAATTATTTTTTAACAATTGTTAATAGAAATCAGTGGATTGTGTGTGTGAAAAATTATTTTTTAACAATTGTCATTAGAAATCAGTGGATTGTGTGTGTGAAAAATTATTTTTTAACAATTGTTAATAGAAAACAGTGGATTGTGTGTGTGAAAAATTATTTTTTAACAATTGTTAATAGAAATCAGTGGATTGTGTGTGTGAAAAATTATTTTTTAACAATTGTCATTAGAAATCAGTGGATTGTGTGTGTGAAAAATTATTTTTTAACAATTGTTAATAGAAATCAGTGGATTGTGTGTGTGAAAAATTATTTTTTAACAATTGTTATTAGAAATCAGTGGATTGTGTGTGTGAAAAATTATTTTTTAACAATTGTTATTAGAAATCAGTGGATTGTGTGTGTGAAAAATTATTTTTTAACAATTGTTATTAGAAATCAGTGGATTGTGTGTGTGAAAAATTATTTTTTAACAATTGTTAATAGAAATCAGTGGATTGTGTGTGTGAAAAATTATTTTTGAACAATTGTTATTAGAAATCAGTGGATTGTGTGTGTGAAAAATTATTTTTTAACAATTGTTATTAGAAATCAGTGGATTGTGTGTGTGAAAAATTATTTTTTAACAATTGTTATTAGAAATCAGTGGATTGTGTGTGTGAAAAATTATTTTTTAACAATTGTTAATAGAAATCAGTGAATTGTGTGTGTGAAAAATTATTTTTTAACAATTGTTAATAGAAATCAGTGGATTGTGTGTGTGAAAAATTATTTTTTAACAATTGTTATTAGAAATCAGTGGATTGTGTGTGTGAAAAATTATTTTTTAACAATTGTCATTAGAAATCAGTGGATTGTTTGTGTGAAAAATTATTTTTTAACAATTGTTATTAGAAATCAGTGGATTGTGTGTGAGAAAAATTATTTTTTAACAATTGTTATTAGAAATCAGTGGATTTTGTGTGTGAAAAATTATTTTTTAACAATTGTTATTAGAAATCAGTGGATTGTGTGTGTGAAAAATTATTTTTTAACAATTGTTATTAGAAATCAGTGGATTGTGTGTGTGAACAATTATTTTTTAACAATTGTTATTAGAAATCAGTGGATTTTGTGTGTGAAAAATTATTTTTTAACAATTGTTATTAGAAATCAGTGGATTGTTTGTGTGAAAAATTATTTTTAACAATTGTTATTAGAAATCAGTGGATTGTGTGTGTGAAAAATTATTTTTAACAATTGTTATTAGAAATCAGTGGATTTTGTGTGTGAAAAATTATTCTTTAACAATTGTCATTAGAAATCAGTGGATTGTGTGTGAAAAATTATTTTTTAACAATTGTTATTAGAAATCAGTGGATTGTGTGTGAGAAAAATTATTTTTTAACAATTGTTATTAGAAATCAGTGGATTGTTTGTGTGAAAAATTATTTTTTAACAATTGTTATTAGAAATCAGTGGATTGTGTGTGTGAACAATTATTTTTTAACAATTGTTATTAGAAATCAGTGGATTGTGTGTGTGAAAAATTATTTTTTAACAATTGTTATTAGAAATCAGTGGATTGTGTGTGTGAAAAATTATTTTTTAACAATTGTCATTAGAAATCAGTGGATTGTTTGTGTGAAAAATTATTTTTTAACAATTGTTATTAGAAATCAGTGGATTGTGTGTGTGAAAAATTATTTTTTAACAATTGTTATTAGAAATCAGTGGATTGTGTGTGTGAAAAATTATTTTTTAACAATTGTTATTAGAAATCAGTGGATTGTGTGTGTGAAAAATTATTTTTTAACAATTGTTATTAGAAATCAGTGGATTGTGTGTGTGAAAAATTATTTTTTAACAATTGTTATTAGAAATCAGTGGATTGTGTGTGTGAAAAATTATTTTTTTAACAATTGTCATTAGAAATCAGTGGATTGTTTGTGTGAAAAATTATTTTTTAACAATTGTTATTAGAAATCAGTGGATTGTGTGTGTGAACAATTATTTTTTAACAATTGTTATTAGAAATCAGTGGATTGTGTGTGTGAAAAATTATTTTTTAACAATTGTTATTAGAAATCAGTGGATTGTGTGTGTGAAAAATTATTTTTTAACAATTGTTATTAGAAATCAGTGGATTGTGTGTGTGAAAAATTATTTTTTAACAATTGTTATTAGAAATCAGTGGATTGTGTGTGTGAAAAATTATTTTTTAACAATTGTTATTAGAAATCAGTGGATTGTGTGTGTGAAAAATTATTTTTTAACAATTGTTATTAGAAATCAGTGGATTGTGTGTGTGAAAAATTATTTTTTTAACAATTGTCATTAGAAATCAGTGGATTGTTTGTGTGAAAAATTATTTTTTAACAATTGTTATTAGAAATCAGTGGATTGTGTGTGTGAACAATTATTTTTTAACAATTGTTATTAGAAATCAGTGGATTGTGTGTGTGAAAAATTATTTTTTAACAATTGTCATTAGAAATCAGTGGATTGTTTGTGTGAAAAATTATTTTTTAACAATTGTTATTAGAAATCAGTGGATTGTGTGTGTGAAAAATTATTTTTTAACAATTGTTATTAGAAATCAGTGGATTTTGTGTGTGAAAAATTATTTTTAACAATTGTTATTAGAAATCAGTGGATTGTTTGTGTGAAAGATTATTTTTTAACAATTGTTATTAGAAATCAGTGGATTGTTTGTGTGAAAAATTATTTTTTAACAATTGTTATTAGAAATCAGTGGATTTTGTGTGTGAAAAATTATTTTTAACAATTGTTATTAGAAATCAGTGGATTGTGTGTGTGAAAAATTATTTTTTAACAATTGTCATTAGAAATCAGTGGATTGTTTGTGTGAACAATTATTTTTTAACAATTGTTATTAGAAATCAGTGGATTGTGTGTGTGAAAAATTATTTTTTAACAATTGTTATTAGAAATCAGTGGATTGTGTGTGTGAAAAATTATTTTTGAACAATTGTTATTAGAAATCAGTGGATTTTGTGTGTGAAAAATTATTTTTTAACAATTGTTATTAGAAATCAGTGGATTGTTTGTGTGAAAAATTATTTTTTAACAATTGTTATTAGAAATCAGTGGATTGTTTGTGTGAAAAATTATTTTTTAACAATTGTTATTAGAAATCAGTGGATTGTTTGTGTGAAAAATTATTTTTTAACAATTGTTATTAGAAATCAGTGGATTTTGTGTGTGAAAAATTATTTTTTAACAATTGTCATTAGAAATCAGTGGATTGTTTGTGTGAAAAATTATTTTTTAACAATTGTTATTAGAAATCAGTGGATTGTGTGTGTGAACAATTATTTTTTAACAATTGTCATTAGAAATCAGTGGATTGTTTGTGTGAAAAATTATTTTTTAACAATTGTCATTAGAAATCAGTGGATTGTGTGTGTGAACAATTATTTTTTAACAATTGTTATTAGAAATCAGTGGATTTTGTGTGTGAAAAATTATTTTTTAACAATTGTTATTAGAAATCAGTGGATTGTGTGTGTGAAAAATTATTTTTTAACAATTGTTATTAGAAATCAGTGGATTGTTTGTGTGAAAAATTATTTTTTAACAATTGTTATTAGAAATCAGTGGATTGTTTGTGTGAAAAATTATTTTTTAACAATTGTTATTAGAAATCAGTGGATTGTGTGTGTGAACAATTATTTTTTAACAATTGTTATTAGAAATCAGTGGATTTTGTGTGTGAAAAATTATTTTTTAACAATTGTTATTAGAAATCAGTGGATTGTTTGTGTGAAAAATTATTTTTTAACAATTGTTATTAGAAATCAGTGGATTGTGTGTGTGAAAAATTATTTTTTAACAATTGTCATTAGAAATCAGTGGATTGTTTGTGTGAAAAATTATTTTTTAACAATTGTCATTAGAAATCAGTGGATTGTGTGTGTGAACAATTATTTTTTAACAATTGTTATTAGAAATCAGTGGATTTTGTGTGTGAAAAATTATTTTTTAACAATTGTTATTAGAAATCAGTGGATTGTGTGTGTGAAAAATTATTTTTTAACAATTGTTATTAGAAATCAGTGGATTGTTTGTGTGAAAAATTATTTTTTAACAATTGTTATTAGAAATCAGTGGATTGTTTGTGTGAAAAATTATTTTTTAACAATTGTTATTAGAAATCAGTGGATTGTGTGTGTGAACAATTATTTTTTAACAATTGTTATTAGAAATCAGTGGATTTTGTGTGTGAAAAATTATTTTTTAACAATTGTTATTAGAAATCAGTGGATTGTTTGTGTGAAAAATTATTTTTTAACAATTGTTATTAGAAATCAGTGGATTGTTTGTGTGAAAAATTATTTTTTAACAATTGTTATTAGAAATCAGTGGATTGTGTGTGTGAAAAATTATTTTTTAACAATTGTTATTAGAAATCAGTGGATTGTGTGTGTGAAAAATTATTTTTTAACAATTGTTATTAGAAATCAGTGGATTTTGTGTGTGAAAAATTATTTTTAACAATTGTTATTAGAAATCAGTGGATTGTTTGTGTGAAAGATTATTTTTTAACAATTGTTATTAGAAATCAGTGGATTGTTTGTGTGAAAAATTATTTTTTAACAATTGTTATTAGAAATCAGTGGATTTTGTGTGTGAAAAATTATTTTTAACAATTGTTATTAGAAATCAGTGGATTGTGTGTGTGAAAAATTATTTTTTAACAATTGTCATTAGAAATCAGTGGATTGTTTGTGTGAAAAATTATTTTTTAACAATTGTCATTAGAAATCAGTGGATTGTGTGTGTGAACAATTATTTTTTAACAATTGTTATTAGAAATCAGTTGATTTTGTGTGTGAAAAATTATTTTTTAACAATTGTCATTAGAAATCAGTGGATTGTTTGTGTGAAAAATTATTTTTTAACAATTGTTATTAGAAATCAGTGGATTGTGTGTGTGAACAATTATTTTTTAACAATTGTCATTAGAAATCAGTGGATTGTTTGTGTGAAAAATTATTTTTTAACAATTGTCATTAGAAATCAGTGGATTGTGTGTGTGAACAATTATTTTTTAACAATTGTTATTAGAAATCAGTGGATTGTGTGTGTGAAAAATTATTTTTTAACAATTGTTATTAGAAATCAGTGGATTGTTTGTGTGAAAAATTATTTTTTAACAATTGTTATTAGAAATCAGTGGATTGTTTGTGTGAAAAATTATTTTTTAACAATTGTTATTAGAAATCAGCTGATTGTGTGTGTGAACAATTATTTTTTAACAATTGTTATTAGAAATCAGTGGATTTTGTGTGTGAAAAATTATTTTTTAACAATTGTTATTAGAAATCAGTGGATTGTTTGTGTGAAAAATTATTTTTTAACAATTGTTATTAGAAATCAGTGGATTGTGTGTGTGAAAAATTATTTTTTAACAATTGTCATTAGAAATCAGTGGATTGTTTGTGTGAAAAATTATTTTTTAACAATTGTCATTAGAAATCAGTGGATTGTGTGTGTGAACAATTATTTTTTAACAATTGTTATTAGAAATCAGTGGATTTTGTGTGTGAAAAATTATTTTTTAACAATTGTTATTAGAAATCAGTGGATTGTGTGTGTGAAAAATTATTTTTTAACAATTGTTATTAGAAATCAGTGGATTGTTTGTGTGAAAAATTATTTTTTAACAATTGTTATTAGAAATCAGTGGATTGTTTGTGTGAAAAATTATTTTTTAACAATTGTTATTAGAAATCAGTGGATTGTGTGTGTGAACAATTATTTTTTAACAATTGTTATTAGAAATCAGTGGATTTTGTGTGTGAAAAATTATTTTTTAACAATTGTTATTAGAAATCAGTGGATTGTTTGTGTGAAAAATTATTTTTTAACAATTGTTATTAGAAATCAGTGGATTGTTTGTGTGAAAAATTATTTTTTAACAATTGTTATTAGAAATCAGTGGATTGTGTGTGTGAAAAATTATTTTTTAACAATTGTTATTAGAAATCAGTGGATTGTGTGTGTGAAAAATTATTTTTTAACAATTGTTATTAGAAATCAGTGGATTGTGTGTGTGAAAAATTATTTTTTAACAATTGTTATTAGAAATCAGTGGATTGTTTGTGTGAAAAATTATTTTTTAACAATTGTTAATAGAAATCAGTGGATTTTGTGTGTGAAAAATTATTTTTAACAATTGTTATTAGAAATCAGTGGATTGTTTGTGTGAAAAATTATTTTTTAACAATTGTTATTAGAAATCAGTGGATTTTGTGTGTGAAAAATTATTTTTAACAATTGTTATTAGAAATCAGTGGATTGTTTGTGTGAAAGATTATTTTTTAACAATTGTTATTAGAAATCAGTGGATTGTTTGTGTGAAAAATTATTTTTTAACAATTGTTATTAGAAATCAGTGGATTTTGTGTGTGAAAAATTATTTTTAACAATTGTTATTAGAAATCAGTGGATTGTGTGTGTGAAAAATTATTTTTTAACAATTGTCATTAGAAATCAGTGGATTGTTTGTGTGAAAAATTATTTTTTAACAATTGTTATTAGAAATCAGTGGATTGTGTGTGTGAACAATTATTTTTTAACAATTGTTATTAGAAATCAGTGGATTTTGTGTGTGAAAAATTATTTTTTAACAATTGTTATTAGAAATCAGTGGATTGTTTGTGTGAAAAATTATTTTTTAACAATTGTTATTAGAAATCAGTGGATTGTGTGTGTGAACAATTATTTTTTAACAATTGTTATTAGAAATCAGTGGATTTTGTGTGTGAAAAATTATTTTTTAACAATTGTTATTAGAAATCAGTGGATTGTTTGTGTGAAAAATTATTTTTTAACAATTGTTATTAGAAATCAGTGGATTGTTTGTGTGAAAAATTATTTTTTAACAATTGTTATTAGAAATCAGTGGATTGTGTGTGTGAAAAATTATTTTTTAACAATTGTTATTAGAAATCAGTGGATTGTGTGTGTGAAAAATTATTTTTTAACAATTGTTATTAGAAATCAGTGGATTGTGTGTGTGAAAAATTATTTTTTAACAATTGTTATTAGAAATCAGTGGATTGTTTGTGTGAAAAATTATTTTTTAACAATTGTTAATAGAAATCAGTGGATTTTGTGTGTGAAAAATTATTTTTAACAATTGTTATTAGAAATCAGTGGATTGTTTGTGTGAAAAATTATTTTTTAACAATTGTTATTAGAAATCAGTGGATTTTGTGTGTGAAAAATTATTTTTAACAATTGTTATTAGAAATCAGTGGATTGTTTGTGTGAAAGATTATTTTTTAACAATTGTTATTAGAAATCAGTGGATTGTTTGTGTGAAAAATTATTTTTTAACAATTGTTATTAGAAATCAGTGGATTTTGTGTGTGAAAAATTATTTTTAACAATTGTTATTAGAAATCAGTGGATTGTGTGTGTGAAAAATTATTTTTTAACAATTGTCATTAGAAATCAGTGGATTGTTTGTGTGAAAAATTATTTTTTAACAATTGTTATTAGAAATCAGTGGATTGTGTGTGTGAACAATTATTTTTTAACAATTGTTATTAGAAATCAGTGGATTTTGTGTGTGAAAAATTATTTTTTAACAATTGTTATTAGAAATCAGTGGATTGTTTGTGTGAAAAATTATTTTTTAACAATTGTTATTAGAAATCAGTGGATTGTTTGTGTGAAAAATTATTTTTTAACAATTGTTATTAGAAATCAGTGGATTGTTTGTGTGAAAAATTATTTTTTAACAATTGTTATTAGAAATCAGTGGATTGTTTGTGTGAAAAATTATTTTTTAACAATTGTTATTAGAAATCAGTGGATTTTGTGTGTGAAAAATTATTTTTTAACAATTGTCATTAGAAATCAGTGGATTGTTTGTGTGAAAAATTATTTTTTAACAATTGTTATTAGAAATCAGTGGATTTTGTGTGTGAAAAATTATTTTTTAACAATTGTTATTAGAAATCAGTGGATTGTGTGTGTGAACAATTATTTTTTAACAATTGTTATTAGAAATCAGTGGATTTTGTGTGTGAAAAATTATTTTTTAACAATTGTTATTAGAAATCAGTGGATTGTTTGTGTGAAAAATTATTTTTTAACAATTGTTATTAGAAATCAGTGGATTGTTTGTGTGAAAAATTATTTTTTAACAATTGTTATTAGAAATCAGTGGATTGTGTGTGTGAAAAATTATTTTTTAACAATTGTTATTAGAAATCAGTGGATTGTGTGTGTGAAAAATTATTTTTTAACAATTGTTATTAGAAATCAGTGGATTGTGTGTGTGAAAAATTATTTTTTAACAATTGTTATTAGAAATCAGTGGATTGTTTGTGTGAAAAATTATTTTTTAACAATTGTTAATAGAAATCAGTGGATTTTGTGTGTGAAAAATTATTTTTAACAATTGTTATTAGAAATCAGTGGATTGTTTGTGTGAAAAATTATTTTTTAACAATTGTTATTAGAAATCAGTGGATTTTGTGTGTGAAAAATTATTTTTAACAATTGTTATTAGAAATCAGTGGATTGTTTGTGTGAAAGATTATTTTTTAACAATTGTTATTAGAAATCAGTGGATTGTTTGTGTGAAAAATTATTTTTTAACAATTGTTATTAGAAATCAGTGGATTTTGTGTGTGAAAAATTATTTTTAACAATTGTTATTAGAAATCAGTGGATTGTGTGTGTGAAAAATTATTTTTTAACAATTGTCATTAGAAATCAGTGGATTGTTTGTGTGAAAAATTATTTTTTAACAATTGTTATTAGAAATCAGTGGATTGTGTGTGTGAACAATTATTTTTTAACAATTGTTATTAGAAATCAGTGGATTTTGTGTGTGAAAAATTATTTTTTAACAATTGTTATTAGAAATCAGTGGATTGTTTGTGTGAAAAATTATTTTTTAACAATTGTTATTAGAAATCAGTGGATTGTTTGTGTGAAAAATTATTTTTTAACAATTGTTATTAGAAATCAGTGGATTGTTTGTGTGAAAAATTATTTTTTAACAATTGTTATTAGAAATCAGTGGATTGTTTGTGTGAAAAATTATTTTTTAACAATTGTTATTAGAAATCAGTGGATTTTGTGTGTGAAAAATTATTTTTTAACAATTGTCATTAGAAATCAGTGGATTGTTTGTGTGAAAAATTATTTTTTAACAATTGTTATTAGAAATCAGTGGATTTTGTGTGTGAAAAATTATTTTTTAACAATTGTTATTAGAAATCAGTGGATTGTGTGTGTGAAAAATTATTTTTTAACAATTGTTATTAGAAATCAGTGGATTGTTTGTGTGAAAAATTATTTTTTAACAATTGTTATTAGAAATCAGTGGATTGTTTGTGTGAAAAATTATTTTTTAACAATTGTTATTAGAAATCAGTGGATTGTTTGTGTGAAAAATTATTTTTTAACAATTGTTATTAGAAATCAGTGGATTGTTTGTGTGAAAAATTATTTTTTAACAATTGTTATTAGAAATCAGTGGATTGTTTGTGTGAAAAATTATTTTTTAACAATTGTTATTAGAAATCAGTGTATTTTGTGTGTGAAAAATTATTTTTTAACAATTGTTATTAGAAATCAGTGGATTGTGTGTGTGAAAAATTATTTTTTAACAATTGTTATTAGAAATCAGTGGATTGTTTGTGTGAAAAATTATTTTTTAACAATTGTTATTAGAAATCAGTGGATTGTTTGTGTGAAAAATTATTTTTTAACAATTGTTATTAGAAATCAGTGGATTGTGTGTGTGAACAATTATTTTTTAACAATTGTTATTAGAAATCAGTGGATTTTGTGTGTGAAAAATTATTTTTTAACAATTGTTATTAGAAATCAGTGGATTGTTTGTGTGAAAAATTATTTTTTAACAATTGTTATTAGAAATCAGTGGATTGTTTGTGTGAAAAATTATTTTTTAACAATTGTTATTAGAAATCAGTGGATTGTTTGTGTGAAAAATTATTCTTTAACAATTGTTATTAGAAATCAGTGGATTGTGTGTGTGAAAAATTATTTTTGAACAATTGTTATTAGAAATCAGTGGATTGTGTGTGTGAAAAATTATTTTTTAACAATTGTTAATAGAAATCAGTGGATTGTGTGTGTGAAAAATTATTTTTGAACAATTGTTATTAGAAATCAGTGGATTGTGTGTGTGAAAAATTATTTTTTAACAATTGTTATTAGAAATCAGTGGATTGTGTGTGTGAAAAATTATTTTTGAACAATTGTTATTAGAAATCAGTGGATTGTGTGTGTGAAAAATTATTTTTTAACAATTGTTATTAGAAATCAGTGGATTGTGTGTGTGAAAAATTATTTTTTAACAATTGTTATTAGAAATCAGTGGATTGTGTGTGTGAAAAATTATTTTTTAACAATTGTTAATAGAAATCAGTGGATTGTGTGTGTGAAAAATTATTTTTTAACAATTGTTATTAGAAATCAGTGGATTGTGTGTGTGAAAAATTATTTTTTAACAATTGTTATTAGAAATCAGTGGATTGTGTGTGTGAAAAATTATTTTTTAACAATTGTTATTAGAAATCAGTGGATTGTGTGTGTGAAAAATTATTTTTTAACAATTGTTATTAGAAATCAGTGGATTGTGTGTGTGAAAAATTATTTTTTAACAATTGTTAATAGAAATCAGTGGATTGTGTGTGTGAAAAATTATTTTTTAACAATTGTTATTAGAAATCAGTGGATTGTGTGTGTGAAAAATTATTTTTTAACAATTGTTATTAGAAATCAGTGGATTGTGTGTGTGAAAAATTATTTTTTAACAATTGTTATTAGAAATCAGTGGATTGTGTGTGTGAAAAATTATTTTTTAACAATTGTTATTAGAAATCAGTGGATTGTGTGTGTGAAAAATTATTTTTTAACAATTGTTAATAGAAATCAGTGGATTGTGTGTGTGAAAAATTATTTTTTAACAATTGTTATTAGAAATCAGTGGATTGTGTGTGCGAAAAATTATTTTTTAACAATTGTTATTAGAAATCAGTGGATTGTGTGTGTGAAAAATTATTTTTTAACAATTGTTATTAGAAATCAGTGGATTGTGTGTGTGAAAAATTATTTTTTAACAATTGTTATTAGAAATCAGTGGATTGTGTGTGTGAAAAATTATTTTTTAACAATTGTTAATAGAAATCAGTGGATTGTGTGTGTGAAAAATTATTTTTGAACAATTGTTATTAGAAATCAGTGGATTGTGTGTGTGAAAAATTATTTTTTAACAATTGTTAATAGAAATCAGTGGATTGTGTGTGTGAAAAATTATTTTTTAACAATTGTTAATAGAAATCAGTGGATTGTGTGTGTGAAAAATTATTTTTTAACAATTGTTAATAGAAATCAGTGGATTGTGTGTGTGAAAAATTATTTTTTAACAATTGTTAATAGAAATCAGTGGATTGTGTGTGTGAAAAATTATTTTTTAACAATTGTTATTAGAAATCAGTGGATTGTGTGTGTGAAAAATTATTTTTTAACAATTGTTAATAGAAATCAGTGGATTGTGTGTGTGAAAAATTATTTTTTAACAATTGTTATTAGAAATCAGTGGATTGTGTGTGTGAAAAATTATTTTTTAACAATTGTTATTAGAAATCAGTGGATTGTGTGTGTGAAAAATTATTTTTTAACAATTGTTATTAGAAATCAGTGGATTGTGTGTGTGAAAAATTATTTTTTAACAATTGTTATTAGAAATCAGTGGATTGTGTGTGTGAAAAATTATTTTTTAACAATTGTTAATAGAAATCAGTGGATTGTGTGTGTGAAAAATTATTTTTTAACAATTGTTAATAGAAATCAGTGGATTGTGTGTGTGAAAAATTATTTTTTAACAATTGTTATTAGAAATCAGTGGATTGTGTGTGTGAAAAATTATTTTTTAACAATTGTTAATAGAAATCAGTGGATTGTGTGTGTGAAAAATTATTTTTTAACAATTGTTAATAGAAATCAGTGGATTGTGTGTGTGAAAAATTATTTTTTAACAATTGTTAATAGAAATCAGTGGATTGTGTGTGTGAAAAATTATTTTTTAACAATTGTTATTAGAAATCAGTGGATTGTGTGTGTGAAAAATTATTTTTTAACAATTGTTATTAGAAATCAGTGGATTGTGTGTGTGAAAAATTATTTTTTAACAATTGTTAATAGAAATCAGTGGATTGTGTGTGTGAAAAATTATTTTTTAACAATTGTTATTAGAAATCAGTGGATTGTGTGTGTGAAAAATTATTTTTTAACAATTGTTATTAGAAATCAGCGGATTGTGTGTATGAAAAATTATTCTTTAACAATTGTTATTAGAAATCAGTGGATTGTTTGTGTGAAAGATTATTTTTTAACAATTGTTATTAGAAATCAGTGGATTGTGTGTGTGAAAAATTATTTTTTAACAATTGTTATTAGAAATCAGTGGATTGTGCGTGTGAAAAATTATTTTTTAACAATTGTTATTAGAAATCAGCGGATTGTGTGTATGAAAAATTATTCTTTAACAATTGTTATTAGAAATCAGTGGATTGTGTGTGTGAAAAATTATTTTTTAACAATTGTCATTAGAAATCAGTGGATTGTGTGTGTGAAAAATTATTTTTTAACAATTGTTAATAGAAATCAGTGGATTGTGTGTGTGAAAAATTATTTTTTAACAATTGTTATTAGAAATCAGTGGATTGTGTGTGTGAAAAATTATTTTTTAACAATTGTTATTAGAAATCAGTGGATTGTGTGTGTGAAAAATTATTTTTTAACAATTGTTAATAGAAATCAGTGGATTGTGTGTGTGAAAAATTATTTTTTAACAATTGTTAATAGAAATCAGTGAATTGTGTGTGTGAAAAATTATTTTTTAACAATTGTTATTAGAAATCAGTGGATTGTGTGTGTGAAAAATTATTTTTTAACAATTGTCATTAGAAATCAGTGGATTGTGTTTGTGAAAAATTATTTTTTAACAATTGTTATTAGAAATCAGTGGATTGTGTGTGTGAAAAATTATTTTTTAACAATTGTTATTAGAAATCAGTGGATTGTGTGTGTGAAAAATTATTTTTTAACAATTGTTATTAGAAATCAGTGGATTGTGTGTGTGAAAAATTATTTTTTAACAATTGTCATTAGAAATCAGTGGATTGTGTGTGTGAAAAATTATTTTTTAACAATTGTTAATAGAAATCAGTGGATTGTGTGTGTGAAAAATTATTTTTTAACAATTGTTATTAGAAATCAGTGGATTGTGTGTGTGAAAAATTATTTTTTAACAATTGTTAATAGAAATCAGTGGATTGTGTGTGTGAAAAATTATTTTTTAACAATTGTTAATAGAAATCAGTGGATTGTGTGTGTGAAAAATTATTTTTTAACAATTGTTAATAGAAATCAGTGAATTGTGTGTGTGAAAAATTATTTTTTAACAATTGTTATTAGAAATCAGTGGATTGTGTGTGTGAAAAATTATTTTTTAACAATTGTCATTAGAAATCAGTGGATTGTGTTTGTGAAAAATTATTTTTTAACAATTGTTATTAGAAATCAGTGGATTGTGTGTGTGAAAAATTATTTTTTAACAATTGTTATTAGAAATCAGTGGATTGTGTGTGTGAAAAATTATTTTTTAACAATTGTTATTAGAAATCAGTGGATTGTGTGTGTGAAAAATTATTTTTTAACAATTGTTAATAGAAATCAGTGGATTGTGTGTGTGAAAAATTATTTTTTAACAATTGTTAATAGAAATCAGTGGATTGTGTGTGTGAAAAATTATTTTTTAACAATTGTTATTAGAAATCAGTGGATTGTGTGTGTGAAAAAGTATTTTTTAACAATTGTTAATAGAAATCAGTGGATTGTGTGTGTGAAAAATTATTTTTTAACAATTGTTATTAGAAATCAGTGGATTGTGTGTGTGAAAAATTATTTTTTAACAATTGTTATTAGAAATCAGTGGATTGTGTGTGTGAAAAATTATTTTTTAACAATTGTTAATAGAAATCAGTGGATTGTGTGTGTGAAAAATTATTTTTTAACAATTGTTATTAGAAATCAGTGGATTGTGTGTGTGAAAAATTATTTTTTAACAATTGTTATTAGAAATCAGTGGATTGTGTGTGTGAAAAATTATTTTTTAACAATTGTTAATAGAAATCAGTGGATTGTGTGTGTGAAAAATTATTTTTTAACAATTGTTATTAGAAATCAGTGGATTGTGTGTGTGAAAAATTATTTTTTAACAATTGTCATTAGAAATCAGTGGATTGTGTGTGTGAAAAATTATTTTTGAACAATTGTTATTAGAAATCAGTGGATTGTGTGTGTGAAAAATTATTTTTTAACAATTGTTATTAGAAATCAGTGGATTGTGTGTGTGAAAAATTATTTTTTAACAATTGTTATTAGAAATCAGTGGATTGTGTGTGTGAAAAATTATTTTTTAACAATTGTTAATAGAAATCAGTGGATTGTGTGTGTGAAAAATTATTTTTTAACAATTGTTATTAGAAATCAGTGGATTGTGTGTGTGAAAAAGTATTTTTTAACAATTGTCATTAGAAATCAGTGGATTGTGTGTGTGAAAAATTATTTTTTAACAATTGTTATTAGAAATCAGTGGATTGTGTGTGTGAAAAATTATTTTTTAACAATTGTTATTAGAAATCAGTGGATTGTGTGTGTGAAAAATTATTTTTTAACAATTGTCATTAGAAATCAGTGGATTGTGTGTGTGAAAAATTATTTTTTAACAATTGTCATTAGAAATCAGTGGATTGTGTGTGTGAAAAATTATTTTTTAACAATTGTCATTAGAAATCAGTGGATTGTGTGTGTGAAAAATTATTTTTTAACAATTGTTATTAGAAATCAGTGGATTGTGTGTGTGAAAAATTATTTTTTAACAATTGTTAATAGAAATCAGTGGATTGTGTGTGTGAAAAATTATTTTTTAACAATTGTTATTAGAAATCAGTGGATTGTGTGTGTGAAAAATGATTTTTTAACAATTGTTATTAGAAATCAGTGGATTGTGTGTGTGAAAAAGTATTTTTTAACAATTGTCATTAGAAATCAGTGGATTGTGTGTGTGAAAAATTATTTTTTAACAATTGTTATTAGAAATCAGTGGATTGTGTGTGTGAAAAATTATTTTTTAACAATTGTTATTAGAAATCAGTGGATTGTGTGTGTGAAAAATTATTTTTTAACAATTGTCATTAGAAATCAGTGGATTGTGTGTGTGAAAAATTATTTTTTAACAATTGTTATTAGAAATCAGTGGATTGTGTGTGTGAAAAATTATTTTTTAACAATTGTTATTAGAAATCAGTGGATTGTGTGTGTGAAAAATTATTTTTTAACAATTGTCATTAGAAATCAGTGGATTGTGTGTGTGAAAAATTATTTTTTAACAATTGTTAATAGAAATCAGTGGATTGTGTGTGTGAAAAATTATTTTTTAACAATTGTTATTAGAAATCAGTGGATTGTGTGTGTGAAAAATTATTTTTTAACAATTGTTATTAGAAATCAGTGGATTGTGTGTGTGAAAAATTATTTTTTAACAATTGTTAATAGAAATCAGTGGATTGTGTGTGTGAAAAATTATTTTTTAACAATTGTTATTAGAAATCAGTGGATTGTGTGTGTGAAAAATTATTTTTTAACAATTGTTAATAGAAATCAGTGGATTGTGTGTGTGAAAAATTATTTTTTAACAATTGTTATTAGAAATCAGTGGATTGTGTGTGTGAAAAATTATTTTTTAACAATTGTCATTAGAAATCAGTGGATTGTGTGTGTGAAAAATTATTTTTGAACAATTGTTATTAGAAATCAGTGGATTGTGTGTGTGAAAAATTATTTTTTAACAATTGTTATTAGAAATCAGTGGATTGTGTGTGTGAAAAATTATTTTTTAACAATTGTTATTAGAAATCAGTGGATTGTGTGTGTGAAAAATTATTTTTTAACAATTGTTATTAGAAATCAGTGGATTGTGTGTGTGAAAAATTATTTTTTAACAATTGTTATTAGAAATCAGTGGATTGTGTGTGAAAAATTATTTTTTAACAATTGTTATTAGAAATCAGTGGATTGTGTGTGAAAAATTATTTTTTAACAATTGTCATTAGAAATCAGTGGATTGTGTGTGTGAAAAATTATTTTTTAACAATTGTTATTAGAAATCAGTGGATTGTGTGTGTGAAAAATTATTTTTTAACAATTGTTATTAGAAATCAGTGGATTGTGTGTGTGAAAAATTATTTTTTAACAATTGTTATTAGAAATCAGTGGATTGTGTGTGTGAAAAATTATTTTTTAACAATTGTTATTAGAAATCAGTGGATTGTGTGTGTGAAAAATTATTTTTTAACAATTGTTATTAGAAATCAGTGGATTGTGTGTGTGAAAAATTATTTTTTAACAATTGTTAATAGAAATCAGTTGATTGTGTGTGTGAAAAATTATTTTTTAACAATTGTTATTAGAAATCAGTTGATTGTGTGTGTGAAAAATTATTTTTTAACAATTGTTATTAGAAATCAGTGGATTGTGTGTGTGAAAAATTATTCTTTAACAATTGTTATTAGAAATCAGTGGATTGTGTGTGTGAAAAATTATTTTTTAACAATTGTTATTAGAAATCAGTGGATTGTGTGTGTGAAAAATTATTTTTTAACAATTGTTATTAGAAATCAGTGGATTGTGTGTGTGAAAAATTATTTTTTAACAATTGTTATTAGAAATCAGTGGATTGTGTGTGTGAAAAATTATTCTTTAACAATTGTTATTAGAAATCAGTGGATTGTGTGTGTGAAAAATTATTTTTTAACAATTGTTATTAGAAATCAGTGGATTGTTTGTGTGAAAAATTATTTTTTAACAATTGTCATTGGAAATCAGTGGATTGTGTGTGTGAAAAATTATTTTTTAACAATTGTCATTGGAAATCAGTGGATTGTGTGTGTGAAAAATTATTGTTTAACAATTGTCATTGGAAATCAGTGGATTGTGTGTGTGAAAAATTATTTTTTAACAATTGTCATTGGAAATCAGTGGATTGTGTGTGTGAAAAATTATTTTTTAACAATTGTCATTGGAAATCAGTGGATTGTGTGTGTGAAAAATTATTTTTTAACAATTGTTATTAGAAATCAGTGGATTGTGTGTGTGAAAAATTATTTTTTAACAATTGTCATTGGAAATCAGTGGATTGTGTGTGTGAAAAATTATTTTTTAACAATTGTCATTGGAAATCAGTGGATTGTGTGTGTGAAAAATTATTTTTTAACAATTGTCATTGGAAATCAGTGGATTGTGTGTGTGAAAAATTATTTTTTAACAATTGTTATTAGAAATCAGTGGATTGTGTGTGTGAAAAATTATTTTTTAACAATTGTCATTGGAAATCAGTGGATTGTGTGTGTGAAAAATTATTTTTTAACAATTGTCATTGGAAATCAGTGGATTGTGTGTGTGAAAAATTATTTTTTAACAATTGTTATTAGAAATCAGTGGATTGTGTGTGTGAAAAATTATTTTTTAACAATTGTCATTGGAAATCAGTGGATTGTGTGTGTGAAAAATTATTTTTTAACAATTGTCATTGGAAATCAGTGGATTGTGTGTGTGAAAAATTATTTTTTAACAATTGTTATTAGAAATCAGTGGATTGTGTGTGTGAAAAATTATTTTTTAACAATTGTCATTGGAAATCAGTGGATTGTGTGTGTGAAAAATTATTTTTTAACAATTGTCATTGGAAATCAGTGGATTGTGTGTGTGAAAAATTATTTTTTAACAATTGTCATTAGAAATCAGTGGATTGTGTGTGTGAAAAATTATTTTTTAACAATTGTCATTGGAAATCAGTGGATTGTGTGTGTGAAAAATTATTTTTTAACAATTGTCATTAGAAATCAGTGGATTGTGTGTGTGAAAAATTATTTTTTAACAATTGTTATTAGAAATCAGTGGATTGTGTGTGTGAAAAATTATTTTTTAACAATTGTCATTGGAAATCAGTGGATTGTGTGTGTGAAAAATTATTTTTTAACAATTGTCATTAGAAATCAGTGGATTGTGTGTGTGAAAAATTATTTTTTAACAATTGTCATTGGAAATCAGTGGATTGTGTGTGTGAAAAATTATTTTTTAACAATTGTCATTGGAAATCAGTGGATTGTGTGTGTGAAAAATTATTTTTTAACAATTGTCATTAGAAATCAGTGGATTGTGTGTGTGAAAAATTATTTTTTAACAATTGTCATTGGAAATCAGTGGATTGTGTGTGTGAAAAATTATTTTTTAACAATTGTCATTAGAAATCAGTGGATTGTGTGTGTGAAAAATTATTTTTTAACAATTGTTATTAGAAATCAGTGGATTGTGTGTGTGAAAAATTATTTTTTAACAATTGTCATTGGAAATCAGTGGATTGTGTGTGTGAAAAATTATTTTTTTCTTTGGAAAGAAAAAAAAAGTGTTGTTCGCCATTTTTATTTCACTTTTCATTCGTTTTGTATCAGTTAACTGTGGATTGGACATAAAAATATAGATTAACTTTATTTGTATTATTTACTAGCATACACACCCGGCCTTGCCCGGGAACGAATGAGGACCTCTTATGTGCATCTGCTCCTAGCCCTGAACCATATATTATCATTTTTATTCTTTTTTTTTTAAATGTTGTTCTCAAACGTTATCGGTACTTCTATAGAATTTGAACCGAACTATTTTTTTAAAATCATAATCCTAACCCCTAACCATTACCATAACACTAACCTAAACCTAAACCTAAACCTTAGCCATAACTTAAACCTAGGTTGGGTTAGTTTAAAGTCGCTTTGATCTAGTTCTGATTCTGTAGAAACACAGCGTCATCTTTATTCGTTAAGGTTGTCCGGCGTGAATGCAGATCGCACAAATATTATTGTAAAAATTACAAATAAAAATTAATGCCACCATTGGATTCTCAGCAAAAAATGTTCTCAGTGAAAGTTGTATTTGCTCTTTGTATGTTTTCACTTGCATTCTCAAACAGAAAGACATACTCGTATATCAGAGACTAGACGTTACCCCCACCGTTTTCCGAGAATGAATAACAATTTCTGTTCCCCGCCCTCAACCTCATATTACCACTTGCATTTTTTTTTTAATTTCTAAAATGAAGTCTTGGCTGTTTATGGATGTCTGGCGGCATTAACGTACTTCGAAAAGAAGCACCTGAAGAAGGTCGGAGGTTACATTAGCCGAAATTTTGTGAAAATAACAACCAAGATGACTTTTGGCCAGGAGCAAAGTGCAATATCTGTTCTGATACCACACTTCATCTTTTTTGTCCTCAGTCAGCGAAGGAGAAATCCTTCTAGACTGAAGCAATTTAAATTTTTGTACCAATCCAGAATTCCCTTTTTTGGGGAGCTGGATTTTTCCTCACATTAATAGAAACCTTGTGTCTTACTCTGCCCTCATGGGGAGGCAAGTAAATGGGAACAACCAAGATAGTCCAAATAATTCAAATTATTAAACCTCATCTCAAAAATATAATAGTACCGATTTATAAATGGCACTAGAATGGCACTTAGTAGAGTGCATACCTCCACCAAGGTTCAACAGCAGAAATAAAAATGATGAAATAAAATAACAAGTACAAATAAGATAATTAACTTTTATAATAACACTTTCATTAATTAATGACTTAATTAAAACATAGCAAAAAGATCGAAAAATTCTTTCAATTCCATCGTCGGTTTTGAACTCTGGTCCTCAAAGCTATTGAGTTACTTATTGTTTAAAAAGGAGCAGAATAACTGTCATGGCCGCCAACTAAACATTTTTTGATCAAGGGAAGAGTCTACTGGGCAAGTGTACGAAGGGTAATGATGTATGGAAGTGAAATTTGGCCAATGAGGGTTGAGGACATGTGTTGCATGGAGAGAAATGATATGAGAATAATATGATGGATGTGTAATGTGAGTCTTAAAGACAGGCTTAGATCTAGTGAACTCGGAGCAAGATTAAATCTGGACAGTATAAGAAGATGTCTGCAGGACAGGAGACTTTGTTGGGTTGGTCACATTGAAAAGAATAGATGAGAGTTCTAGGGTTAGGGTTTAGGGTTAGTAGATGTAAAACAATTGAGATAGCAGGATCAATTGGCAGGGGAAGGAAGCGATAAGGATGGATTTGAGAGAAAGAGGAACAAATAAAACCTAGCCAGAGATCAGAAGTCAATTTTAAAAAGCTGTTCAACATATGCCAGCATGTAAAACGGACGTTAAACCAATGATGATGATGATGATGATGGTGATGATGATGACGATATAATGATGATGGTGATGATGATGATGATGATGATGATGATGATGATGATGATGATGATGATGGTGATGACGATGATGATGATGATGACGATGATATGATGATGATGGTGGTGATGATATGATGATGATGATGACGATGATGATAATGATGATATGATGATGATGATGATGATCATGATGATGGTGATGATGATGATGGTGATGATGATGGTGATGATGATATGATGATGATGGGGCTTTTGCAAAAGATAAAATAAATGTTTTTTTAAATGTTTTGGCTCACATAATTTCATCTTGATCTGCATGAAAATATAATAGGTTCTTCTCTGACTCCTGTGCAGAGCCGGGACTATCCCTAAACATCCAGACCTTGCGTAGCCTAAACATGTTTGGGGGATACGGAGGGGGGGGGGGAAGGAAGCGATTGCTTCAACAGTGCTTCAGATGTCTCCAGAGTTTTTTTTTTCTACCCTTAAAATGTTATCAGAAAGAATTATATAGAGTCGTTTTTTAACGGTAAACAACATATACAAAATATTTTAGGGACATTTCTTTTATGTATTGTCAGTTTCAAATGAAAATTGTTTGGTTTCAAATACTGGTTGTTATTTCTCTATTAAAGAGGGGAAGATATTAAAGGGGACAAACAGATGCCAAGGAGCAAACCTACAACCTACAATTAATATTCGACAGCTCTAACTACTAGACCACAGGCAGTCACTGTTGGTAAATGATATCTACAATGCTTTTATTTAAACATTGACCGCTACTTGACAGTGCTCAATTTGTTTATTTACAAAGAGTTTTGCATTACGCTAAATAGTAGCAGGCGATATCATTAGCTTGTATATATACAAGACCGAGAAGGCTTTTTGCATATGCAAAATTCCAATCACATATATATATATATATATATATATATATATATATACGTGATTGTAATTTTTGTTTTTTACAGTTAGTCCGTCATCCTTTCTGTTTCCTCGACCGGATACATCTGCTTTCTTTTGTATCTCTATTTCTCTTACTCCTCATTTTTTATACAAACTACAATTAGAAGTTTGGCTGTTAATACTCGCTAATTTTTTTCTAATTAAACTATGGGATGTTGAATTAATATTTACCAAAGACATCTCTGCTACTGAAACATGAATTATGGGGGGGGGGAGAAAGATTAGTCACCCCCGGGGAACGAACGAAGCAAGAGCGGAATGCAACCCACGCAATAGACTAACGCACAAACAAGCCTTCATGTAACACGTTGTCTCCGTAATGTGCTCAGCTGACACCTGCTTGAGTGAGAAAATATGTTCGGCCTTATTCACCGCCCAACATCAATGGTTGGTTAGCGAAACGAACTATTTATAGAAACAAGCGACTATTTATTTCCAAACGCTCCAAAGTTTGTGTTATCTCTGCTCTGTCTGGAAAGCCATCGTCTCTTTCTACCGCAAATGCAGCATATTAGATATTGTCTTCTGAAACCTCTGTTGAAGACGGGGAGCAGTTCAACCTTGGTTTCACTTTCCCCACAAATCTTCACGGCTTCTATAAATTTATAAAGCTAAAAGTAAATTTGATTTGCAATGTCAAAAAAATTATTTAAAAAATATAAACGTTTAGTTTTCTAAATTATTTTAGACATAAAATATATTTAAATTCTCCCCTCATTATTTTTTTTTTTTGCGATTTGATATGCAGAAATGAAATATTTAGAAATGTTGCGGGACCGACCGACCGACCGACCGTTGGGGTTGGTGTGATCGATCGGCCCCAACAACTAAGAAAAGGTGGACACAGGCAAGTAATGGCAAAGAAGAGAGGACAAACACTGGTGATCAGTTCAAAGAAAGGATGTTTATTTACCATATGGTAATAACAAGTGAAGTGAATTGAGATGGCGTCACTGGATCAGGAGAGACTGGAAAGACTGGAGTGGCGTGTCTGGTGACAGCAAAAACTGGAACGGCAGGAGTGGCGTCGTTGCAGAGGAAGGCTGGGTAGTTGTCTATGAATGTTGGTAAGGTACCTGTGCTGTCGCTGGCTGGCAAAAATTATCGCAGTAGTTTGAGTGAGTAGTAGCCCTGATAAGGGCTGTTGGAAAAAGGAGTTGGAGCTGCTGGTGCAGGAGAGTACTGGTGCAGTTGGAGCAGGAGAGCGCTGGTGTAAGAAGCTCGGGACTGCAGGGTGCTGGAGCAGGAGAGTGCTGGTGCAGGAACTCGGGAATGCAGGGTGCAGGAGTTCAAGACTGCAGGAGAGTGCTGGTGCAGGAGCTCGGGACTGCAGGATGCAGGAGCAGGTGTCAGAGCTGCAAGGTGTTTATGCAGGAGTAAGAGCTGCAGGGTGCTGGTGCAGGAGTTCGGACTGCGAGTGCAGGAACTGCAGGGTGCTGGTGCAGGAGTTGCGACTGCTGTGTGCAAGAACTCAGACTGCCGACGACTGGTCAATCCATGGACCAAGTCGGACGTGGGGGCCTCCTGATCCCCTGGCTGAACTACTATTTATCTACCTCCCACAAGGCAAAATGTGACACAAGGTCGGGAAAGTGGGATTAGATAAGCCAGCGCTCGAAGGTGAGCAATTCTGACCATTTAAAAATAGCCTGGGCAGCCCCGTCGGCATTCCCCGGTAGGGGCGCCTCAGACAGTAAGCAATAAACTTACTCCTCCCCAAAGAGGGGAGGCAAAGCCTGGGTGGGTGCACCTCCTAAAACTGCACAGGACCAGACAACCCCCAATAGACCGGCGTAAATCCAGACCCAAAGGCCAGGACAATACCAGTTTATTAGGTGGGTTGAAAACCCCGGGCTGAACTAGGTTTTTTAGTCAAAAACGTGAGATCGCATGAAACATGTGCCGACTTACTTTCGTCGGTCATGTGAACGGTATTAATTTCGATAAATAAATACTGACGAGATCTCTTGCCGTGCAACTAGACCGACAGGTGTCTTGGATGTATTAGTGAGGTTATCGGCGTAGTCAACGGAACGCATTTGTATTCCTTAAAGGAGAAATAAGGAATGTATTCGCTGGCCGGTTTTTGCTGAGTCATTATAAACAAAATGGCGATTAAGCTGCTGCTGATTTCCGCTGGCTGATTTTTTGCTAAGTCATTGTAAACAATGGCGATTGAGCTGCTGCTGTTTTTCTCAGAAGGAGTGGCAAACAAGGAAACGCGACTGCTGCTGCTGTTTACGTCTTTTTAAGATGGCGTCTTTTTCAAACGTAAACAGACGTCATGGTGTGTCGGGCCCCCAACAGAAATCTTCTTCTTCCTGTGCCCATATACTTAGCTATTCAGCTTATATAACGTCCAGCCAGTGCTTGGTACATTGCTGTCTCTTGATGTTGTAGAGTGCTAGACCCTTTGCTGTGCAGGGTCTGCCCAACAGAGGGCACCGAAGGAGGTGCTCCATGGTTTGGGGTTCTGTGCGACAGTCGCATGTGGTTGAGCCACTAAGATAGCTCCACCTACTTAGGGCCTCCATGGAACGGCCGAAACCTGAGTAGAGTTGGTCCAGGCACTTCCATTTTGCCCAGTTGTTATATCCTGGTGGGAGGGTTTCGGCAGGGGAGGGGGGATGAGCATAGTCGAGCTGTGTGGGTGATTGGATAGCTTTTCCTTCTTCCACATTTTAAGGTGGGCTTCAGATGGTGTTGTCTCCAGTAAATATTTCATTTAGAAATGAAAGATTCACACATTGCATAACTCGATAAAAAATGTTCAGTTTATACACAATAAATACTTATGACCTATATCGGACAAACATGGATCCCAAAATGACATTTTTATGCATCGGATTCAATCAAAGTGATATAATTTGGTGGAATTTTATTTTTTTTTAGATTCTTCTCTTAAGTGATTTTGTTTGAACGTTGGATGATAATTGTGTGAATCATTAATGTTAGTAAATAGTTAAAATACACTTAACGCTCAAAAGCATTGTAGCTGGCGCAGTCCTTAATAGTTCAATGAAGAAAGCAACGATAATGTGAAAAGGAAGGAAATGGAGAAGGGGGAGAGACAGAGGCTTATTCGCAATATTTTCGATTGAAATATGAAAATGAATATCCTTTTTCCAACATTGAAAATATTTTATTCATTTATTATTAAAATGATATCCTTTTTCCAACATTGAAAATATTTTATTCATTTATTATTAAAATGATATCGTTGATTGTGTGAAAATGGTTGTTCATTTTAAATCCATTTTTTTGCAAACTTAAAGTGAAAGTTCTAAGTGTAAATGGAAAAGATGCTTTACTACCAGAGATATAAAATTCTCGTGGCAGCTTGTGTCTGCGTCAGATCGATTCGATAAACTAGAAAACCAGAAGATATCACGTTACCAGTCTATTTTGTAACATAGATATTTTGTAGAGATATCTCACGCCTTTCCTGAATCAAACACTAATAAAAATAAGAGTACAAATATTTTTCAAGATGATGAATAGCCGAAACATAAACATGTAAATGAAACCGATATTAATGTACAATAAAAACGAATTAACTCATTTGTTCATTTTTAACTTTTCACCAATTATTTGTATTACAGATAAGATCCATTTTTAAGCTCCAGCTGACTTTCCTAGCATTGAATATAAATTAAATTGTTCATTATATATATATATATATATATATATATATATATATATATATATATATATATATAGGCAAACATTATTAAATAACACAGAGTATTTTTGCTTGATGAGACTTTTTTTTTTTCAATTTTCCGAACAGTCCATTTAGTGTTTCAGTTAAATTGCTGTAAGTAAGTTCCATGGGTTTCATACAGGAATTTGACCGTAACACTGAATGGACTATTCGGAAAATTAAAAATAAAAAAATAATTAAAAAAATTATATTATTTAATAATGTTTGCCTAAATGAAAATATGCTGTCGAAATACACACACAATATATATGTATATATATATATATATATATATATATATTATTTGTAGCCCCTAAAAAACCCTCTAGATGGGCACTGTAAGTGTAGTATTAACACAGCATGACGTCGCTAGCTATAAATGCATCGTTCCTTTCATTAACTTGAACGCTCTTATGACGTCAAGCCGCCGAAATAAGTGTTAAAATTATCACTGTTTATTTAGCTATCCAGAATGGTTCTAGGTGTCGGGATTTGAGTTGTAAAATACTCGTAGCTTGGGGTTTCGAATCACGCGACCGGTAGTGAATAGTTATATCTCTATGCTGATGAGTCCCGATTAAAAAGGATGAAACGTATAATAAACAAAAAACAAATATTTATATATATATATATATATATATATATATATATTATTGTGAAAATGTATGTTATAGCATATACTTTCAATACTTTGTTTACCAAGCACTTCCAATTTAAGCTCGATGAATGTCAACCAGTAACAACAGAGCATATATAAGTAAGCAAAGTTCATTTACATTCTAAAGGCTAAGAATTTTTATTTTTCTTACAAAACATTTTTTCAAAACAGATACATTTCAGTGCAAATTATTTTACGAATAATTTCACTTAAAGTGAACCAAACAACATTATTATGTCAATATTGGATCTGTTCACCTCAAGTTCGTCAGAAAAGTGCATAAGAAGTTTTTAATTTGAAAAATTATGCAATGTAGTGTGGTATGATAGACAAACGTTCAGAAGGAAAACTTTGAACTCAAGTGCGACCCTTAGAGATCTGCCATCTTGAAACGACAAAGTTCAGATCCAGACTCAGATGTAAGAAAAATCAAAAAAATCTTGGTTTTTGGAATGTAAATGAACTTTGCTTACTTATATATATATATATATATATATATATATATATATATATATATACACACACATTTATTTATATATGTATTACAGAAGATCAGAACAACATCAGTACCGTCGGTTTCAAATCCAAATAAAGAGGACCTATAATTGATCTCCTTTACCAGACTCTCTTCAGCCTCTAAGAGAGTCTAGTAAAGGAGACCAATTATAGGTCCCCTTTGTTTCGATTTGAAACCGACGGTACTGATGTTGTTCTGATCTTCTGTTATACATATATAAATAAATGTATATGTATATTTAAATTTTTTTAATAATCGAGCCCTCTGCTGGGGTTCTTTCCCACTAACCTTACATATATATATATTAAATTGTTTTAGGCATTTGTTCACATCCAAAACAAAATACAATATAAAATTATTTTATTTTAATCCACAAATTTTGGGATTAAAATAATTTTACACGGGTTTCAGAGAACATAGGGTCTAAATAATGATTGAAACACGATGGTAAAGCCAAAAAACGAAAATAATTGAAAAATAAAATGGCAACACTTTTACGGTTTTTCCCCTAAGGGACATAAACCTGGATATGTTTTCTCATCAGAATTGGTCAAAGCAAAAAAGTTTCCATCCCCGGCAGTCTTTTGGTCCTTTGTCTCATTTAACTCATGAATTTTTACTGATGTCTTCACGGACCGATTAGAGACTGCCGGGGAGGGGGGATTAAAACTCTTTTATTTTGACTAATTCTGATGAGGATATATCCAGATTGATATCACTTAGGGGAACAAATGTTGCCTTTTTATTTTTCAATCATTTTTTTGTTTTTTCGCTTCATCATTCCGTTTAAATCACTAGTTTTGTTAGTTTACTCGTCACATAAATCCAGTCATGGACACACGTACGTTTGTCCAAACCGCCATCTTTGTTTTCCCAGTCAATAACCAACAACAACAACAAGCTAAGAGAATGATTCTAAAAACTTATCACAAAGAAATAGAACTCTTATATCTCAATACAAGGGAATTACTTAGCAAGTTTGACTTTATGCTCTCTGAAACATGAATAAAATATTTTGGGATTAAAATAATTTGGTATTGTATTTTGTTTGTGATATGAAAAAAAGTTCTGAAACAATTTAATATATGAATAGATATCAAAATCTCTTTTTCTCTAGTAAATTGAGCTTTTGAATAAATAGGTTAAAACGCAAATTCTTTTAATTAGATCTATGAGAGTTATATTATTGGAATAAGAATCGAATTAACTATTACAAAGAATAAGTCAATTCAATCAAATGTCGAATGTTAGCTGCGACTGTTTCTCTCAACCAATCAAACCTTACGAGTTGCACAAGGCAAGCCAAAAAAGTGCTATAATTTTTAAATCCTATATACATAAAGATAGATGTAGATACGATTTTAAAATAGATGTAGATTAAAGTAAAGCGAAATAAAAACTTTTCATTTTCATATTTTGAAAATAAAAATTATTTGGACAGATTAGTAAAACAAAAGATATTTTAAGAATCAAAGTCTATAATTAAAAATTCTCTAAATTTCTCAATCTTCTGAAACACGAGCCTCCAAAACCTAAAGTCACGTGCTGCTACCGGTTCTAAATAAACTTATTTATTTGCGGCAAAAAATATAGAATTTCATCTATTTAATTTTGAAAGTCAGCAACCAAGGAAAAGTTTTTTTTGTGGTTATTTTTAGTTCATTGCTAAACTCGTCTCGCCCGTCTTTCCATAACTGATATTAATTCCGTTGGATCAAATGTCCTACAAAGTGTGTAGTTTACGTCAGGGCGATCTCTTTCTTTCTTAATAATCTGCCACATGATTATGTTTTTTTTTTATTCTAATAGAAAATTATGAAATAGTTGAAAAATATATCCAATACTAAGAAGAAAAATGAAAAACCAGAAAACTCAAGGGTGTCTCAACGAATTGTCTTCATATGTGAAAAGTGACGCAACGTGAACAAAAAAGATAGCCCGAAAAATAGCCAAAACGAGAAATATTGTCTAGAAAAAGAGTGGGTGTGCATATTATACATTATATATATATATATATATATATATATATATATATAAATAAAAACCCAAAAAAACCGGAACAATGTGCGATAATACACTTTCACGTCGGCCGGCACAATGATGAATAAATCCCCCCCCCCCCCAAAAAAAAAAACCCCAAAGAACTAAATCATTCAAGATACCGTTCACAAGTTACCATTTCAACCCAATGATAGTATGGGAATTCTAAATCCAACTTCTCACAAAGAAAAATCAACATAAATGTTCATCCGGGATGCCAGCGGTCAGAAGAGCTTTATTTCAAGGGCTGATTTCTTACCCTTCGAAACAAACACACGACCACGGGTTTTTTTTTTGGGGGGGGGGTTATTCATCATTGTGCCGGCCGACGTGAAAGTGTATTATCGCACATTGTTCCGATTTTTGGGTTTTTTTTTAATGTATTTGGGACCGATTATTTGCTTGTTGGCTTGGTGGAAGAAATAATGCACGAGCTACTTTTCTAAGACTTTTTCTAGGACATTCTTTTATTTATCGTTGTTCTTCCTTGTTTTTTTAATTTTAACTTTTATTTTTATTTTTTTCTCTCTTCTCTTCTTAAGTGACCTCAACTATTGCAACGCCACATTGTGTATTGTCGGCAGTTGAAACCCGTATTCCAGACATTTAATTTCCCTGATGATCTGCCAAGCAAGTACCTGCTTGGTAGTGAAACACGTGTAGGAAAAAACATTTAATTTGAATAAATAATATTTGTAAGAAAAAATATCTTTAATGGTGATCATTGGTGTCCTGAAAGGAATGCTTTGGTAAGCCTTCATAAAATCATATATATATATATATATATATATATATATATATATATATATATAATATTTCAGAGGAAACATTATTTTAATCAATGAAACGGGTGGGTGTAAAAAAAGAAAATTGCTAAAATTTTCCTTAAGGCCTTATTGTCTGACCCTCTAAAAGGAAACGTCAGAATGATAAATTAAAAAACCAAGAAAATCGAATGAGATATGATGGGGAAATTGTTTCAGTTGGAGAAAACAATTGCCAGAAGAAAAAAACGAAAAAAAACCCGGTAAATCTCTCAACGTTATGGTGGATTTGAATCATGGATTTGAACGTTTTCGATTCTTCGTCGAATTTTAAAGTGCTTAACGTAATGCGATTTTGTTCTGTGATGCCATCCAGCGTTGCTGAATTTAAATCGTCAACGACTTCCTGGAAAAATGCGAAAAACGTTCTCTGCACATTTCTCCGCCGTCTTTTAAAAAATTCTCTTCTTTCTCCACCTTTTTTTGTTCAATTGCTTTTGACACCTGAGGATGATTCGACGAAGAATCGAAAACGTTCCTGAAACTTATGGAACATTTATTAATTTTTTTCTTATTTTAATACAAAATGTTGTAAAGGTCATGATTGGCATAAATACGAAACTAACATAAAGGGAAGTAATCAGGTATTGACTATATACGAAAGTACGTATATAAGACGGGCAGTGATATCTGGACGTGAGTGAAGAGTAAACGTCTCTACTTCCTACTGGATTCCTGTTAAACGCAAACCACTCGGCGTATTCTTAAGTTAGTATGTCCTATGTAATTTAGGATATAACACAAAAAAAGACCATCAGAACAATAACAAAAATAAAAAGGTATAATTAAACAGACGAATTCTGTTATTTTTAACAATGTTTGAATAAATGAGAAAATTCTGCCTAAATACACACAATATATATATAGTTATATATATATATGGGGAGAGAGAGAGAGAGAGAGTAAGATAATACTTTAAAGATATAAATAATATCTTTAGCTAGTAGACTATCAGGATAAAAACAAAGCTCAATATAGTGTATAGAGCAATAATATTAATTGAATGACATAATAAAATGAGAAATTAATCAGATTTTAGTAAAGTTCAAAAACAAGAAGTGATACTGCGTCCTTAACTCATGAGTTTTCAAAGAAAATCTTCTCCTCAGAGGACCAATGATATTACTGCAGGTAATAAAATTAAGCTTTGAAAATATATATAAAATACATAAAAGTATATAAAACATTAAATATATTGGCCAAAAACACACTTTTTGTTAAACTTATATATATATATATATATATATATATATATATATATATATATATATATATATATATATATATATATATATATTTATATATATATATATATATATATATATATATATTTATATATATGAGAGAGAGATTTAAATTTTAATGCTTTTTCTTTCTTTCTTTTATTACTATTATTATTATTATTATTATTTCGGTGGCACCCCTTTAAATAGTAAAGTTTACAAAAACATAAATAATGTCCCGACGTTACTCACCCTGTTGCTTAAAATACATATTCCATAATTCATAATGATAAGTTCAATACTTTAGTATTTTACCAACCACATCGATATTATCTGTTTAAAATGTATTACTTAATATAACTCAAAATTTGATGTAGAGTAATTCTTTTCTCGATTAAATTTTTTGTATCTAACTTATTCCAAAAGTTTGTAGGGGTTGGCTGATGTTTGCTATCTATATTCAATAGTTTCGTCCATATTAACAGTAATTATTTCAAGTTATTTAATAAACAAATTGG
>OY744525.1:15327949-15332949 GCA_963556195.1 Sepiola atlantica | reverse complement strand
AAATTACATAAGAAAAACACATCAAAACTTTGATAAAAGAAAATACAAGCATCAAAGAGCCATTAAAATAAACGATCACCAAAATGCACTTTTCTCCCACGTGTTAGATTTCAACCACGCATTCAAATTCAGTAAAGGTATAACTAATAAAACCGATCCAAAGTATTTGGTGACTCATTGAATTTGCGATCATTTTTTAATCTAACCACATCATCAAACAACGAATGGGTTTCGACCACATCACCTAGTCATGCTAAAATTATAATCCTAGAAAATAACCTTGAATTAAACAATCGATAAAATATAAAAACAATTTTTTGTTCTACTAATTCGCTGTACTTTGAATTTCACCATACTTGCATTTTCGTCCGCTAAAACCTTTTATTTTTCACCACTTCCCCCAACATCGATATCTGCACTAGATATACAGGGTGGGCCAAAATAAGGGTCCTATCTTTAAATTTGAATAACTTGAATTTGAATAACTTCCACAAAATAAAAGTTAAACTCACCAAACTTTATGTGTGTGTAGACTGACCCTTCCGAGATTTTTTGAAATAAACAAAACAAATTTTAGCCGAAAAACACTTCTTAAAACTTACAAAAACTAAAGTATTGTTTTTTACACTGTTTTGAGTTTTTTAAGCAAAAATAATGTTTTCTAAATGAGGGTACGTTCTTTAGGGCTAATACGGCTCATGCTTGCTTCGGAAGGGGTCCTTTACTTATTCTAAAAAAAAAAAAAAAAAAAAATCAATAAATAAAAAAGTTATGAATTTTTAAAAATAGGACCCTTATTTTTGCCCACCCCATATAATGTGACATCATTTTTATCTCTCTCTTTTTTCTTGCCGTGTAGAGGTCGTAACTGACATCCTTTTAAATGTCCAGATTGTTTGACTTTGTCTCCAAACATATTTTTTTGTAATATTCAAACACGGTTTTCGGTTTTTTTAACAGCTTAATTAACATTTTTCGATTTATTAATGAAATCAAACAATATAACAAATGTTTTATTTTATTTACATACAACATACATGCACGACCTTGAATGCCATTCCAGGACGACACCGTAATTGACATTGCGTTGCCACGAACGACATCCAGAGAGATGCGTTGGAACAACCAAGCTGACTCTCGGGGCTCGTCCGATGTCTTGAAAAATTCTAACAGTCTTGGGATCAAGCACGCCTGACGTTTCCACTGAAATTGGTTGGAAGATGAGCAAGCTGTATTTGCTGTGCTTCCTCGTTTCGGCGAGCAGAGCCGCCGTGCCGGGCTTGACCACGGATTCCACATTTCTTGTTGGTGAGAAGGAGTCGGAACAAGTGGCATCCCAGATCAGCGGCTTTCTAGCTCGGAAAGCAAATACCGTCATCGCTATTCAAGCCGATTGGTTAGAGAACTGATGCAAAACCTGCCGAGTCGAGACCTCGCTTGACTATGTTGTTAAGTACAGAGTGGTGAGGTAAGCGGCCGGCACTAAATCGACAAGAGAGGGGATGCGGGGCAAACTCGTCAAATGAAAAATGAAAGAAAAAAGAACAAATGAAGAGTGACTGATTTTATAAATTTTCGAAGTCCAAAAGAATTTTCGAAGTCCAAAAGAATGACAGAAAAATAAGTTTTGGTTTAAGTTTAAAACCTGATAAAAAATAATTTTTGAGGCTTTATTTTATTTTTATGTAATGACTTAAGACGATGGAGAACATTCCTCTTAACAGTAATATGTCTGCGAAATTAAATAATGGATCCAAGAGATCGATCACAGGTGTAATGGTTCATCAGGAACGATTGACGCAGATAAACTTTGAGTTAGCTCAAAGTTCAACTTATGTAATTGGTTATTGACTGTTATCACGTTGAAACATTAGTTCCCATAAGCAACATCGAGCATGGTCAGTGCTTAGATGCATGGTAAGTTGGAAATACCAGGTACTGTATTTAAACACAAATCCTAGTGGTCTTGCAAACGATAGTACAGCTACCAATCTGCAACAACAACAACAATCCTGGGTTGTTGATTATGATCTGCGTCGACCAGACATTGGCTGGCGATAAAAAAATCGATCTTAGATTTCAAATTTGATGACATAATTCTGATTTGTTTTGGTGAATAAAATTCTCTGTTATTTTAAGAAGAACAGATTTTTCATTCAAAACAAATTCTCTGTCGTCATGCCATGACGTCAGTAGGGGCAGACACACCGACAGAAAAATCATCTGCCTCCTATTATTATAGCTAACGAGCATCAAGTGCTGTCAATAACCCTAATAACGTTATGGCCCTTCAACGATGCTGAGTTATCTTCTCTTGTCGAGTAGTCATAAACAATGGTGTCCTTAACAGTGCCACGAATGCACATGAAGAATGTTGAGAGTGACATCGGCTGAAACGTTGTGGAAATAATAACCAAGATGAGAATAGTAGTTTGAATTATTCAAATAAGCCAAATTATCAATCCTCATCTAAAAAATTTAGAAACAGAATTTTTAAAAAATTGTTTCGTCATAATCGGAAATAGTAGGAGAGGAAAAAGTGGGCCTTGTGTTTACTTCCGGCAGCCCCATAACTCTCGCTTCCCTTATTTTGTCCTTTAGTCTTCACATTCCATGAGCGATGTTTCTGACAAAGGGGGAAAAATTGCTGTTTTCTGGGTCGGAATCTTTTCATCTAACACTTATCGTTGGCAATTTTTTACATTGAAGTAGTATTTTTAGCTCCTTAGATCAAGTGGCTTCATGCCTTGTCTGGAGCGATATCCATAAAAAAAATAACAATAAAACGTCTTTATTTAATAATTTTTAAATACAAAAATATACAAATGTTATCAAGAGTGGGGACTTATCTATAAGGTACTGTTCTGCCCTGTTCAGCTCCTTACATCAAGTGGCTTCATGCCTTGTCTGGAGCGATTTCGATTCAAAAAAAGAGAAGTCGCTGTTTACCCAAGGGTAATCCTTGCCTATAAAGTCACTGTATAAAAAATCAACAGTTTATAAAAGTTAGATAGCTTTTCTCGAACCTTTCCGCAGCAATGATACAAGATCGACAATGTTCATGAGATAGAGCCAGGATTGTCGACTATTCTCCCCCCCCCTGTTTTCGGTTTCATTCGACCTTGCGCAGACATCACGGATTTGAAAACTAAGTCACTTGTGGCTTAACTGAAAGTTACACCGTAAACAATGCGCGAAGTGTTTGGCACCGACTCAATTGTTCCCAGCCGGACTCTCCAGTGGCCAGTTAGGTTGGTCAGTTTGAAGTGACAATCACTTCCTTGTCATTTCACTTGACACTTCAGTTTTCGACTCACTTAAATTCCAATTTTAAGAAAGATTATGTTTTTTTTGGGTTTGATGATAATTTTTATTTTTCCTTTTTTTTTCTCATTCAATTTTTTTGTTGCATCATCATTCCTTATACTCTTTCTTTTTTCTTCTTTTATTTTTCATTTATTTCCTCATTCTATCTTTCTTTTTCTCTCTCTCTCTCTCTTTCTTTCTCTTTCTTTTCCCTTTATCTTCATTTTCCTTTTCTTTCTATATTCTCTATTTCTTATTCCTTCTCTTTCTTTTTTTACATTTTCTTTCTTTCTACTTTTCTTTTTCATATTCTCTTTCTCATTCGTTCATCTTCTAATTCTTCCCCCCCCCTCTCTCTCTCTGTTATTCTCTTTTTTCTCTGCTTCTCTTTCCTGTCTATATATCTGTGTTTCTTTCTTCTGTCTGCTACCCTCTATACTTTTCTCTAGTAAATTTTCTCTCTCTCTCTTTGTGTTACCCCCTTTCTCTGTTACTCTCTCTCTCTCTCCCTCTGTTTACTTTCTTTTTGCTTCGTTTCTCTCTTTCTCTCTCTCTCTCTCTCACACACACATATACACACCTGATTCATTTCAGCTTAATTTATTGAGTGCCGTACTCTCGAGCACAAAATGAATGTTGGGTCGAGGCTACACTGTATCATAACTGACTAGTTTGCGAATGGGCAATTACAGCCTTCATCTAAGATGAACAACCTTCTAATTATTCCCCTTGGTTAAATCAAAGGGAAATAAATGCTAACTCATTCTAAAGCATTCGCCAATAACTAGATTTTTATCACGTTCAAAACTTATCTTTGCATTTGAAAAGTTTTGCTTTCGTTAAACAATAATTTTATCACCTCTGCCAGGGAGGTTATGTTTTATATTTGAAGAACTAAATTCCTGAAAGACTTTAGAATGTGCAGTCATCATCCAATCATAGAAATAAAATGATTCTCAATTTAAAAAAAAATATATGGATAGACATTCGAACTGGGGGTAATTAAAATGCTCTGTTGCACTCAGAAAGCCATCATGCCAGGCATTGCCTCCTCCTTCTTTCGGGGATAGGTTTATTGCCTTTAACCTTTATTGCACCCTCACCAGGGAATGCTGACAAGTTCGAACATGGCTATTTTTATTTTTTAGGAGGTGGGTGGGCTGTACTACCCACGCGAAGCCGATTTTGTGTCACAACCAGTCTTGGCAAGACGACCGGTAAATCACGATAGACATTGTATAACTTTACCGGCCGATTTACCCGCATTCATTCAGAATGAGTGGTTCACCAACTCGTTTCATACTAGCTGCGGGAAGATGTGGCACAAGGCCAGCGCACAAGAAAGGGTGCACTTTAGCTCCTTAAAAACTTCCCGAGCAGCCCTGTCGGCATTCCCCTGTGACGGCACCTCAGGCAGCTAGCTATAAACTAACTTCTTCTCAAAGCGAGAAGGTAAGGCTTGGAAAAGTGAGTCTCCTGGAGCTGAACAGAACAAATACCACAGTCCGCCAGAAAAAAGGCCACCGCCATCACAACGGCACAGTCTCTGTCAGACTGATTGTCGAGGATGGATCCTCGACTGGTATAATTAGCATAAGAAAGGAAACAACTTTCTTCTTCATACTAACTGAAGATACATCATTCTTGCAACCTAGGGGCTGCCTCGTTGTTGAGCGGACTTTTCTTTTGCCAGA
>OY744525.1:15275449-15322949 GCA_963556195.1 Sepiola atlantica | reverse complement strand
CAGTGGGTCGTTGTTGGCGACAATTAAGAAAAAAACAAAGAAAAGAGCAAACTCACACGTAGGGAAAAACTCGCTAGGACGCCATTTTGAATTTTTACAGGTCAGAGCTAGCATGCTCAAAAAAATTGTGCGGACATTTGTGAATTTTAATTCAGTAATATTCCTTAAAATAGTTAATTCTATCATTTATTTATAAAATACGAATTCACTCGAGGGTAATTTTTTACTTGCCTAAAAATTACCCTCGAGTGAATTCGTATTTTGGAAAACATGTTTATTGGAATATAAAACGAACATGACTTTTTTTGCCCCGACACCAACACTGACATTGAAAAGTGCTGATGAAATTTCATCGTCATTTAAAAGATGAGTTATGTCCCTTGAGTATCGCTCAGTTGACTTTACTCTCTTTTTTTTCTCCCCTTCTCAGACATTTGCTCACAAATCCAATTGCGCTGAGTGACCATTCAATCTCTCTTGGGCGTGTATGCTGTTGAAATGCATCAAAGGGAAATGCTTCCCCAAATTCCGTTCTCCTCAAAATCTTATACCCCCAAACTGGAATTCTAAAAAGGGGCCCTCCAAATATATACACACACACATATATATATATGCACATGTACACACATATATATATGGAAAATAAAAAAGAGGAACAAAGATATTATTTATGTCATGACGTCCTTAGGATGATTGACTTGAAAAAAAAAATACTCGTTAGAATATTAAAAAGTGTGGTTTTGCTCTGTTTTCAAAAGAAACCATGGCTATTGGAAATTAAAATGCTTAAAATGTTCATGAAATGAAACATGTTTTTATTTATTTATATTTATTTTGTTTTTTTTGTTATTTATTCGTTTTATTGTAGATATTTTGTGTGGAGTATGTTGGGAGTGTGATATAAAGTAGCTAGCCTGGATCTAAATTCAAGTTTTGTTCGGATAGAATAAGTTTGCTGATTAAAGGAGATAAATTGTAGAAACCGTTACGTTGTTTAATTGTGTCAGAGTTTATAATGACTGCTGATTCTTTAAAAATTAATTGAACGATTAAAATAATTAAAAGAATGATCGTGTTGTAATGCATGGGTGAAAAGTGCGTTCAGAGAATTGTTATTTTTTATATCTCTTTTATGTTCACCAAGCCTTTTCTTCAGTTCCCATTGAGTTTCCACTATGTATATCTGATGACAATTAATGCATGGCACACTGTATATACCTGCATTAGATGTGTTTTTTATGTTTTGCTGTTTTTAATGTTTGTTTTATACTTTGTGATGTAGTGTGTATTGTCAGAATTCCTAGTTTATTTAGAATGTTGCAAATTATTGTATTATCGGAATGCAAATTATTGTCTTTTGAAAAGAAACAAAAATCTCATACACCGGACATTTCTCTCATAAATAGACATCTTTTCTTACTTACCCATTCCGATAATAGTATCCTATTAGTATATATAGATATCCTCCACTCTATTATAAAGATCAAATGTGTATTTATTTGTACATACATAAATATATATCCGGCCCGTCACACGAAAGTTAGCAAGTAAAAAAACTGCCGAACGAAACCATTTCAGTGTTATGGGGAAGGGAAAAGGCAAATAGCAAGTCCGACAATCCATAATGAGACGTTTCATTTCGTTTTCTCTTTTCTTCTTTCTGGTGCTACCAGATCAGACTCTCTAAAGATACCGGCTTCCTGACTTAAAATGCACCAAACATTGATGTTATCGTGTTTTTTCCTTTCCCTTTGCACAACTCAATCATGTTCTGTAAAGCCAAAAACAAAAACAACATTTTTCCTCTACAAAACAACCAAACCAAACACCATGAATAAATACTTGAACATATAAAGAACTTGAAGCATAAAAACTTTTACCAAAATGACCGGATTCGGCATTAAATAACACGAAAAGGGTTGATATGCCATAAAACAAAACAACTAAACCAAACACCATGAATAAATACTTGAACATATAAAGAACTTGAAGCATAAAAACTTTTACCAAAATGACCGGATTCAGCATTAAATAACCCGAAAAGGGTTGATATGCCACACAACAAAACAACCAAACCTTTCTTCTTTCTATACCGATTGATACAACTTCATAAAAAAGTTAACAGTAGCAGATAAATATAACGTCCACTAATAAAGCCGCGTGATACAAACATATTGTCGGAAATGTTTACTTGATTACAAGTATCATCACGACTGGCACAGATCGAGGAGATATGATTTAATAATGTAAATAAACAAGTCTACGTCGTCCACAAAGCAAAGGATTTAAGTCATCTGTACAAATTCCACTTTCGTTTCACAGTTGGTTTGTTGGGCGAGTAATTAAATCGATGATAGCTAAAGGAAGTCACCTTTTTATAGGCATAAGTTTGAGATATGTACAGGTATCCTTTTTCTTTGTAAATTGTCTATGTTCCCAGACTCACAGAATAATCGACCGTTTTATTTAATAACATATATATATATATATATATATATATATATATATATATATATATATATATATATATATATGAACGACCTATCTTTCTAAACTACCAGCGTGCCAATGCGTCTTCGTTTGACAACCAGAATTTGAATTCATAACAGCCAAGAACATTACCGCGGATAACACCCATTAACAAGGACATTATATCAAAAAACAAAAATAAGTTAGTTTATTTATTTATTTTTTTAAATGACACAATACTGGTCAATTCTGATGATGGAATATTATTCTGAAATTAATAAGATTAAAGTAAAAAATATAAAAATAAATAAATTTATCTTGCATTGAGAAAGGCTTCTATTTTCAATTTTAATATATATATATATATATATATATATATATATATATATATATATATATATATATTAGATGAGATGATATATAAATTATTTCCACAATCAAACAACGCCGAACCCCACAAAAAAAAAACATGAAAGCCACAGACCGGAAGCTCTAGACTCGAGTTTATTTATTCGAGTCTAGGGTTTTTGGTCTGTGGCTTTCATGGTTTATGAGGGCTGCGACGTTGTCTGATTGTGAAAATAACTAAATATATATATGTGTGTGTGTGTGTGTATGTGCGTGTGTGTGTGTGTGTCTGCATATTTGTTTCGACGTGTATGTTTCTATTCAAATTTTTCTTTTAATATCAAAAGATGTAATTGTACCTCCACTTTAGATAAAGTATATGCAATGCAGAGAATACTTCCCTTTGATGCATTTCAACAACATACACGCCCAAGAGATATTGAATGGTCACTCAGCGCAATTGGATTCGGGTATGTGTGACCAAATGTCTGAGATGGGGAGAAAAAAAAGAGAGTAAAGTCAACTGAGCGATACTCAAGGGACATAACTCATCTTTTAAATGACGATGAAATTTCATCAGCACTTTTCAGTGTCAGTGTTGGTGGCGAGGGGGGGGGGATGAAATTTTGTGTCGGGGAGAGGGTGTTTTAATTTATTTATTTATTTTTAAGTTGCACCCTTTTTGCTTTTTCCTGGGGCCAAACGTCTGTTTCTTATTTCTCTCTTTGAGGTTTTCCCTTACAAACACAACACGACTCGGATGAAACTTAAAACCAGAAATGTTTAATCTATATGTGGACATTTTGGAACTTAGCAACAAAAAAAGAAGAAGAAAGATTTGCAATAGTTTTGGTGATGGCTTCCACACAAAAAAACAAGGAGGAAAGACATGCAAGTATAAGCAAGCTGAATGATTCAAACTTAGACATATTAGTCAAATACGCATACACACAAATATATATATATATATATATATATATATATATATATATATATATATATATATCAGGTTTGTATGAAAATTCTATTCAGTTTTAAGACTAAATAAAACATTGAACAAAATATCAAATATCTCATTAGAAATTATACATCAGCCACTATATTCTCCAAACCTTGCACCAACTGATTGCAATGAATTTTGTAGATTACATTAATTAGTAAATATTAGTAAATACATCTGATATTCTGTTTCATTATTTTATTGCACCATAAAATGCACAGAATTTTCGTTACAATCTAATATATATATATATATATATATGACAACAGAAACTGAAGAGAGCCGGATGGCTAAGTCCTTCTGTGCTTGAAACCGACGGTACGAATGTTGTCCTAATTTTTCTGTACCAAAATAAATATATATATATATATATATATACACGCTGGCATATGTAGGTAAAAATAATTTAATATTATTTATTTTAAATTAATATTGTTATAAGCCCCTTTAATAAAATTAAAGTTGAGCCCTGTTCGGGGACGTTAAAAATAGACTGACACGTTCGTAGAATCTTTAGTCAGTCTTTATAGATATGCCGCTCTTCGCATAAATAGTACTTAAATTTCCTTCTTGAATGTGATAATGTCTCGTGGCCTAATGGATACAGCGCTTGCTTACGGAGTCCTGGTTGATTCTGTGGCAGGGGTTCGAACCGTCTGAGATTATCACCCCTGCACTGATGAGAGCAAAAAGCTTGAAACGCTGGCATATGTAGGTAAAAATGACTTAATATTATTTATTCAAATTAATATTTATATATATATATATATATATATATATACATATATATATATATATATTTATATGTAGAAGGATGAAAAGGAATTAGAAAAGCAAAAGTCAGTAAGATTTGACTTTTGCTTTTCTAATTCCTTTTCATCCTTCTACATATCTATCTGCTCTATCCTGGATATTGAGCTGTATACTTTTCACAATAGGTTTTACCTTTCCTAAAAGTTCGCTTTCACCACTTTATATATATATATATATATATATATATATGTGTGATTTTTTTAAGGCTCACCAAAGCATTCCGTTCAGGAACCCAATCAACACCACAAAAGATTTTTTCATTCAAAAATTATTTATTTATCATTTTTCAAATTAAAGAGTTTTTTACCTACACGTGTTTCGCTACCAAGCAGGTCATTGCTTGGCAGATCATCAGGGAAAATTAAGTACCTTGAATAAGAATTACAACAACCGGCAATACACAAGCCGTTAGTCATGAGCAGGTAGACGTCTTAAGTAATTCGTAATTGCGATAAATGTTGTTTTATTCTATAATTTTTCTTTGTCTCTTTGGTTTCTCACATTTAATTTTAGCAGTTGAAATTTTAATAATTTTTTTTTACCAATGAGTCACCACTTATCAAGGTTCAAAGCCATTCGACGATAAGGAATAATGGGACACATAGATTGTCAGTTGAATGATGAAGAATATTATGAAAGGATTGAAAAATGACAAATGGAATGAACAAAATTTGATGACTCATGAGAACGGGTTATGACAAGTATTTGTTTACATTGAATTTGAAGAAGACCATGTTGCAGCCCGCAGGGAGGCAATCTTGTGGTAATGTGTTCCATGGATTGGAATTTCCTGGATACAAACTTTGTTCATGGAAGTTCCGTTTGATGTTGCTAACAATCTTGATGCTGTAGCCCCTTATTATTTTGCGGGGAAGGAGTCGGATTATTGGATTTTACTTACATATCTACTTTGGTAGTTTTAGTTCCCTTGGATTCGTGTATTTCGATATTTTTAATTGTATCTACCTAAGCGTTATTCTATCTCAACTTATTTGTGTTCGTTCGGTGTCGGCTGGTTATGTTGGTTGGCTTCCGCACTTGAAGATTTTTCTTAATGTTTTAGCTGTTTCCATAAACGCCATATTTTGTATAATTATTTTAATTACTAGGAGGTCTCACACGAGTAAACGTCAATGATCGCTCACTGCCAACAACAGGTAGTATTCCCTGGAGTCTGAGTGACAACAAGTCTCTCTAGATTTCCAGCACACTCTACTTCTTTCAGTAATATTTTCGAATTCTACCAAAAGACGTTTACCACTGACTGCTCACTGATATCGGCCGTTGTTTCTTTTCTGGAACCTGAGTGGCTTTCTCAGGATTCCAGTACTCTTCATACTCTTACAGTGGATAAATGGACAGTGCTCTCCTTCCTCGTTCTTTCCATCCTTCCTGACTCTTCATGCCGATTTTCTGTTGTACCAACCAATGCTGGTGCCACTGCATTTTTTTAAGGGAGGAGGGACAAATTATGTGATTTTTCTTATTAAGTCTGGAATGGTTATTGGAAAGGCAAAATGATATACATGGCTTCATTGATGTTGCAGGAGGTTAGAGTTAAGGTTATTAGAAAAGCAAGATGATATACATGGCTTCATTGATGTCGCAGGAGGTTAGGGTTAGGGTTATTGGAAAGGCAAGATGATATACATGGCTTCATTGATGTCGCAGGAGGTTAGGGTTAGGGTTATTGGAAAGGCAAGATGATATACATGGCTTCATTGATGTCGCAGGAGGTTAGGGTTAGGGTTATTGGAAAGGCAAGATGATATACATGGCTTCATTGATGTTGCAGGAGGTTAGAGTTAAGGTTATTAGAAAAGCAAGATGATATACATGGCTTCATTGATGTCGCAGGAGGTTAGGGTTAGGGTTATTGGAAAGGCAAGATGATATACATGGCTTCATTGATGTCGCAGGAGGTTAGGGTTAGGGTTATTGGAAATGCAAGATGATATACATGGCTTCATTGATGTCGCAGGAGGTTAGGGTTAGGGTTATTGGAAAGGCAAGATGATATACATGGCTTCATTGATGTCGCAGGAGGTTAGGGTTAGGGTTATTGGAAAGGCAAGATGATATACATGGCTTCATTGATGTTGCAGGAGGTTAGAGTTAGGGTTATTGGAAAAGCAAGATGATATACATGGCTTCATTGATGTTGCAGGAGGTTAGAGTTAGGGTTATTAGAAAAGCAAGATGGTATACATGGCTTCATTGATGTTGCAGGAGGTTAGAGTTAGGGTTATTAGAAAAGCAAGATGATATACATGGCTTCATTGATGTTGCAGGAGGTTAGGGTTAGGGTTATTAGAAAAGCAAGATGATATACATGGCTTCATTGATATCGCAGAAGGTTAGGGTTATTGGAAAGGCAAGATGATATACATGGCTTCATTGATGTCGCAGGAGGTTAGGGTTATTGGAAAAACAAGATGATATACATGGCTTCATTGATGTCGCAGGAGGTTAGGGTTAGGGTTATTGGAAAGGCAAGATGATATACATGGCTTCATTGATGTCGCAGGAGGTTAGGGTTAGGGTTATTGGAAAGGCAAGATGATATACATGGCTTCATTGATGTCGCAGGAGGTTAGGGTTAGGGTTATTGGAAAGGCAAGATGATATACATGGCTTCATTGATGTTGCAGGAGGTTAGAGTTAGGGTTATTGGAAAAGCAAGATGATATACATGGCTTCATTGATGTTGCAGGAGGTTAGAGTTAGGGTTATTAGAAAAGCAAGATGATATACATGGCTTCATTGATGTTGCAGGAGGTTAGAGTTAGGGTTATTAGAAAAGCAAGATGATATACATGGCTTCATTGATGTTGCAGGAGGTTAGGGTTAGGGTTATTAGAAAAGCAAGATGATATACATGGCTTCATTGATGTCGCAGGAGGTTAAGGTTAGGGTTATTGGAAAGGCAAGATGATATACATGGCTTCATTGATGTCGCAGGAGGTTAGGGTTAGGGTTATTGGAAAGGCAAGATGATATACATGGCTTCATTGATGTCGCAGGAGGTTAGGGTTAGGGTTATTGGAAAGGCAATATGATATACATGGCTTCATTAATGTCGCAGGAGGTTAGGGTTAGGGTTATTGGAAAGGCAAGATGATATACATGGCTTCATTGATGTTGCAGGAGGTTAGGGTTAGGGTTATTAGAAAAGCAAGATGATATACATGGCTTTATTGATGTTGCAGGAGGTTAGAGTTAGGGTTATTAGAAAAGCAAGATGATATACATGGCTTCATTGATGTTGCAGGAGGTTAGGGTTAGGGTTATTAGAAAAGCAAGATGATATACATGGCTTCATTGATGTCGCAGAAGGTTAGGGTTAGGGTTATTGGAAAGGCAAGATGATATACATGGCTTCATTGATGTCTCAGGAGGTTAGGGTTAGGGTTATTGGAAAGGCAAGATGATATACATGGCTTCATTGATGTCGCAGGAGGTTAAGGTTAGGGTTATTGGAAAGGCAAGATGATATACATGGCTTCATTGATGTCGCAGGAGGTTAGGGTTAGGGTTATTGGAAAGGCAAGATGATATACATGGCTTCATTGATGTCGCAGGAGGTTAGGGTTAGGGTTATTGGAAAGGCAAGATGATATACATGGCTTCATTGATGTCGCAGGAGGTTAGGGTTAGGGTTATTGGAAAGGCAAGATGATATACATGGCTTCATTGATGTCGCAGGAGGTTAGGGTTAGGGTTATTGGAAAGGCAAGATGATATACATGGCTTCATTGATGTTGCAGGAGGTTAGAGTTAAGGTTATTAGAAAAGCAAGATGATATACATGGCTTCATTGATGTCGCAGGAGGTTAGGGTTAGGGTTATTGGAAAGGCAAGATGATATACATGGCTTCATTGATGTCGCAGGAGGTTAGGGTTAGGGTTATTGGAAAGGCAAGATGATATACATGGCTTCATTGATGTCTCAGGAGGTTAGGGTTAGGGTTAGGGTTATTGGAAAGGCAAGATGATATACATGGCTTCATTGATGTCTCAGGAGGTTAGGGTTAGGGCTATTGGAAAGGCAAGATGATATACATGGCTTCATTGATGTCTCAGGAGGTTAGGGTTAGGGTTAGGGTTATTGGAAAGGCAAGATGATATACATGGCTTCATTGATGTCTCAGGAGGTTAGGGTTAGGGCTATTGGAAAGGCAAGATGATATACATGGCTTCATTGATGTCTCAGGAGGTTAGGGTTAGGGTTAGGGTTATTGGAAAGGCAAGATGATATACATGGCTTCATTGATGTCTCAGGAGGTTAGGGTTAGGGTTAGGGCTATTGGAAAGGCAAGATGATATACATGGCTTTATTGATGTCGCAGGAGGTTAGGGTTAGAGTTAGGGCTATTGGAAAGGCAAGATGATATACATGGCTACATTGATGTTGCAGGAGGTTAGGGTAAGAGTTAGGGCTATTGGAAAGGCAAGATGATATACATGGCTTCATTGATGTCTCAGGAGGTTAGGGTTAGAGTTAGGGCTATTGGAAAGGCAAGATGATATACATGGCTTCATTGATGTCGCAGGAGGTTAGGGTTAGGGCTATTGGAAAGGCAAGATGATATACATGGCTTCATTGATGTCGCAGGAGGTTAGGGTTAGGGTTATTGGAAAGGCAAGATGATATACATGGCTTCATTGATGTCTCAGGAGGTTAGGGTTAGAGTTAGGGCTATTGGAAAGGCAAGATGATATACATGGCTTCATTGATGTCTCAGGAGGTTAGGGTTAGAGTTAGGGCTATTGGAAAGGCAAGATGATATACATGGCTTCATTGATGTCTCAGGAGGTTAGGGTTAGGGCTATTGGAAAAGCAAGATGATATACATGGCTTCATTGATGTCTCAGGAGGTTAGGGTTAGGGTTATTGGAAAGGCAAGATGATATACATTGCTTCATTGATGTTGCAGGAGGTTAATGTTAGGGTTAGAGTTATTGGAAAGGCAAGATGATATACATGGCTTCATTGATGTCTCAGGAGGTTAGGGTTAGGGTTATTGGAAAGGCAAGATGATATACAAGGCTTCATTGATGTCGTAGAAGGTGCCAGAATATTGCTGTATTGCATCTTCGGACTGTTTTTTTTTTCTCTCGGGGTTGACTTTGAAGCTTTTCCTAGGCAAAAGAGACTTTGGATCAGAGTTTTCCTTCTCTTAGATGGGTTGTCTTCCCAAACTGATGAACCCCATCTAACCATAGCACTGGTTTTCACGTGGCAGGTACTCTGCTTTTATCATGTCTCCTATCGGTAACAGAAATTCTACCGTGCTTATATCTAAGCAACAGAAACAGGCTGGGAGCTGAATTTAATTGTCAGAGGTTGTTGGAGGTATGTGTGCTGTGAGGGACATTTTATAGAAAATGCGAGCTTGTCCCCATTGCCACCCGTCGGCTATGACAACCTTAGAACCAGATTTTCGATCTAATAACCGAAAAATAATTTGTGGAAAGACACTTTTCATCCATTATTTTATTTACATCAAATTAATTCCAAGATTATCTTTTATTTAAATTGAACACGAATCTTTCATGGATTAATTTGAACAATTCAAAGGAAAAATCAATACAAATTAAACCATAATATTCTAAACAGCAAAGAAAAAAAGACTGTCATTCTGAATAAATACAGATTAAAAACCTTAATCAATAATGTCTGATTCAGATGTTCATTCTTGAATTAGCAGGGCAACCTAGCAGTGCCTGGGATCAATAAATTCAACCTTGAAAGTTTGGGGAAATTCTAATCAGATTTTTCTGCTTTCCATGAGGCTAGAGTTGTGTAATAAATACTGTCGCAGACTATGGAATCAGCTAGCTAAGCCAAGTTCTAATCCAATCGGATCTATTGTGGTCATTTTCACACTAATTTTTGTATGCCATTCAACCACAAAAAGGACAAGAATTGGAATTTGGCAAAATAAATTTGAAATGCTATTTCTTCAAATATTGGCAAAGAAAAAATAGCAAACAAGTAATATTTATACAAAATATAGAAAGTTTTTTATTTTAAATTGTTGTTTGGTTAATTGAGCAGCCCATATAATATGGCACAATCATGTTGACACACCGGTTCCCGTTAGATCACCGAAGTTAAGCGACGTCGAGCCTGGCGAGTACTAAATGGGTGACCATTTGAGAATACCAGGTGCTGTATGTGCTCTCTGCTTATCTCGGCATTGTTTCCAGTCGTCTTAAATTACTTGCTATTGGAATCAAGCAGTGCCGACTCAGGAGAGGTGTTGCTAGAAATTGCGCAACCCTTGCTTCATAATTACACTCGAAACCAGCCCCTTACAGGGGTGTCCATAGTCTCTCTAGACTGACCGGAGGGCTTGACTTGACACATAATGGGAGGGAATCAGTCACTTGCATGGACTTATTTCTCGTATATGTTAACTTATCTGTTGATAACTTTTTTTTTTTAATTCTTGTAATGCCTGAAAAAAGTGAATAGCAGGTAAAAATGCGGACGCATTTAAAGAAATATTCTTAAACTAATAAACTTAGAAAAGTAAAGGACAAGTTATTACACATAGAAAAGTGAATGACAATACAATTTCTTCTTCTTAGAACTTCTTAAATTATTGCAGCTAAAGTCTAAATTGGATATAAAATTAGATTATAAAGCAAAAATGAATAATTATGAGTTAATTGTTATAAAATATCACTTTCACTGTTGGGGAAGGTATGACCCACAATTCCACCTGCCCAGGTATGATTAAAAATGGCAACTCATGTTCAATTATTAGTATACACTTGATCGCCTGCAATAGATATTATGCAGTGATGTTGTGGTGATAGAGGTGAAACCTTAGCGAATTCAAATCACACGTGATGGCTTGCTTGTTGAGCAACCATTTGCAATGGGGAAAAGGTGCATGCTCAGAACTGACAGTGTGTATCACGCCTTATATTTGTCTGACGATGCTGCGAGAAAGGCAGTTTTTTTAGACTTAGTAAATGTTATTTTAACTGTAAACAGAATGTAAATCTTCACTCACTCTCTCTACGAGACTGCATCGCATTTGACCTCTTATCTCCCCAGATCTTCATCCCTTGGACTACTATGTGTGGAGTGTGGTTGAGAAAAAGGTTAATGAGAACCCATATAACACTAAAAAATACCTAAATGTCTTCATAGTTAGAGTAATATCCAATATAAACAAGGGCGACCTGATTCTAGCATGTAAGCGATTCATACGTCACATGAAAGCCGTTATAAAAATTGAATGAGACTTTAAGGAACACAATTACAAAACAAAACTTATGGATTTATTCAAACTATTCGGCTATAACGTCATAGAAAAAATAAAAGACTGCAGAAAAAAAACTATCTCTGAGGATGAGATTATACTCTCGAAAATGTAGATTAAAATTAAAGTAAAAAAAATGCATTGTAACGGCTTCTATGCTTCCAAATCTTTTTAATTAAGCACTGCTTCTAAAACGAACTGAAATTTGTAAGTGTTACTGATTTGCATATGTTGACATGATTTAAAAGACAAGATACGATAACAATGAGGCTGAAGGAAAAACACAGTGGATGTTAGCAGACGAGAAAGAGATGCCTGTAGTTGAGAAAGTAGTTTTACTAGTGTTGTTCTAGTGTTGTTCCAGTTTTGTCTGAACAAGAGTTGCTCCCGAATGTTAGGCTGTCGTTAAGAGCTTATTGGGTTACAAAAGATTTTTCAGTTTCTCAGGGAGTTGGGCAGAACAGTACCTTATAGATATTTGTATATTTTGTATTTGAAAATTATTAAATAAAGACGTTTTATTGTTGCTGTTTTTTTATGGATATCGCTCCAGACAAGGCATAAAGCCACTTGATGTAAGGAGCTAAAAAGATACTACTTCAAGGTAAAAAACTAGCCAACAATAACTGTTAGATGGATAGATTTCGACCCAGAAAACAGCAATTATTACCCCTTTGTCAGAAACATCACTCATGGAATGTGAGGACTAAGGGGCAAAATAAGGGAAGCGAGAGTTACGAGGCTGCCGAAAGTAAACACAAGTTAGTCACTTTCTACTCTTTTTACTACTACTACTACTACTACTACAGGTGTTAAATAACCTAAAAGAGTAAACAGAAAAACAAAAAAAAAATCTATTGCATTCACTTGCTACATAAAAACGTTTGGGAAAAGGTATGAACCTTCTTTCCTATTTATAAGTGAAATAGCAGTTTGCGTTTCATGAATTCTTTCCAATCGGCATTAACTCACCCGATAAGGGTTGATACGCCGTAAAGACACACTAACTAAACTAAATTCATCTCACTTCATATTTACATTATCAACATGTAGCAGACTGTTGTCCTCATCCTAGTTGTTGTCATTTCCACTGTTTCGACCGCTAGCACAACACAGGAAAATTTCTTCGACCCCCAAATAAATAATGACGACACAAAATCATTTTGAGTTTAACGATGCTTTGTTTTTTTTTCTTCTCCAGAAAAAGAGAAAGATCTTATCAGCTTATTCATTAAATATCACTCCCGATTTCCTGTTTGTGGTGCAATACCCTGACACGTAACTAACTCTAGTTTCATTTCTAATAGAAAATTCCATCTTCTTGCTTACATTAACTTTACATGGATGGAATTTTCCATTTTTAATCTTATTTTTACACAACTGCATCTAAATATTGCAAAGACCGTTATACTCCCCGGCCTTCTTGATAAACATTTTTTAATAGTTGTTTATCTTCTCGATACTTAGAACTGAACCATTAATATCTACTGTGAGTCTTGCCTTCCATGCCTATTCAAGATCTCGTATCAGTTCTTTCTTTCTTAAAATATTTCTCAACAACAAATTCTCATCTGAGAAATATCCTCAAATATTGGCTTACTTTCCTCAACTCTTTCTTGAATGTTTTTTTTTGTTTTAATATCTAACTACAAGCGATATCAAATTCTTTATAAACGCCAACCTCCCAATATCAAATTCTGCCATTAGATATAAACTTTTTACGATTAGATCTCAATTTGAGAGGGGGGTAATAGTTGGATTAAAATCTTTCTAGAAATGGACTTTAATTTGTTGAAAATAATGGAACGATCTTTTATTTTGACTATTAATATTCTAGAAAAAAAAACGGCATATAAAAAAATTTAATTTAGATTTTTTAGGAAATTGATCCTCCTATGGAGATTCTGATAAGTGCGTTTCCTGCATTTCTGGCGTATGCAGATATAAAAGTAAACTCCCTCATTCTGCATCCCAACTTTGCACATGAATTGATTGTGTGCAATTTGGTCTTTAAAAAAAAAAAACGCAAATAAACAAATGTTATTTTTAAAACTGAAGAAATTTTATCCTGAGTCATCAAATTTTCTTTTCTTTCTTTCCTTTTGTTCACCACAACTTGTAAATTTTGTCTAACATAGTGAGAGGGGGGACGAGAGAAAGAGAGGGATCGAGAGGGTCAGTGACTTTAAAAAAAATTTATCTAAGTTATATATTTTTATTTTACGGAAAGTTTATCCTGAGTAATTAAAATCGATTTCTTCTATTTTTTTTCTCTGAGATTTTCACCAAAACTTATCAATTTTTCTTGATGGCGTGAAAAAAAAGAGGGAGAGAAGGTAGGGTGAGAGAGAGAGAGAGAGAGAGAGAGAAAGAGAGAGAGAGAGAGAATAACTAGATTACTGACTATTTTTTTTACTTTCACTCAATTAAATCCATTCATTTTGCAGGCATTATGTTATGGTGAAAGCTGATTTACCTATTTCGTGAATAAATGGACTTACCCAGACACAATAAATACAGTTACAACTAAACGTCGTGGCAGAAATTGGCGCCATTCATTTAGCGTCAGGTCGATTTCACAGACATACCAGTCAGGTTCCGATCTCAGTCCACCAGAAACTGAGGCACTTTGGTGACCTTTTATCTGTCAGGTTGAGATATTCATCCTGGGTAGTCCTAGGAGGTCCACCCTCCCAGGCCTTGCCTCCCCTCTTTGGGGTGGAGTAAGTTTATTGCTTACTGACTAAAGCGCCCCGACCAGCGAATGACGACAGGGTTACCCAGGCAATTTTTAAAAGGCCAGAGTGCTCTTTCTTTAGGGGCGCTGGCTTGACCCCCCCCCCCCAACCTTGTGCCATATTTTCCTGCGGTAGGAAGGAAGTAAATACTGCAATTGGTGGCAGTTATGGTCCCAAGCTCATGACGCGTACTTCTGTAATATACTTTTGTTAATTATACCACTGTGTTTATCATCAATATTACCCGCCTGCAAGGCCACAACACATTATAAAAAACAAACGACACATTTTAAATAAACATCTGGCGGCATATTATTTTTAATTCCCTGGCCTTTTGGCTATGAGCAAAAAGTAGTTTCTTTGTATATAAATATTCTTATGAAAAAATAAAATTTCAAACAAATTTTGGGTTGTCTTAAGTGGGATGGCCCCTAGAGTAAATGTGGTATTGTGGTGACTGAGATGATTCTAGATAGACATTTTTTATAACTTTTCACCAAGGATGACCAACGACCCCCATTTTCCCACACTTTTGATGGCCTTGTGCCTAATTTGTTACACTGTAAAAATTTGACCTCATAGCAAATAAATAATGCAAAGTGTAGTATCTGTTCTGGTGCTGCACTTTATCTTTTCTGTCCGCGATCAGTGAAGGAGAAATCCTTCTAGACTGAGGCCTTTTGTTTATTTTTGTTCTGACAAGAGTGCCCCTTTTTAGGAGTTGGATTTCCCTCACATTAAAAACCGACCTTGTGTCTTACTTTGCCCTCATGGAGAGGCAAGTAATCGGAACAACTGGAATGTTCAGATGTGATGTAAACCTTCCGTCGATAATAAAACAACTTTTATTCTGGCAAAAACAAAATGCTTCCGTCATTTTAAGTCATTTGAAACGATGATAAAAAAACGAGTCTGTGGATTTGCATTTTCACAATTTATTGAGAAACTGTGGCGGAAGTGATGATCTTGAGCCAGAATCGAGCGGTGGAAGTGGCCCAGACTTACTTCATCCCCGCAGTAAAAAGGGTCCGCCTTTGCCTGGCTTGCAGATGGAAAAGGAAATAAGTTTTGGCTTCATAGTTTTATAGTGAGGATTGAACTCACGACCTCGAAGTAACAAATCCACTGGTTGTTGCACAATAATAAGTGGATTCACCTTGACGACAAATAGGTAGCCAGCAAATTATGTTTCTTTTTTATTGGTTAAATGGAATTAACTGAGAAGGGAACTCTTCTAATAAAAAGGTAAAAAGGCAGAAGTGAGAGGACCTGAAGAAGGTAGAAGTGAGTGTCAGAGTGAGATTTTGCTGTGAGCCGAATTATTTTCGTTTATTGGAGCTCGAAGTTGTACAGAGGTTTTTGGTGCTTCTACAGGATTTGAACCGAACTGCGTTTTTTTTTTCTTTAGCGTTTGGAGTCTAGTAATAGACTTCTAAATTCTCGTTTTCAGAAACTTTAGTTAGAACCATTGAATTTCCAGAGGGACCATTCAAATCACCATCTGTGTGTCTCGGGATTCATTAAAAGCCAATCAGTATCAATATGTTAATATTCTCCTTATGAGTTGTAATTTTAATACTGGATCTGGTTGAAAGGAAATGATGAGTCTTGGACACCAAACTAGCTTACACCAGTACCAATACGACCTCCTGAAGGGAGGTTCCCTGTCACTTCTTAAATGCAGTAGACGAGTAGGGGCCCAAACTGATTATTGTACTGAATCCGATTGGGAAGCTGTTAGCCACTGTGCACTCCAGGCGGCACGTACAAATTACTATAATTTCGTTGGAATGCTGTATATGACAACCTGGTGAAGCCATATAGTTCTTGTCATGAAGTAACCAAAAACATTTCTTTTTCAGATTTTGAATCTATCTTTATAAAAGACTGCTTTTTATTTCTATTCCAGATACCCGTTTCCGCAGACGGCACCAAATCTCTGCATCTTCTGACTCAATGAGTGCAACAGCATCTTAAGATTTCGAACTGCGCCATCCTTGAAAAGGCCATGTTGCTATCAACATGCACACTGTGGTTGGCGTTTCAAGCATGTATTGGTGCTGACCTTACCTACACTGTTGAGGAGGGCAATGGTCCAGGCACCTTTTTAGGAGACATTGCTTTGGATTCACACCTGATGGACAATGTCCAGCCCGCAGGCCGGAAGCTCATTACTTTCAGCCAATTGCATCAAGGCACAAGTGATGTTTCTCAACTCTTCCGTATAGACAAGAAGACGGGTAAGCTGTACACTGCTCAGGAGATAAATTCTGAATCTCTCTGCCGGCATGGAGTAGGGTGTTTCCGGATAGTCAAGGTCGCCGTTCGCCAAGCAGAGACCTTCATGAAGATTCTAAAGGTGAAGGTCATTATCGAAGATATTAACGATCATCGGCCGGAATTTCCGGTTCAGGTGGTAAGCATCCAGTTTTCTGAAGATGATGGTAAAGGCGTTCGAAGAATTATCCCCAGCGCCATAGACAAGGACAGCGGAAATCTCAATTCACAGATCACATATCGATTAGTTAAGGTCAAAGATGAACCGTTTTCTCTGTCAGTCTCTGAAAGTGTTGATGGCATATCAGATCTAAGTATCATGTTACAAGAGAGGCTTAATCGAGAGGCTCAAGATAGATATAAGGTCCAAGTTGTAGCCGAAGACGGAGGTAATCCTCATCTGCGGAGTGCTTTAGATGTTTTCGTGACAGTGACAGACGTCAATGATAACTCGCCTATTTTCACGCAGGAAGTCTATAATATAACAGTTAACTATAAATCGGATGAATTGATGCCTGTCACCATTTTATCTGCGACGGATTTGGATGCGGGGGAAAATGGAGAAATTTCTTATCACTTTAGCGAAAGGACTTCCGAACGTGCCAAATCTCAGTTTGAGATCAATGAAAATACTGGGGAGATTCTTCTGCGGAAAAGGTTTTCTTCTTCAATTCAAAAACCGACATTTAAACTTTACGTCCGAGCAACAGACCACGGCAACCCAGCCCTGAGCTCAACTGCCAAGGTTCTTGTGAATATAATCAATGAACAGAACACAGCTCCGAACATAGACATAAACTTTGTCTCCTCTTCATCGAGGAATTTCACAACAATATCCGAAGATGTCGAGATCGGTAGCTTTATTGCATACGTGATGGTTACCGATAATGATGTCGGCCGAAATGGAATAGTGGTCTGTGATCTTCAACATGAGAAATTTCAGCTTCAGAGCCTGGGTCCGAAAGAATATAAACTTATTGTGAAGAATCCTATTGACAGAGAAACAAAGGAGTACCATGATATCACGGTTGATTGTCAAGACAAGGGTTCTCCTCCTCTGCATGGCAGAAGCGAGTTCACCATCCGCGTGATGGATGTCAACGATGTGCAGCCAGTGTTTTCCAAAGATTTGTTCAAGTTTTCGGTCTACGAGAACCAGAAGGCAGAGTCGTTAGTTGGTATTATTAATGTCACGGACCCCGATCTGGGACCAGGCGGCCGACTTTTCTTCAGTCTCCTCACAAACGAAACATCCATATTACCATTCCAGATTTCAAATTCTGGTATGATTACAACGGTTATGTCTTTAGATCATGAATTCCAAGACATTTATCGATTCCAGGTTTTCGTCACAGACAATGGGACGCCATTGCTTAATAACACCGCCAATGTGGTCGTCGAGGTGCAGGACGAGAATGACAATGCTCCTTACTTCACCTTCCCGAGCATGAACCCCTTCACGATGGATATCACTTACTACCCGCAACGCACAAACAAAATCACCATCCTCAAAGCCACAGACAGCGACAGCCGTGAAAATGCATTCCTGCGATACCAGATCGAATCTGGCAACGAAAATCAGTTGTTCACCATCAACCACTATACGGGTCTTCTCTCATTTAGCCGTGAAGTCACCCATCACGATGCAGTCTCTCATCTTTTGCAGTTCATCGTCAAAGACAGTGGTGATCCTGTTCTCATGGCAACCACTAATTTATCTCTCATCCTGACCATAAGCAACCAGTCGTCCGAGACCGTCGATAGCGTTAACAGAAAAGCTGACAATAAGATGCATGTCTATTTGCTGATTGTGATAGTTCTAGTTGCAGTGACAGTCGCTGTGCCTGTTACAGCAGCCATGTCTATATGCGTGATTCGGTATAAGATCCGGATCAGTGCACCTCGCTCGGATAAAGGCAGTGCATCAGACAAATGCATCTCCGAGCACAAGCACCTGATGTGTCATGCACACATGGAAACGTACTGGCCAAACACACATCTTTCAAGAACGACAAGTTCGGAAATGGCCGGAAAGTGTCTTATGGCAGAATCCAGAAGAACCTCATCCGAGGATTCTCTTTTAAGAGGCCACCACAGGCGAAGAAGTTCATCAACGGGCTCAAGACTTCAGTGCACAAAGGAAGCGATCTATGAGGTAAGTAAAAATTAAGCATGACATCTCCTTTATATCCCTCTGTATCTCAGAAACCGAAATCACATCTACCCCATTACATGTCAATTTTGTTAATTCTTCCACCCTTTGTCCGTCATCATCTAATACACTTGTTAAAGAATAAAATATCCCTCTTTCTATCGAATCCATCCTTATTACTTCTTCCCATGTTTTTCCTGGCCTTCCACTGCCAACTGACCATGCTACGTCAACTACCTCTACGGCAAGGAGACGCGATTCTGGCATAAAACATAATCAACCAGTATTTAAATATATCCTTCGGTGACCCAGAAAAATATGAACCGTAGGTGCTTTCATCTCATCTCATCCATATTTAAAAAAATGACCAAACCAACGACGTCTCATATTCTCCACACATCTTGTTATACGGACAGGGTCAGTTGGTAGGGAAAGGCTAAAGAAAACACAGGGGTAAATGATGAGGATGGACTTGAGAGAAGGAGAGATAAATAAAGGCCTGGCCAGAGATAGATTTAACGTCTGTTATACATGCTGGCATGTGTTGGACGGCTTTTAGAAATTGACTTCCAAACTAACCTATCTCTGACTAGGTCTTTATCCCTATTTCTTTCAAATCCATTCCTATCACTTCCTCTCATGTTTTCCTTGCCCCCCCTCTCCAACTGACCCTGCTAGCTAGCTCATCTTTCCTCTTGTCTTTATCGATTGATCTCCAACAATATCCATATTTGTCTTTGCCATCTGTTTAGCTATACTGAATACTTCATTCTTCTGATCACCCCTTTAAAAACTTATCTTGCTCCATTTCTACTTTCGCTCGTTAGATTGCTATTCTTTCTGTCCTATTTATTGATTGATTGATTTATTTGTCAAGTCTGTAATCATCTCAATAAAGAACTACTTTGCTGTAATTGATCAATCGGACTATGTGATAAGAAAAATGAGATATTTTTTAGTTAAGGCAGTTAATTGTAGATGTAGGTCACATACAGGTGACAATTTAGACTCTCTTCCTTTTATAAAGAAAACAGTAATTAAAGATTATATGAACTTATGATGCAACTAGCCGGCCGGTAATTGATTGTTTAAATATTTTATGTAATCAATTCATCCCAATGCAGATTCCAGCTATAAAGAAGATAACAAAATGGCGACTATTCCACATGTTGGGTGTTCAAATAAAGTGAATAAAGAATACACATGTGTATTTTGACATAAATTAATTGTATTTCATATGTTTAATTATTCTCAGCTTTTTAAATTCTACGCCAGTTATCAACTTTAATTTTTTCTAATATAAAATTCTGCGATGTTCGTTCATCACAAAAGTATATCATTGAAATTTATGTCTGTTTGAAATAAATTCCAAAATCACGCAACATATATTTCACATTTCTTGCATGATAGTGTAAAAATTGTAAAATAGAATCAAAATATTTTAAAAAATTAACTCAATAAAATAATTTAATGATAAAACTTAATGGCATAAAAAATTTAATCAATAAAATAATTTAATGATAAAACTTAATGGCATAAAAAAATTAAATCAATAAAATACTTTAATGATAAAACTTAATGGCATAAAAAAATTAAATCAATAAAATAATTTAATGATAAAACTTAATGGCATAAAAAATTAAATCAATAAAATAATTTAATGATAAAACTTAATGGCATAAAAAGATTAAATCAATAAAATACTTTAATGATAAAACTTAATGGCATAAAAAAATTAAATCAATAAAATAATTTAATGATAAAACTTAATGGCATAAAAAATTTAATCAATAAAATAATTTAATGATAAAACTTAATGGCATAAAAAAATTAAATCAATAAAATAATTTAATGATAAAACTTAATGGCATAAAAAAATTAAATCAATAAAATAATTTAATGATAAAACTTAATGGCATAAAAAAATTAAATCAATAAAATAATTTAATGATAAAACTTAATGGCATAAAAAAATTAATCAATAAAATAATTTAATGATAAAACTTAATGGCATAAAAAATTAAATCAATAAAATAATTTAATGATAAAACTTAATGGCATAAAAAAATTAATCAATAAAATAATTTAATGATAAAACTTAATGGCATAAAAAAATTAAATCAATAAAATAATTTAATGATAAAACTTAATGGCATAAAAAAATTAAATCAATAAAATAATTTAATGATAAAACTTAATGGCATAAAAAAATTAAATCAATAAAATAATTTAATGATAAAACTTAATGGCATAAAAAATTTAATCAATAAAATAATTTAATGATAAAACTTAATGGCATAAAAAAATTAAATCAATAAAATAATTTAATGATAAAACTTAATGGCATAAAAAAATTAACTCAATAAAATAATTTAATGATAAAACTTAATGGCATAAAAAAATTAAATCAATAAAATAATTTAATGATGAAACTTAATGGCATAAAAAAATTAAATCAATAAAATAATTTAATGATAAAACTTAATGGCATAAAAAAATTAAATCAATAAAATAATTTAATGATAAAACTTAATGGCATAAAAAAATTTAATCAATAAAATAATTTAATGATAAAACTTAATGGCATAAAAAAATTAAATCAATAAAATAATTTAATGATAAAACTTAATGGCATAAAAAAATTAACTCAATAAAATAATTTAATGATAAAACTTAATGGCATAAAAAAATTTAATCAATAAAATAATTTAATGATAAAACTTAATGGCATAAAAAAATTTAATCAATAAAATAATTTAATGATAAAATTTAATGGCATAAAAAAATTTAATCAATAAAATAATTTAATGATAAAACTTAATGGCATAAAAAAATTAAATCAATAAAATAATTTAATGATAAAACTTAATGGCATAAAAAAATTAAATCAATAAAATAATTTAATGATAAAACTTAATGGCATAAAAAAATTGACACAAAAATAAAAATAAGAGTGTAGTACGGCATGTATCTCTATATTAATACTCGATTCCCCCCCCTTCTGTCACTACAGGACTTTAAATACAAGCGCTATATAAAATTCCGATATGGTCACGTTTTATGCCAATAATTGATGCGTGTTTCCGTTAATTATCAGTCAGATACATTTGATTTTATAATTTCTTACATTGATTCTGGCATGCCTGACTCTCTCAAACAAGTCATACATAGAGAAAGTCGGAGTAACTTTTACTCACATGCAAAAATCTATTACCACCACCACCACCACCTTACACCAGGACTTCTTCTTCATGGAATAAATTGTCCAGCTTGTCTTTATTTGACAGTTTAGCATAGGAAGGGAGGTTATTTTCCTCTCTATACATGCAAGTTACATGGGGAAAAATCGACATTATTTTATTATATAGAAAACAACGGATCAGCATTGTCTGTTAACTAACGGGATTCAGGATGTTTTATTAATCCATATTTAAAGTGTCATTAAATTGCATCTTCTTGCCATAAAAGTGTCATTAAGTTGCATTTTCTTGCCATAAAAACCTATGAAATTGGTTTCTTTTTTTCTTCATTTAAATTCTGACACCGAGCAAAACAAAGCAAGATAAAAACAGAAATAGTACAATTTAGTAGCATAGAAGTTAAAATTAATAAGAAATAATAGGCATATTTAAAGCATGCAAGTAACTTAGGTGAAAATTTGTGGATATGTTCAATTTAGTCCAGCCGTTCAATTCGCAAGTGACTACGATTTGAAAATGAGGATGCATTATATTATCTAAATGAATAAATGCAAAAGTTTTTTACATTTATCACAACTATACCATACAAACGGGTTACTCTAATTTAAATCAATAATACATAATAGTTTTCTGAAATACTATATATATATATATATATATATATATATATGCAAGCGTCATTAAAGACCATGGAGTTCTCTCTCTTCACAATCTTTTTTGTCAATTTCTCGACGTGGCATAAAAAATGACTTGCTGCCGAATTATACATATATATATATATATATATACATATATATATATATATATATATATATATAAAATAAATAATATTAAATTATTTTACCTACATATGCTAGCGTTTCGAGCTTTCGCTCTCATCAGTGCAGGGATGATAATCTCGGACAGTCACACGGTTCAAACCCCTGCCACAGAATCAACCTAGAATCCGTAACAAGCGCTTTAATCATTAGGCCACGGGACATTACCACATTGAAGAACGGAATTTAAGTTCTATTTATGCGAAGGGCGGCATATCAAGAAAGACTGACTAGAGATTCTACGAACGTTGTCGGAATATGCCTCATAGCTACGTGTCAGTCTATTTTTAACTTTAACTGAACGGGACTCAACTTTAATCTTATTAAAGGGGCTTATAATATTAATTTTAAATAAATAATATTAAATAACTTTTACCTACATACACTAGCGTTTCGAGCTTTCGCTTTCATCAGTGCAGGGATGATAATCTCGGACGGTCGCACAGTTCGAATCCCTGCCACAGAATACACCTAGAATGACGGCTGTGAGCTAGAAACACGTGTTCATGGATTACTTGATGTACGTATAAAATTAATAAATATATATATAAATATTTATTAATTTTATAATAAATATATATATATATATATATATATTTATTAATTTTATACGTACATGCAAGTAATCCATGGACACATGTTTCTGGCTCACAGCCGTCATCAGCATGGCTAACTTAGACAAGGATCGAACCATCGACATATACTCTACCGTTTCACCATTAGACTACGACGTTTAATGTATTTTTATGTAATTGTTTTTATTGGTGATTGCAGCGTTCGTTGTTTTTTCTATTATTTTGATTGTTTCACTTCCCAAGTAATTAAGGTGCAGAAAATTGCATTATTAGTCGCCCTTAACTTTATAGGACGTATTTTTCGTTAATTTTTATTAATTTTATACTTACATAAAAGTAATCCATGGACACGTGTTTCTGGCTCACAGCCGTCATCAACATGGCTAACTTTGACAAGGATCGAACTATATATATATATATATATATATATATAGATAGATAGATAGATAGATAGATAGATAGATAGATAGATAGATAGATAGATAGATAGATAGATAGAGAGAGAGAGATTGATAATAACAAGCAAAGGGCCAAACACAGGTATTTGTTTACCTCATTCGCATAACTATTTTTTTAACAGCCTATACTAAATTAACGCTTGGTGTTATTCAGTTTTAATTTTATATATACGGAATATTTGTCTGTATAATAATTAAAGTGATTCAATAAAAAATGGCTAAATTACCAAAACTATGGTCATTAATTTTCAAACGAGTTGCACAAAAATTACTTCTTCATAACTTGATTTGCACATCTATATCTTTTAAACATGTTCCGTTTTATTCTTTATGCCTCTCTATATATATGCAAGAGTTTTGTCGATAATTTAATCATAATTAATTCAAGTAATTTAAAAACCATACTCCGGTAAATGTCCCCCCCCCCCGCCTCCCCAACAAAATGAGATTCTATTTTTTAGGCGATTACTTGTGAACATCCTGAAAAAGTTATCGGATAGAGGAAAAAAGGCAAACCAAAAAGAAACAATTATTTAGAATTTAGAGTGGAGGATCAGTTTCACGTATAAATTTAATGTAAAATGATCACTCATTTCCGGGCCATTCTAGTGTTTTAAGGTAGTCAACAAATAAAAGATTTTGTTATGGAAAATAATTTCTGTGCATTTTTAGAGGGGTGGATGAAGAGTCTACTTTTTTGGCTCGGAAATGGGGGATCAGTTTACATTAAATTTATATACTAATTTCTAAACTAATTGTTTTTATTTTTTTCTCCTTTATCAGGGTGTTCACACGTAATCGCCTAAAACAGTAAATCTCATTTGAGGGGGCCTGATTCATCTGAGGATGTTAATCTATACATATACCCATATGTTTTTTTTATCTTATATTTTTTAAATGTACGTCTGCTTTAAAAAATCTTTATTTTATTTTTTATATTTAAAGCATTTCATTTTTTTTAATAGTGTTTCCCTTTTTCCATGAAAAGTAAATAAATAATTTGTTTGATAAATTAAATGCCTTTTTTTATGGCTTGTAAATAAAATCTATTAAAAGTTAGTTTTAAAATTATTGTTTACAATATTCAAAGCCAAATCCCAATTCGTCATTATTCCGGATGCGGAATTCTCTGAGTAAAACATTTTTTTTTTTTTACTATAGCCCCACAGACACAATCGCTTAAAAAAATTCTTGTTTTAAATTTTATGTGTTTAGCTGAGTTTACATTTTCTTTTAAAAATAAATAAATATCTTCCTTAAAAATGAGTTATTTAAATACCGTATTTTGAAAGCGTAATGAAAAATATTCAAAGTTTGTTGTTACAATTCTCATTTTACAACATTCGAACTTAAATCGAGGAATCTCTATTTTACCATTTGTTGCATTACCCGTTCTTTCGGGGTACCCGGTAATATCCAACAAGAATGACAAAGAACAGAACGTATATGGAAAAACGTTGGTTTTCTTTATTTCCCATCACCGGATGGTTTACACCGGCTACGCACACACATAAAAAACTTTTGACATACTTTTGTCTCATGAAAGTCTTTTTCTTGCTTAGGTCACAGAATTGGTTTCCGCTAGAAACTCGTTCATATATACATCCGATTGGAAAGCAATTTGCTCTGCATTGTCTATCCGAGCGTGAACTGAAGCAATTGTTCCACAAGCACTTCCAATTGTCGGTTTGATGAAATACAAGTCAGGGATTCCTTCACAGTTCCAACTTGCTTATCAATCACATTTTTAGTCAGCGGACACGAAAGACGGGCTTGGGTACCATAGCCAATAAAGCTTCAGCGGTGCCATAAACATCGGTAAACTCCCATTCTTCCAGCACTTCGATACTCCGATCAAACAAGCGCTCCGGCATTTCGTGTTTCTGAAACCGCCGCCTTTCAAGTCTCGCTTGCACTGCGGAACCTTCTCCTTTTTAACAGTTATCGAGTCGATTTCTTTCTTTCTCGACGCCCCACCCACAATGGACTCGTCCACGATTCATTTTTGCCACTCTTCATTATCTTACACATTCTCATTGAAAAATGAAAACAAAAGGTAAAGAATTTAATTGGTTTAGAAGTATTTACATGTTTCATGAAAAAGAAATACCCCCCCCCCCCCCAACCTTATTTGTAAAGTGGAATCGAAATGAAGAAATGGGAAAGTTTATTTTTCCATTTATCTGAATTATATTTATATGAAAACACCTTAGGCTTATCTAATGTAATGATACAACAAAGTTTTTTTAAATGATGATGATGATGATGACGGCCATTACATTTGCCATTAAAAAGAAAAAGAAAAGTCTCCACCTCTTCCCATCTTTCTAAGTTACAAAATAAATATATTTTCAAAATCTTCATTAAGTTTTTAATTTATTTTTCTGTCTTCTAAATGAATAAATGCGAAAGTGTTTTTCATGTATCACTACTATCTAATAATCAAAACGGGTTTCTGTTATTCTAATCAATATTACAAATTAAACAGTTGATATTCTGTATATATACTGAAAATAAAAGATTAAGAGAGAATCTTTTGACTGCCTAATTAGCATAACTAGTTTTTAAACCGTTCATAATTAATTAATATTTAGTATTATGGATTTGGAATTGCATTTGCTTATGTTCGTTATTTATATGCAATAGTTTTGTTCATATTAACAGTAATTACTTAAAGTTATTTAATAAATAAATTGGAAAAATTACTAAAACACTTTCAGTTCAAACAACCAGCGCTCGCTCACGACATTGAAGGTCAAGTGAGGCATAAGCGAGAATAGAAAGGGAGGGGAGAGAGAATGTGGCTGTCCTGCTAGCTTTCTCTCTGATCCCTTTCTTCGCCCTCTTTTTTTCAGTTGTTACATTTTCACTAAAAAAAATAAATACCTATTTTTTATTAGTTAAGTTAATGCCTTTATTGTAAAGTTTAACAACAAACTTATTGTTTAATGTTTACAAAGACCTTATTAATTAACGGCCTCCCATTTCTAATTAATTGCTGCTCGGAGGGCGGGAGGTTTTGCTAGTTTATAATAAAGGTGAAAAGCACAAAGTAACCATTTCAAATTACTCGGTAATATATAATTATTTGATTTGACTCATCGAGCTTCTGCTTTTTCGTATATTCATTTTATTATACAACCAGTTTTTAATTGGGAATTCATTTTCATTGTTATGCTTATACAAAATCAAATTTATCGACTTTGAACATCGAAAAGATCATATAAAATAACCTTTCTTTTTTAATTAATAAAATTTGACTATGTTCACACACAGTAAATTTCCTCAACATGGGAATATATCAAATAACACACTGACAATCATCTTTTTGTTGTTTTTCTTCAAATTTATAAAATGTGAGATGAAAATTATTTCTTTGTTTTTCTGTAAAGAACACTACAGTTTCATTTAATTACTTACCGGAGAGCAGGTAGTTTTTGTGAGATAGTACATAAATGACCACATTAGATAGAATTTGAATTCGAATAGCCGATTCCATAGTCTGCGACCTGTATCTATTAGGCCAATTACGCATAATTTGGGAACTTTTAAACTGATGAACACAAAGTAATTTCTGGTTTGAATGAAGTCAAGTATTATGGCTCATTAGTGCTGTTCCCCCCTCCCCGCTTAGGTATCAAACAACTTTATTGCCTCTAACACTGCTTTCATTCTACAATTGCTGGAAACAGTTGCACCTTAAGGCATCTCTTGTGTTGTCTTTGTTCGTTGTATAATTTTCTTCCTCCCGTTAGAAATCGTGGTTTCACCCCTGGCGTCTTATATTACAGGCCACTGAGAAGCATGGCTGGAGGCCTATTGACAAATGTTCGATTTTCAGAAATTTATGGAAGGAAATTAAGGCAACTATATTTGAAAATATTTAGAATAACATTTTCATTCATACCTGAGGATATAAAGATGTGTTAAAAGCTAAATAAATTAAAAATACATACTTGTGTTGTGTCAGTATTTTTTTTTTAATGGAAATCGCTCCAGACAAGGCATGAAGCCACTTGATGTAAGGAGCTAACAAGAATAAATATGATTATCGCAAAGACACGAGATGCCTATTTGCCTTAGTCTTGAAAAGATCAAGATTATATGTAGGAGGAAAACCGTCATCAGGAAAAGAGTTCCACAAGTCTGCGGTTCTTTGAAAGAAGCTACTGGAATAGGAAGCTGTATTACGATGAGGTATTGAAACAGCGAATTGATGGAGACAACTAGACCAACGAGTCAAACGAGCTGGAACAAAAGAAGCAGGGAATAGATCCCATAATTCTGAAGAACACATGCCATAATAGTATTTATAGAAAAGACTGAGACTAGCAACATCACTTCTGTGAGAGAGAGGGTCTAGAGAAGAAGAAAGGGTGGGGCCAATCAAATTACAGATCCGTTTCTGCACCTTATCAACAACCCTCAAATGGGACAGAGATTCATCAGGTCAAATATGACAACAGTGCTCCATACATGGTCTGATCGTGGATTTGTAGAGATAAAGAATAGCCATGATTTGAACCCTTTAAACGCTGGATTTATTATTTTTCTTTTCATATTTTAGTTGGACTGATTTGTTATATTAAGGATGATAACACTTACCTATTGATGGACGCATTTGTGGCATATAATAAATATTATTGCATATTCGATATATACTTCTGAAATATACAAATAAGTTCAATTCACTAAACTCCCTTTTATCTACACATTACAGTGATTAAGTGGATAACCACATGAACTAACGACTTGGGTGTGCCAAGTTCGAATCCAGTCGTTTCCATAGCACCACTTTCACTTATGGATGTTGGCAACCTTCAAGTGGTTTCTCCTGTAAGTACATGATTGTAGAAAGAATCGGGGAAACCAATGATAACAACAGAATAGAGCCTATCCCCAAAATTGTACTTTCATGCTGATTTATACAACTTCATTTTTATCTCCCTGTCATATACCGAGGCTACACTACATACGAACACACCTGCCATCATCACGAAATAACGAAATGCGGGCACTTGTTGCATAGTACATTGTTAGGTCAGTACCTAAAGCGAGCAGCACTGCACCTTGCCACCAGCATCAGAACGTGTGATTCGTTTGTGCTGTGTTATTATGTGTATTTATTACGAAATAATATTGATATAATAATAAAGAAATACCATCTATATAATAAAAAAGAAATACCATCTATATGATAAAAAAACAACATTTATAGAATAAAAAAGAAATAACATATATATAATTAAAAAAAACATCTATATAATAAAAAAGAAATAACATCTATATAATAAAAAAGAAATAACATCTATATAATAAAAAAACAACATCTATATAATAAAAAAACAACATCTATATAATTAAAAAAACATCTATATAATAAAAAAGAAATAACATCTATATAATAAAAAAGAAATAACATCTATATAATAAAAAAGGAATAATATCTATATAATAAAAAAGAAATAACATCTATATAATAAAAAAGAAATAACATCTATATAATAAAAAAGAAATAAAACCTATATAATAAAAAAGAAATAACATCTATATAATAAATAAGAAATAACATCTATATAATAAAAAAGAAATAAAAGATATATAATAAAAAAGAAATAACATCTACATAATAAAAAAGAAATAACATCTATATAATAAAAAAGAAATAACATCTATATAATAAAAAAGAAATAACATCTATATAATAAAATGAAATTACATCTATATAATAAAAAAAAGAAGTAACATCTATATAATAAAATACATACCATCTATATAATAAAACAGAAATAACATCTATACAATAAAACAGGAATAACATCTATATAATCAAAAAGAAATAACATCTATATAATAAAAAAGAAATAACATCTATATAATAAGAAAAGAAATAACATCTATATAATAAAATAAATACCATCTATATAATAAAAAGTAATAACATCTATATAATAAAAAAGAAATAACATCTATATAATAAAACAGAAATAACACCTATATAATAAAACAGAAATAACATCTATATAATAAAAAAGAAATAACATCTATATAATAAAACAGAAATAACATCTATATAATAAAACAGAAATAACACCTATATAATAAAACAGAAATAACACCTATATAATAAAACAGAAATAACACCTATATAATAAAAAAGAAATAACATCTATATAATAAAAAAATGTTTCACGACTAATGTAAATTATACTATTTATATTGCCGGGAAAGTTCGTGTGGAATTTTCCTAGTTTATGTTTTGACACATTAAAACATGTCAAATTATTGACATAAACAGATAGACTTACATTTCCGGTGAGAGCAAACTTCAAGCTCGTCTCTTGAAAAAAAAAGTTTAAAATTATTTAACTTCTACTAATTTAGGAACCCTTTTGAAAAGGGAAATTTTTAAGACTCATTTTAATCATTTGATGTTCTCTATTTCCATAAGAGCAAAAATGTCTCTGAAACAACAAAAACAGATATGTGCAGTGTACGATGATGAAACTTTAACTGATACAACTCTACGGAAGTGGTTCACAAAGTTTAGAGTTGGGCATTTTAGCCTGTATCATGAAGAATGCTCACATAGTCAACTTTCTACAGATGACAACCAAATGAGGACATTTATTGAGAATAACCCACATTACACAACACGAGAACCAGCAGAAACGTTTAACAAATCAAAATTTACCATTCATGAGCAGTAGTAAAAATTGGGTAAAAAAGTGACCTCCAGTCTGTACTGGAATTTGGGTCATAAATGGATGGTAACATTTAATGCCACAAAGACAAAGCACCTTCCTATCAATAACTACAAAAAACCTCTTCAACCACCCTACCTGAGAGTCCAATGTTCAAATTTCTCGGCCTAACATTCACAGGTAACATAAATTAGAATAAATACATAGAAGACATTGCCAAGGCTGCTGCAAAGAAAGTGGCCTCCCTCTACCGTGCGAGTAAACTTCTCACACATGACATTATCCTATATCTCTACAAAGCCACCATCTGCCTCATGCATGCAGTATTGTTGCCACATCTGGGCTGGTGCACCAACCACCAGTCTCTCCTACTTAGACAAGGTCCAAAAAAGAGTCACTAATCTAATAGGTCCCTCACTATCCACCAAACTGTTTTAAATTTTAAAGTTTAACAAATTGTTTTTATGAACACTTTTTTTTATTGTTTTCTCAAATAAACTTTAAACTTTAAAACAAAAAAAAACAATTTGTGAAAACAAAAAAAAACATTATGTCTGTATTAAGAATTTTAAACCAAAAACAAAAAAAATGGGTTCAAAACAATAAAATAAAAAACAAATAAATTATTTAAAAAATAGATTCGGTATTCTGTTAATTATTTGTTTATTACAAAATAAAAGTAATTCATTCGTTGGACAAGTCTGAAATTGGTATTAATTGTGGAGAAAGTTTTTTTTTATCATTTCTGGCCATCCGTATATGAGAAACAGCATCATTTGCTGCTGAGTGAAACGAAAGTATGAAAGTCACAAATCGCCGAAGTTTGAAAAGCCATTTTTAGATCTGTTAAAATATCTATGTAAGAGAATCTCCCAGTGAAACTTTAGTTTGGGATAGCATTATCATCACTAAACGCGTAGATTGAATGGACGCATCTTATTTTAGATGCGTCGAAGTATCCCTATGAGAGGTTCTGTCTGTATGTCAGATGGTCTGTCACACTTAATTAGAAATAGGATCTTAGTTTCTCTGTCATGCTTAAGTTTGAAATATGATTTTCCTTGGTCTGTCATGCTTAAGTTTGAAATATGATTTTCCTTGGTCTGTCATGCTTAAGTTTGAAATATGATTTTCCTTGGTCTGTCATGCTTAAGTTTGAAATAGCATTTTGCTTGGTCTGTCATGCTTAAGTTTGAAATATGATTTTCCTTGGTCTGTCATGCTTAAGTTTGAAATAGCATTTTGCTTGGTCTGTCATGCTTAAGTTTGAAATATGATTTTCCTTGGTCTGTCATGCTTAAGTTTGAAATAGCATTTTGCTTGGTCTGTCATGCTTAAGTTTGAAATATGATTTTCCTTGGTCTGTCATGCTTAAGTTTGAAATATGATTTTCCTTGGTCTGTCATGCTTAAGTTTGAAATATGATTTTCCTTGGTCTGTCATGCTTAAGTTTGAAATAGCATTTTGCTTGGTCTGTCATGCTTAAGTTTGAAATATGATTTTCCTTGGTCTGTCATGCTTAAGTTTGAAATAGCATTTTGCTTGGTCTGTCATGCTTAAGTTTGAAATATGATTTTCCTTGGTCTGTCATGCTTAAGTTTGAAATATGATTTTCCTTGGTCTGTCATGCTTAAGTTTGAAATAGCATTTTGCTTGGTCTGTCATGCTTAAGTTTGAAATATGATTTTCCTTGGTCTGTCATGCTTAAGTTTGAAATAGCATTTTGCTTGGTCTGTCATGCTTAAGTTTGAAATATGATTTTCCTTGGTCTGTCATGCTTAAGTTTGAAATAGCATTTTGCTTGGTCTGTCATGCTTAAGTTTGAAATATGATTTTCCTTGGTCTGTCATGCTTAAGTTTGAAATAGCATTTTGCTTGGTCTGTCATGCTTAAGTTTGAAATATGATTTTCCTTGGTCTGTCATGCTTAAGTTTGAAATAGCATTTTGCTTGGTCTGTCATGCTTAAGTTTGAAATATGATTTTCCTTGGTCTGTCATGCTTAAGTTTGAAATAGCATTTTGCTTGGTCTGTCATGCTTAAGTTTGAAATATGATTTTCCTTGGTCTGTCATGCTTAAGTTTGAAATAGCATTTTGCTTGGTCTGTCATGCTTAAGTTTGAAATATGATTTTCCTTGGTCTGTCATGCTTAAGTTTGAAATAGCATTTTGCTTGGTCTGTCATGCTTAAGTTTGAAATATGATTTTCCTTGGTCTGTCATGCTTAAGTTTGAAATAGTATTTTGCTTGGTCTGTCATGCTTAAGTTTGAAATATGATTTTCCTTGGTCTGTCATGCTTAAGTTTGAAATAGCATTTTGCTTGGTCTGTCATGCTTAAGTTTGAAATATGATTTTCCTTGGTCTGTCATGCTTAAGTTTGAAATAGCATTTTGCTTGGTCTGTCATGCTTAAGTTTGAAATATGATTTTCCTTGGTCTGTCATGCTTAAGTTTGAAATATGATATTTTGTTGTTTGTCACGCTTAAGTATGAGACAGCATTCTCCTCGCTAAACGTTCAGATTGAATGGACGCATCTTATTTTAGATGCGTCCAAGCATCTTTTTGAGAGGCTCTGTCCATCGGTTGGTCTGTCACACTTCAATGTAAAAGAACATCATTTCATTTCTAAATGGAATCATGGAATGGACGTATCTGAAGAATATCTGTTCTTGTTCGAAAAGAAAAAGGCGCGTCTTTTTGTGACAAAAGTCACTGACAATTCCAGTCGCAAAGAATCCGCAAAAAGCAAGAATAGCTGACTCTGAAGAATTTCAGACAGAGTTTTGCAGTTGGGTCTGGGATCACATTCTTGATCTTGTCAATTAAACGCTGAACCTACAGACAGACTGGCATCTCTGATGCATAGGTATTTTTATCCTGTCTCAGAATACAAAAAAACTGTTGAAGTTTTGCAACGATGGTAATTGCGGAAGATGCTGGAGGATTGTAATGAAGAAAAGTTTGGAATTCTAGAAATGGGCATGGTTTTAACTTTGAGTCTAATGCTTAATAACAAATGGTAAACAATCTCCCTTATTGGTGCCGTGACCAGGATACCAAAATAAATAGTTGCATTGATCAGCAAGTTATGAGTTTTATACTGGCTCCATTCATTTGTTGGCATTAGTTTCTCTGATTTTCTTTTTAGAATCAGGTACTCACAAGATGGGCCATCTGAAAGTTATTCACATCCCTAGTAAAAGTGGTGCAGTAGTTCTAACGAAACTCGAACATGGCATGTCGAACCCACAGTCAGTGTCGGTAGTCATTCCACCCTCTCAACCTTCTAAACAGTCACAATAAAAAATATATATGTTTCTTGTCTTCCTCTATTATGAATAGTGAATTCTGTAAAACAATTTTTAAATCAGTCCAAGATTTTATCCGGTCATGGCTGCCAAAACGAGAAGAATCTACCTCCATGGATTAAATAAAGGGTTCAGTTCGCAATATCATATAGAGTTTGAAAAGATGCATCTCATGATTTGGTCATAAATGGAGGGTAACATTTAATGCCGCAAAGATAAAACTCTTTTCCTACAATAACTACAAGAAACCTCTTTAACCACCGATTGTCATGGCAAATAATACCCTACCCGAGAGTCCAACGTTCAAACTCCCCGGCCTAACATTAACAGGTAACATGAATTGAAATAAATACATTGAAGACATTGCCAAGGCTGCTGCAAAAAAGTGGGCTCCCTCAACCTTGCTAGTAAACTTCTCACACATGACATTATCCTATATCGCTACAAAGCCACCATCTAGGCTGGTGCATCATCCACTAGTCTCTCCCTCTTATACAAAGTCCAAAAAAGATTCGCCAACTTGATAGGTCCTTCACTATCCACCAAGCTCTAGCCCCTGTCCCATCGCCGCAATGTTACATCCTTGTGCTTGTTTTACAAGTACTTCAATAGACTGTGCTCCGATGAATTTGCTGCTCTGGTGCCCCCTTAACGTAAACACACTAGACGAACCTGACAATCAGCTAAATCCCATCCATTCACTGTGGAGGTCCCCAGATGCTGGAGAGCCTTCTACTCCAATAGCTTCTTTCCTCGTGCTGCCGGCCTCTGGAACTCCCTCCCTGTTTCCCTGACTGTACCGACATGTAAAAATTTAAAACTAATGTAAACAGACATCTCGCTGCACAGCTCACAACTTAGGATCACCCCCCCCCTTTCAAAACTTACTCCCTAATTCTCAGTAGCCCGTATGTCTAAAGTGGCGTCCTGCCTTGTTTGGATTGAACTATGAGAAAATAAAAATTAAAATGAAAAAAGATCGGTGAGAAATCAGCCGAAACGTTGTGCAAATAACAACAAAGATGTACCAACGTTGCTCATGACAACCGGTTTTCTAATCATCTTTTGTTTCTCTTTCAGTCTCTGTCTCTTTCTTCCTTTCTCTCTCTCTCTCTTTCTTGTATCTCTCTTTCTCTTTTTTGTCCTCTAATTCTCTCTCTCTCTCGCTTTGTCTCTTTTTCTCTGTGTTTCTCGCTCAGTCTCTTTCTCCGTTTCTTTCTGTCTATCTTCCTTTTTATGTTTTTCTATGTCTCTTTCTGAAGGAAACAGATTTAAGTAATATCTTTTTTCATAAATTAATCAATCTTTTAAAAAAAAAACTAACTTAAAACAAACAGGTTAATTCCAAGATTATTTCACCCAGGAGCATGTAGCTTACTTGCTATAAGTATATTTTATACTACTATTAAGCTCTTTCATGTATTGAGTATTGTTGAAGTAAATACTGAAATATATATATATATATATATATATATATATATCTATTATATAAATCCCACCTGTCTGTATGTATGTATGTATGTATGTATGTATGTAAAGCTTCTCCTCCGAGGGTACCCAACAAACGGTCACACGGGTGACATCATTCAGACCGGCCAGCCCAGGCACGTGTAATATCTCAGAACCGGAAAAAAAAATTTGACTCTTTGGGGGTGGACTGAGCAGATGAAAAGGAGGAAGAATTGGTAAGAGTGCTTTTAGTAGTGCTCTGTATGCCTCCTTGATTTTCTAAGTACTCGGCGTTGTCCGGGAGAAAATTGCTCAATATCCTAGATAGAGCTGCTGTAGTGATAGATTTGTATATAATATTTAAACAGCATCTACGCTTCTTTTCAGACTATTGTGCAGATGAAAAAGAGGAGGAATCGGTAAGAGTGCTTTTAGTAGTGCTCTGTATGCTTCCTTTATTTTCTAAGTACTCGGCATTGTCCGGGAGAAAATTGCTCAATATCCTAGATAGAGCTGCTGCAGTGATACATTTGTATAATATTTTTACATCATCTACGCTTCTCTTAAGACTATTGTGCCCATGGAAATGAGTTGAAATAAGTAAGAGTGATTTCAGTAATGCTCTGTATGCCTCCTTGATTTTCTAAGTACTCGGCGTTGTCCTGGAGAAAATTGCTCAATATCCTAGATAGAGCTGCTGTAGTGATAGATTTGTATAGGACCAAGCACCGGGGGTGCCTATACAATATAGGACCCGGAGGCTTCTGCAGAATAGGAACCATTGAAAATTATGAAGAATACCATGAGAGGATTGAAAATGATGAAGACCAGCATGAGAGGATTGAAAATGATGAAGAATAGCATGAGGGGATTGAAAATGATCAAGCATATCATGAGCGGATTGAAAATGATGAAGAATATCATGAGGGGATTGAAAATGATGAAGAATATCATGAGAAGATTGAAAATAATGAAGAATATCATGAAAGGATTGAAAATGATGACGAATATCATGAGGGGATTGAAAATGATGAAGAATATCATGAGGGGATTGAAAATGATGAAGAATAGCATGAGGGGATTGGAAATGATGAAGAATAGAATGAGAGGATTGAAAATGATGAAGAATATCATGAGGGGATTGAAAATGATGAAGAATATAATGAGAGAATTGAAAATAATGCTGAATATCACGAGATGATTGAAAATAATGAAGAATATCATGAGGGGATTGAAAATGATAAAGAATATCATGAGGCCATAGAAAATGATGAAGAATATCATGAGGAGATTGAAAATGATGAAGAATATAATGAGAGGACTGAAAATGATGAAGAATACCATGAGGGGATTGAAAATGATAAAGAATATCATGAGGGGATTGAAAATGATGAAGAATAGCATAATACATATCAATGATACATGATACATATCTATGATACATATACATGATACATATCTATGATACATAACACATATCTATGATACATATCAATGATACATATCCATGATACATATCAATAGTACATGATACGTATACATGATACGTGATACATATTCATAATAACTGATACATATCCATGATACATATCTATGAAACATGACACATATCCATGATACATATCCATGATACATATACATATCCCTCATACATATCCATGATACATATCGATGTATAAATGATACATATACATGATACATATACATGCTACCTATTCATCCTACATATCCATGATACATGATACATATCCATTATACATGATACATATCGATCACACATATCCATGATACATGATACATATCGATCACACATATCCATGATACATATACATATCGATCATACATATCCATGATACATGATACATATCCATGATAGATATCCAAGATACATATCCATGATACATGATACGTATCCATGATACATATCCATGATACCAGATACATATCTATGATACATATCTATGATACATGATACATATCCATGATACATATCTATGATACATAACACATATATATGATACATGATACATATCCATGATACATGATACATATTCATGATACGTGATACCTATCCATGATATGTGATACATATTCATGATACATATCCATGATACATATACATGCTACATATCCATGATACATATCCATGATACATATCCATGACACATGATACATATCACTGATACATGACACATATTCATGAAACATATACATATCCATCATACATATCCATGATACACGATACATATTGATGATAAATGAAACATATCCATGATACATATACATGATACATGATATATATACATGCTACATATTCATGATACATATCCATGATACATATACATGATACATATCCATGATACATGATACGTATACATGAAACATACATGATACATATCCATGATACATGATACATATCCATTATACATATCCATGATACATATCCATGACACATGATACATATTCATGATACATATCCATGATATATATACATGCTACCTATTCATGATACATATCCATGGTACATGACACATATCTATGATACATTATACATACCCATGATACATATCCATAATACATGATACATATCGATGATACATATCCATAATACATACCCATGATACATATCCATGATACATGATACACTTCTATGATACATATCTATGATACATGATACATATCCATGATACAGGTACATGATACATGATACATATCCACGATACATGATACATATCCATTATACATATCCATGATACATATCCATGACACATATAAAGGATACATGATACATACCCATGATACATATCCATGACACATGATATATATCATTGATACATATCCATGCTATCTATCCATGATACATATCCATTATACATGATACATATCGCTCAAACATATCCATGATACATATCCATGATACATGACACATATCAATGATACATGATACATATTCATAATACATATCAATGATACATGATACATATCAATGATACATGATACACATCCATGATACATATCCGTGATAATATCCATGATACATATCCATGATACATATCCATGATACATATCCATGATACATATCTATATCATACATATCCATGATACATGATACATATCCATGATACATATCCATGATATATATACATATCTATGATACATATACATACCCATGATACATATCAATAATACATGATACATATCGATGATACATATCCATAATACATGATACATATCTATGATAAATGATACATATACATGATGCATATCTATGATACATGATACATATCCATGATACAGGTACATGATACATATACATGATACATATCCATGATACATGATACATATCCATTATACATATCGATGATACATATAAATGATACATATCCATGATACATATCTATCATATATATTCATGATACATCATACATATCCATGATACATGATACATGTCTATGATACATGATACCTATCCATGAGACACATCCATGATACATGATACATATCCATGACACATGATACATATCGATCATACATATCCATGATACACATCAATGATACATGATACATATTCATGATACATATCCATGATACATATCCGTGATAATATCCATGATACATATCAATGATACATGATACATATAAATGATACATGATAAATATTCATGATACATATCCATGATACATATCCGTGACAATATCTATGATACATATCCATGATACACGATACATATCTATGATACATATCCATGATACATGATACATATCCATGATACATGATACATATACATGCTACATATCCATGATACATATCCATGATACATCTCCATGATACATTATACATATCCATGATTCATGATACATATCCATGATACATGATACATATCCATGATACATGATACAAATCCATTATACATGATACATATCCATGATACATATACATGCTACATGATACATATACATGCTACATATCCACATATCTATCATATATATTCATGATACATCATACATATCCATGATACATGTCTATGATACATGATACATATCCATGATACATGATACATACCCATGATACATATCCATGATACATGATACATATCATTGATACATATCCCTGATACATGATACATATCCATGCTACCTATCCATGATACACATCCATGATACATGATACATGATACATATCAATGATACGTAATACATATCGATCATACATATCCATGATACATATCGATCATACATATCCATGATACATATCAATAATACATGATACATATCCGTGATAATATCACTGATACACGATACATATCCATGATACACGTACATATCAATGATACATGATACATATTCATGATACATATAAATGATACATGATACATATCCGTGATAATATCCATGATACATATCCATGATACACGATACATATCCATGATACATGATACATATCCATGATACATGATACATATACATGCTACATATCCATGATACATATCCATGATACATGATACATATCCATGATACATTATACATATCCATGATTCATGATACATATCCATGATACATGATACATATCCATGATACATATCAAGATACATGATACAAATCCATGATACATGATACATATCCATGATACATATCCATAATACATGATACATATCCAAGATACATGATACATATCCATGATACATACCCATGATACATGATACATATTCATCATACATGATACATATGCATGATACATATTCATGATACATGATACATATCCATGATACATGATACATACCTATGATACATATTAATGATACAAATCCATGATACATGATACATATCCATGATACATATACATGCTACATATCGATGATACATGATACATATATATCATACATATCTATCATACATATCAATGATCCATGATGCATATCCATGATACATATCCATAATACATGATACATATCCATGATACATGATACGTATCCATGATACATTGTAAATATCCATGATACATATACATGCTACATATCCATGATACATATCCATGATAAATGATACATATCCATTATACATATCCATGATACATATAAATGATACATATCCATGATACATATCTATCATACATATCCATGATACATGATACATATCCATGATACATGATACATGTCTATGATACATGATACATATCAATGATACATGATACATATCATTGATACATATCCCTGATGCATGATACATATCAATGCTACCTATCCATGAGACACATCCATGATACATGATACATATCCATGACACATGATACATATCGATCATACATATCCATGATACACGATACATATCGATCATACATATCCATGATACATATCAATGATACATGATATATATTCATGATACATATTCATGATACATATCCGTGATAATATCCATGATACATATCAATGATACATGATACATATTCATGATACATATAAATGATACATATTCATGATACATATCCATGATAAATATCCGTGATAATATCCATGATACATATCCATGATACATATCCATGATACATGATACATATCCATGATACATGCTACATATCCATGATACATGATACATCTCCATGATACATGATACATATCCATGATTCATGATACATATCCATGATACATGATACATATCCATGATACATATCTATGATACATGATACATACCCATGATACATATCAATGATACATGATACAAATCCATGATACATGATACATATCTATGATACATATACATGCTACATGATACATATACATGCTACATATCCACATATCTATCATATATATTCATGATACATCATACATATCCATGATACATGTCTATGATACATGATACATATCCATGACATGATATATATACATGATACATATCATTGATACATATCCCTGATACATGATACATATCCATGATACACATCTATGATACATGATACATATCCATGATACGTAATACATATCGATCATACATATCCATGATACATATCCATGATACATATCAATGATACATGATACATATCCATGATACATATCCATGATACACGATACATATCCATGATACATATCAATGATACATATAAATGATACATGATACCTATCCATGATAATATCCATGATACACGATACATATCCATGATACACGATACATATCCATGATACATGATACATATCCGTGATACATGATACATATCCATGATACATATACATGCTACATATCCATGATACATGATACATATCAATGATACATTACACATATCCATGATTCATGATACCTATCCATGATTCATGATACATATCGATGATTCATGATACATATCCATGATACATGATACATACCCATGATACATATCAAGATACATGATACAAATCCATGATACCTGATACATATCCATGATACATATCTATAATACATGATACATATCCATGATACATGATACATATCCATGATACATGATACATATCCATGATACATATCCATGATACATATCCATGATACATGTACATATCCATGATACATATCCATGATGCATTATAAATATCATGATACATGATACATATCCATGATACATATCCATGATACATGATACATATACATGCTACATATCCATGATACATGATACATATATATCATACATATCAATGATCCATGATGCATATCCATGATACATATCCATAATACATGATACATATCCATGATACATGATAAGTATCCATGATACATATCCATGATACATTATAAATAGCCATGATACATATCCACGATACATATACATGCTACATATCCATGATACATGATACATATCCATGATACTTATCCATGATACATGATACATATCCATGATACATGATACATATCCATGATACATGATACATATCCATCATAATATCCATGATACATGATACATATCTATGATACGCGATACATATCCACGATAGATATACATGCGACATATACATGATACATATCCATTATACACATCCATGATACATATCCATGATACATTACACATATCCATGATACATATACATACCCATCATACATATCCATGATACGTGATACATATCGATGATAAATGATACATATCCATGATACATATACATGATACATGCTACCTATTCATGATACATATCTTTGATTTATGATACATATCCATGATACATATCCATGATACATATACATATCGATCATACATATCCATAATACTGTATACATATCCATGATACATATCTATTATACATATCTATGATACATGCTACATATCCACGATACATATACATATCCATGATTCATGATACATATTCATGATACATATCCATGATACATGATACATACCCATGATACATATCAAGATACATGATACAAATCCATGATACTTGATACATATCCATGATACATATCCATGATACATGATACACATCCACGATACATATACATGCGACATATACATGATACATAGTACATATCCATTATACATATCTATGATACATGATACATATTCATGATACATATCCATGATACATATCCATGATACATATACATATCCATCATACATACCCATGATACACGATACATTCTGATGATAAATGATACATATCTATGATACATATACATGATACATGATACATATACATGATACATATCCATGATACATTATAAATATCCATGATACATGCCCATGATGAATGATACATATTCATGATCCATGATACATATCCATGATACACAATACATATCCATGATACATATCCATGATACATGATACATATCCATGACACATGAGACATGTCCATAATACATGATACATATACATATCTATATTATACATATCCATGATATATGATACATATACATTATACATATCAATGATACATGATACATATTCATGATACATATCCATTATACATGATACATATCCATGATACATGATACATATCCATGATACATGATACATATCTATGATACATATACATGCTACATATCCATGATACATATCCATGATACAGTATACATATCCATGATACATATCCATGATACATGCTACATATCCATGATACATGCTACATATCCATGATACACATCCATGATACATACCCATGATACATATCAATGATACATGATACATATCCATGATACACATCCATGATACATGATACATATACATGATACATATCCATGATACATATCCATCATACATATCTATCATACGTATCAATGATCCATGATACGTATCCATGATACATATCCATTATACATGATAAATATCCATGATACATGATACATATCCACGATACATATACATGCTACATATCCATGATACATATCCATGATACATATCCATGATACATGATACATATCCATGATACATATACATGCTACCTATTCATGATACATGATACATATCCATGATACATATACATATCGATCATACATATCCAAGATACATATCCATTATATTTTATACATATCTATGATACATGATACATATCCATGATACATATCCATGATATATTATACATATAAATCCTACATATCTATGATACATATCCATGACACATGATACATATCCATGATACATGATACATATCCATGATACATGATACATATCCATGATACATGATACATATCCAAGATACATATCTATTATACATGATACGTATCCATGATACATATCCATGATACATGATATATATCCATGATACATGATACATGATACATGATACATATCTATGATACATTACACATATCTATGATACATGATACGGATCAAGAGTACAATAAGGACCCCAGTTCATTAACACAACACGTGGAACATGTTCTGGAAGTCACCGATGTTGACTTCGCAATACACGTGGTCGTTTTACAAAACAACTTGTAAATAAAATCAACGAAATACGTACGCTTTTTTAAAATTCGGCTGACTTGTAATCTTTTGTTTTGCAATAAACAAAACAATTTATCGTTTTTTTGTTTTACTTTTATTTACTAAAAAACAAAAAACAAATTTTAAACGCAGAACATTCTATATTTCTGTGTTATGTATTTTAAGAAAAAGTGTAGGGCTTGCGAGGTCAAAAGGAAGACGAACCGGAAGACACCGGTGACTTCCGGAACATGTTCCGCGTGTTGTGTTAATGAACTGGGGTCCTTATTGTACTCTTGATCCCATGATACATATCCATGATACATATCCATGATACATGATACATATCCATGATACATATCCATGATACATGATAAATATCCATGATACATGATACATATGTATGATACATATCTATGATACATAACACATATCTATTATACATAACACATGATACATATCTATGATACATGATACATAATACATATCTATGATACATGATACATATCTATGATACATGATACATAATAGATGATTCATATCTATGATACATGATACATATCCGTGATACATATCCGTGATACATATCTATGACACATTATACATATCCATGATACATGATACATATCCATGATACATATCTATGATACATGATACATATCTATGACGATAGGTACGAATATAGTATGCGCACCGGGCTGGCGATAGGTATATACATAGTATGTGCACTGGGGTGGCAATAGGTACGTATATAGTAGCAGGGTGGCGATAGGTACATATTTAGCATTCACACCGGGGTGGCGATAGGTATGTATTTAGCATTCACACCGGGGCGACGATATGTACATATTTAGTATTCGCACTGAGGCAGCGATATATACATATGTAGTATGCACACTGGGTCGTCGATAGGTACGTATATAGCATGTGCACATGGGTGGCAATAAGTACGTATACAGTATGTGCACCGGGCCAGTGATTGGTATGTATTTAGCATGCACTCCGGGGCGGCGATCGGTACGTATATAGCACACACAGCGGGGCGGCGATAGGTCAGTATATAGCACGCGCACCGGGGGAGCGAAAGCTACATATTCAGCATTCGCACCAGGTCGGCGATATGTATGTATTTAGCATTTGCACCGGGGCGGCGATAGTTACGTATTTAGCATTCGCACTGGGGCGGCGATAGGTACGTATGTAGCATTCAGAGGTGGCGATAGGTACGTGTATAGCATGTGCACATGGGCGGCAAAAAGTATGTATATAGCATGTTCACCGGGCCGGTGATAGGTATGTATTTAGCATGCGCTCAGGGGCGGCGATCAGTACGTATACAGCACGCGCACCGGGGCGGCGATAGGTACGTATATATAACGGACACCGAGGTGGCGAAAGGTACGTATTTAGCATTCGCACCGGGGCGGTGATAGTTACGTATTTTGCATTTGCACCGGGGTGGCGATAGGTACGTATATAGCATTCGCACCGGGGCGGCGATAGGTATGTATTTAGCATTCGCACCAGGGTGGCGATATGTACATATTTAGTATTTGCATTTGGGCAGCGATAGGTACTTATGCTGTATGCACACCGGGGCGGCAATAAGTACGTATTTAGCATTTGCACCGGGGCGGCGATAGGTACGTATTTAGCATTCTCCCCAGGTTGGCGATAGGTACTTATATTGTATCTGCACCCAGGGCGGCGATAGGTACTTATATAGTATCTGCACCCAGGCGGCGATAGGTATGTATATATTATGTGCACCGGGGCGGCGATAGGTACGTATATAGTATGTGCACTGGGGCGGCGATAGGTACGTATATAGTATGTGCACTGGGGTGGCGATAGATACGTATATAGTATGAACACCAGGGCGGAGATAACTACCTATATAGAAGGCGCAGACAGAGGTGGTACTTTTCATAGAAATATGTCATACTATTGCCCTGGGAAACGTAGGATGAAATGGTGGGGAAGAAACAGCTTTCCCCAAAGACAAAATTAAAAAGTAGTGGTGAAATGGGCCGACCAGGGAAGAGAAAAGTAGAAAGATAAAGAGACGGCTATAGAGAGAGGGAGAGAAATAGAAGTTTTAATATAAAGATTGTACACACGCGATTTTTCTTCAATTATATGTTTTTATGACCCCGAGCAACGCCGGGTAGCCCCGCTAGTATATATATATATACCTCAAATATTATTTTATAATATAAATGTGTGTATATATATAGTATGACAAAATATTATGGCAAGTAAGCTACACAATAACGTTCATGCTTCATTCTCAAAGGAAATCATTTGTTTTAAAGGTGTTTGGCCATTAGCCAATCGAAATAAGGATGATGTGATTAGGTTAGAGTAAAGGTTATTTTCTAGTGAATTAAATAAATGGTTCAGTTTGGAATCTCCAGTTTCCGATTCCGATATAAAAATTCACATGTTCGACAAGATACACCAGGATGAAGAATAGTAGTCCAAATAATCCAAATGATGCAAATAATCCAAATGATGCAAATAATTCAAATAATCCAAATGATGCAAATAATCAAAATAATCCAAATGATGCAAATAATCCAAATAATCCAAATGATGCAAATTATGCAAATAATCCAAATGATGCAAATAATTCAAATAATCCAAATAATCCCAATGATGCAAATAATCCAAATAATTCCAATAAAATCAAAAGTATCCGATATGAAAATTCACATGTTCAACAAGATACACCAGGATGAAGAATAGTAGTTCAAATAATCCAAATAATCCAAATGATCGAGATGATGCAAATGATGCAAATACTCCAAATGATGCAAATAATCCAAATAATGCAAATAATCAAAATAATCCAAATAATTCCAATAATCCAAATGATCCAAATGATGCAAATAATCCAAATAATGCAAATAATCCAAATGATGCAAATAATCCAAATGATGTAAATAATTCAAATAATCCAAATGATGCAAATGATTTAAATGATGCAAATAATCAAAATGATGCAATTAATCCAAATGATCCAAATAATCC
>OY744525.1:15192949-15260449 GCA_963556195.1 Sepiola atlantica | reverse complement strand
ATAAATTATGACTAAAGTCTGATACTAAAAATAATAAGCGAAAAACATGTTGATAAATTATGACTTAACTTATGATAAATTATGACTTTAAGATGATTACAGGATTGCAGTCTAATATTCTTAATGTATTTGAACATGGACCGACTTACATCCTAATCGCTTTATTACTAGTCCTTCGTAACCAATTTTTTTTTGGGGGGAAATCGCTCCAGACAAGGCATGAAGCCACTTGATGTAAGGAGCTAACAAGAACGAAAGATGACTATCGCAAAAACAGGATATGCCTACTGACCTTAGTCTTGAAAAGACCAATTGCGAGCGGACGACGATGACCTTTATTTAAATTTGTTCAATGTAATGAAGATAAAATAGTCATAAAATTTGAGTTAATAACATCTTTTTTAATTATGATTTTTAGATGATTACAATTCATTACGCAATCTAATATTCTTACGGTAATTTGACATGCGCTGACTTAAGCCCAAATCGTTTAGGAGCGTAAACGGTCATAAACAATTGTGGTCGTAAGTCTGTAAGAATAAGGGATTTGTTATCCCCTATCTGAATTTGACACACGAAATTAACTAACGAAATAACGAAACCTCTTTACAACAACAACAAAAGGGGGTATTCATATTTAAGGTTACCTATACCATTTTGTATAGGGGGATGACACTTAGGACAGTGTCCGAAAGAAAAAGAAGAAAATAAGCCCTTAGTTCAAATATCTTCAGGCGAAGATAGCAGGTGCCGTGTGTATCCAGTGGACAAGGAGGCAGGAGAGAGGCTGAGGCGATCCTTCCTGACTGGTGCCAGGGTACCGTCCAATCATCGTCTGCAATATCCTAAGGGAGCTCAAGTAGTCCCTTAGGGAACTAATGATATCAATGCGCCCTGCAAGCTGATTGGCCAAACCAGCTCACAGGGACACTGATACGCATTACAAAGTAAATCTAATTTATGACTGCTACAAGTCGATGATGACATGTACCTGTAATGTAAACGATTTATTGAACATAAGTTGCTATTTCACTCATCACTGAAAAGGGGTTCATACCTTTCCCCATCGTATACAGGTTAAGTAAATGCAGTAGCTCTGACTGGATTTCAACTCGGCTCAGATGATTACATAGTCTGTGTGAATATCCATTAGACAACTTGTGCCCCTCAAGGAATCGTTCTGTATGGTGGTAATATCAAGCATTGATCTAAAAAGCCATATTAGTATCATTTTTCAGGGGGGGGGGTACGGTAGTTATTTACAAAAGCATCATTATTAAATGGGTCTAATACCAAGAGAGTGTGGCCCCCAGGTTGAGAACTGTGAAAGAAAGAGGAAAAGGAGCTAATATTCATGGCAAAGATGGTGAAGATAAAGAAAAAGATGATAGCCATCAAAGGCCGGCATCGCCGACAGGTATAAAAGTGACAATTAGAAGTAAAAAAAAATGGCGGAAGATTTGAAGTGGTAGCAGTTGTAATAAACAATACAATTCAATTAGAGATAGAAAAATGGAGGTGAGAGTTGATTGGTTGAACATCCAAGGTTGGGGAATGGGGAGTCCATTATATTAAAGACGCTCTAATCATCACATTACTTGAAACAATTATTATTATTATATTTGTCCATCACAATTCCCAATCTGAAAGAAAAGAAGAAGAATGGCAGCCATGTTGGATTTCTTTTTCACAATCTCCCACAATAGCCTTCTTTTAATCTAGGCCACTCTTCAGCCATCAGGCATTTTTCAAAAACAAATCAATTTTCAATGAATCACAACCACAGAAACAAAAGAAACCTTAAAAATAAATTGCTAATATTTTTTTACATAGCCTAATATTGCGAATGATATTTTGTTCTATTTTTAAAAGTACATCTTTAAAAAAATAATTTAGACGTTCGTCTTCTAAGTAACTCGTCACATTCTTTTTTGTTTATATGTTTTTTTCGTGTGGATCCGAATGGTACAACTTTTTTGACCGTATTGATTTTGTTGTTGGCATCGATGCTTCTGATTTGATTTATCGGTGCTTATGTACCGTAGGGCCGAAAAAAAATTTTTTTATCTTTAATTTTCAAGAGTCAAAAAGGGGGAGATAACTCAAATTTCTCAAGCACAGTTTATCTTGAAATGGATTTTATTATTGTAATTAATCAAGGGAGGCGCGAGAGTGCTCTATCCCTTAATAGACTACACGAATGGCCTATGCTAGAAATCTCATTTCTTTGATCAATCATAACTCAAAAACCAATAAACCAAATTAGTTAAAACTTTGCACAAAATTTTTATTTGATAGGTTGTATAAGTGTGCAGAATTTCAGCATCATTAGTCAAGGCAACCCAGAGATCCAGAAAGTTCAATCATGAAATCATGTTATCTGTGTGTATGTACGTATGTGCCACCCTGTATCTCATCAACTATTTGATGGATTCAGCTGATTTTTGGCAGAGATAGAGGTTCTAGGGTCTAGTTGATGGCATTTTAATTTCAGTTTACCATATACCTTAGTTTTCCAGAAAATTCAAAAAAACCTTATGCGAAGGCATTGTATTGAGGCATAGCCTTTACAAAAGTAGTGACATTCCATGAAAAATGCCAGTATACTGAAATCATATGCCCTTAATAGGGTTAAGATGAAAATTCATATACACTAAATGTACAAAAGCAAGGAAATCCCCAAATTTTTTACAGTTTTATTGTCATTAGGTAAGAGTATGACTACATATCAACCAAACCATTTCATTATCACATCACTACAGTATAAATCTCTATGCATGAGTGGATGAAGTGTGTGAGGTGCGCTGAAGAAAAATTCCTACCAGTAAAATACATAGCCCTGTTGTGCTCGCATACCCTTAATGACAATAAAAGTGTAAAAGTTTGGGAATTTCCTTGCTTTTGTACATTTAGTGTATATGAATTTTCATCTTAACCCTATTAAGGGCATATGATTTCAGTATACTGGCATTTTTCATGGAATGTCAAATAAAGTGTTTTAAAAATGTATACGTAAAACGATAACACTGTCTGCGGCTCTTCCACCATAGTCTAGGCCTTAGAAGCCACATCACTCATAAACATTAATAAAGAAGATAGCAGACAGACGACAGAACCCAATACTAGGACACGAGTGGGAGCCGCCGCCGCCGCCAATGCCGACTGCCGTCTCCTCCTGTTTCGCCCCTTAATATAGTCGGAAGAAGTTGAAATGTTGAAAAACTCTCTGAATTGGGGACTTCTACAGATGGTTTAAATTTCATTAAAATCGAATGTATGTATTTGAAGTTTTAAGGGGATGGTTCTGTTCCCATGAGTCACTTAAAGGTGGGACAATTGATATTCGGCACACAGAGGGTAACATAGAGATTCAGGACCACTTCCATTGTCTTCCCCTGAAAATGTTATACATATGATATAAATGTCATCAAAATCAGATAGATTTAAAGTTTTAAACGAGTTCAGCCACCATAGCTCCCTTAAATTAAGAGGGCACTTAGAGATTCGGGACCACTTCCATTGTCTTTCCCTGAAATTTTTTTACATATGATTTAAATTTCATCAAAATAGGATATATTTGAGGTTTTTTTGCTCATAGCCCTCTTAGGGGTTCACTTAGAGATTTGGAAACACTTTTACTGTCTACCCCCGTAAATTTTTACATAAGAATACACTTTTAGATATTATGTAGATTCTCTAACCTTTCTTTCTATAACGAACACACAAACATCACACAAACACACAGACATTGAGTTTTATATATGCAAAAGATTATAAATTGAAAAATATGTATAAATACATTAATAAATATATTAAGCTGCCATCTTTGTTGGTGATATTGTTAGCGTGGGTAATGTTACTAAACACACTATTTATTTAGTCCACGGTGCTGGATATAAACAAAGAATGCTACAAAGTGAAAAATGAGATTAGTACAGGATTCAAACCTATAAATTTCTAATATTAAAAACATTACACATAGCTTCACAATACTAATAATTGAATTGGTTACATTTCAAATAGTTGGGTTTAAGTAAGCATTGTTTTTTAATGTATTTAGCAGATAGGCACAGGGTCAGCTGTAGTGAGCACTCTCTACCCTGTAATGATAAGAATGCTTGTCATATACAAAGCTAAGATAGTGATAGATAAATTTGAAATTTTTACACGAGTTCGACATAAAGATTCTCAAGTTGGACGAGATGCACGTGAAGAAGGTTGGAGGTTACATCGGCCGAAACGTTGTGAGAATAACATCCAAGATGAGTACAGTAGTCCGTTTAATCCAAATATTAAATATTAGTATAGTGTTTTAATTATTAGCGGTAATAGTATCATTTGTACCCCGATGACACACCTGACATACCTTTTGGCTAGGAGCAAAGTGTATTATCGTTCTGATACTACATTTGATCTTTCTGCAGTCAGTGAAAGAGAAATCCTTCTAGATTGAGGCAATTTTAATTTTGTCCCAATGTAGAGTCCCACTTTTTGGGAAGCTGGATTTTCTTCACATTAAAAGCCGACTCTGTCGTCGTGGGGGGGGGGGGGGCAACTAAATAGGGAAACACCTGACATGTTAAATTTCATGCAATTTTGTTGTGTGCAGAACAGGAGACTTTGTTGGTATGGTCACATTGTAAGAATGGATGAGAATGTTTAGGTGAGTAGATGTAGAACAGTTGTGGAAGCAGGGCCAGTTGTCAGGGGAAGGCCAAGGAAAATATGGGAGGAAATGAGGGATGCATTTGACATAAAGAGGGATAAATAAAGACCTGGCCAGAGATAGGTTAGTTTAGAAGCCAATGTCAGCATGGAAAACAGATGTTAAACCGAATATGATGATGATGATGATGATATATGTAATAAACACTGTAATAGAATGTGACTGTAAGCAGATAGTACTGACAGCGGAATCGGATATACAAATCAATCATAGATACACAATGATTGATTATTATAGTGTTTTAATTATTAGCAGCAATAGTAGTGGTAGTATCATTTATACTCCGATGATACACCTGACATGCCAAATTTAATTGAGTAGTTTTGAAGCCTATAAGTGGCCAACACACACAGGAAATGCCCAATTAATATAAAGACCAAGCTATCTTGCTTCTCGGTTGCTTCCTAAAATAAAATCAAAGACATTAAAAGTACCAGAATGTAGCGTCTCAAGCGCGGAACTTGTGTTTGCGTTCCGTGTTATTAGAAAAATGAAAAACTACGCAAAGGATGTGATTTCAGTTGTCTGTGACGAATGGCTGAAATGCATGAACAGATTGTTTTAACCGTAGGAAAGTTGGCGATTTCAAAGGAAGTCAAGTCCTGACTAAAGTTTTCGAAAAGGTTCCCATGATCAAGCAATGAAAATAAATCATGTTCCATTCTCTCTCTTCCTTATTTCTTTAAACTCTTTCTACTCCTCTTCCGTATTCTCCTCATCCTCCTACTACTACTACTACTCATAATTATCCCCCCCCCCCCTCCGCCTCACCATTCTCACTCCTACCCACTTCCTGCCATGATGGAGTCGACTGTCTGGTGGTCTTATCATTATCTGGCCAGACATATTTCCTCTTATAATTAGGTAACTGTCATTGAAGGATGTTTGATTATAAGGCGGCCAATGATCGGAAACTTTGCGTGTAGATCACACAGAGAAGAGTACATTACAAAACCCAACATAAAATAATTGAATGAAAAGAAAAATACAGAAACGCAATCGAGAGATTAATCTGAAAATTGTAAGATCTGCATATTTTTCAGTTTGGGTTTACGCTAATTATTTTAATATGAATTACATATATCTTAACCCTTAAATGCTTTATTTTTTATATTGGTTTTTAAAAAAGTGAAAAACGTTTCATAGGAGTAATATAAACTAATATAAATGATCTTTTGGGGAAATAGAAAAATTTATTGAACAAAAATAAATGATGTTGCAAATGTGCAACAAATGGCATAAAAGTGTACATATATAAGAAAGCACTACAATATATGCATCTAAATAATCATAATACACTAGAGAATCATAAAATAATTTTTACTTACCATTATAATGACCTGATTTAAAAGTTTAAGCTCTTGAATTAGGCAGATGACACACGGATAACACTCGCCTGCGACATCGAAGATACTGATTACCTATTTAGCGGGTGTGCTGATGCAACATCATACTAATACCTACTCACACTTGCAGGTTCGTTGCAGATGTGAATATTGAATGTTATATTAAATAGGCATTTTGTTGGAATGTGTCATATTTGAAGCAAAAAGCATTTAAGAGTTAAATTGATATTCAATATTTTCAAATAAACGTTCATCTCATGTAAATTAAAGTTCATATCATTTAAATTGACATGCATATGTTTTAATTTGAAGCTCAGGTAGTTCAATTTGAAATTGCAAATTAGTTTCATTCAACAGCAGTAGCGTTTGAGACGGTAAAACACTGTGTTTATTTTTTGTCGTAACTGATATCTCACACATTAATTTGTGAAATCTCACTAATTTCCCTGACATTTTTAAAACACCTATTTATCTGTCTTCAAAATCAGTTAACGTACATTAATGTTCGATGTACCAGTGTTGACTCAGCAAATCTTGAATCGTCTGGTAAAAAATAAAACGCATTAAATACTAAGTTTTAATGTGATCAAATAAAAATAATATATTTTTTAATTTGTATTATTCGGACTACTATTCTCATGTTTTAATAATAAGGGAATATTTTTGTGTCTATATTAAAAGTAAGAGAAATTCTTTCCTTTCTTTTCAGATTTTATTGAAGCCTCTCCTTCTTTGCTCATAAAATCAAAATTTGCATATGTGATTATGATTTCCTTTCTTTATTATTATTAGTTATTATTAAGATTAAGCCTCCCTTAATTTGTATTATTCGGACTACTGTTCTCATCCCTGATGTTAGTCTTGCAACGTTTCAGCAGATGCAACCTCCGACCTTCTTCGGGGGCATCTTGTCGAATTCGGGTACCTATACGGAATTTTTAACCTGATCCTTTATTTAATCAATGGAGGAGGGGTAGATTGTTCTTGTTTTGTCAGCCATAACCGATATCCATTTTGGCGAATTTTCCACACAGACGGACTTTTCCTTTTGTGTCTATTTTTGACAAAGGGAAGATTTTCTTGAAATATCAAATGGTTCTTAATCATCATCCGGACAACACACACAGCCGACACCACATTTACTGTTATGTAAGATTGTAAAGAAAAAAAAATAGTAAGCCCCCCCCCCTTTCGATTTATTATTTTTGTTCTTTCCAGCTTATAACCTATCCGGCACTCTGTATTGCCTCCAACCGTCTTAATATATTTACTACAATATATATATATATATATATATATATATATATATATAGTATTTCAAGAAGAGTAGAAAGTGGACTTTGGGGTTACTTTCGACAGCCTTGTAACTCTCGCTTCCCTTATTTTGTCCTTTAGTCATCACACTCCATGAGCGATGTTTTTGACAAAGGGAAAAGAATTGCTGTTTTCTGGGTCGGAACATATCCATATAACACTTATCGTTGGCTAGTTTTTGATCTTGAAGTAGTATTTCTTTTATCTTCTTAGATCAAGCAGCTTCATGCCTTGTCTGGAGCGATTTCCATTTGTATTATTGCTTTAAATAACAGTGAGTCATTTTAATGGTAATATTGGTGTGATATAAAAAAAAAACTTTCACATTTATTTAGAAGACAGTAATCCACAGAGATGTGCTTCGCCATCTCTATGATTCATCAATGTGGCTCGATTTAGCGAGATTCTAAATCGGAACCTCAGTGGTTGTCATCTGGTGCTCTACCGACTAAGCAAACGAAACTGCAATTATATTCAAATGAAACTGTTCATTTATTTATATTTTTATGGTACTGATAACAGAGAGTACATACTTTTTTTTATGAAAGTGTATTGCTTTTACACTATGTGCAAACCATGATTTCCTCAACCAGAGTGATCCACCCATAGGGGAATGTATACACACACATTATATATATATATATATATAGTCTAAAGCAGTTTTGAGTCATTTTAAACAAAAAAAAAGAAAATGTAGTTTAAATTCCCAGGGATACTAACTAAATTCAAAATATCGCAGACTTAGCACTTGCATAAGCTGACTTACTGCTGGAAAATTTACAAATACAAAAGGGGATTCAGTGAACCAAAAACAGGGAAACTTAACTTGAATTATGAAATATTAAATGGGGCTCATCAGCTGTTTACCATGGAACTGTTTGGGAGATGTAAAAACAGAACAGATTTAAAATTCATGGCTCTCCAGTGGTACTGATCAAATGACCACTTCTCCAATAATCAAATGTAGAAACAATTCAATTTTTATTTCACTAATATATATAAGTAAATAAATAAATAAATAAATAAATAAATAATAATAATAACAATAATGTGATATGGTAATTTGCATATCAAATAATGATACCAATTATAATAAAAATAATAATAATAATAATAATAATGATAATACTATTAAAACACTACATTTCAGAACCATTCGGCGATACAATAGTTAGCATATAAAATTATATATATATATATAATCTTATATAAATTAGAGATCAGAGTTATATCATATGGCGATTTAATATCAATTTCAGAGCAAAAGAAATTTTACACATGTTTCTGAAGAAAAATTCAGAGAATACTTGAACAAATTCAAGTTACGACATGAACATCCTGTCCCCGGCTTTTATTTTATATATTTATAGCAAATCTATTGCAATTTTTGAATTAACTATTTAAAGGTTTAAATAATGGATATTGAACTTTATTCTGCATTGGAAATTGATTCTCATAAGAATCGATCTGAACTCTATAAAAGAATTATCACACACACAAAGACTAATATATTGAATCCTCGAATGTCTTGGGTCTCTGTGTACAGGGGGTTGTCAGGACAACCTGACATGAGGATACTTCACCATACAAGCGAACCCTGATCAAATATTCAAAATAACATAGTATTCGAAGCCTAAATAAGATCCCCTTGGCATGGCTCTGCACCGGCTCATACGAGGAATAGTGCATCTTCTCTTCGTGATGTTACCCAAAATAACAGCACTAAGCTAGGTACCCCACCAGACCAGATGAATTCTTGTCCTATATATAGTAATATGTTTTTAAAAGGCTGAGGGCAATGCAAAGTCCCGGGTAGGATGTAAGCTGGAAGGAACAAAAATAATAAATCGAAATCGAAATGGGACTTACTATTTATTTTTTCTTAAAATCTTACATAACAGCAAGTGTGGTGTTAGCTGTTTGTGTGTTGTCCGGATGATTATTAAAAATCATTTCTTTAATATTTCGGGAAAAAGAAACTTCCCTTTGTCAAAAATAATAAACACCAGAGGAAAACTCCGTCTGTGCAGAGAATCTACCGAAATGGATGCCAGAGAACAGCGTAGGAGCAAACCTATATATGATGTCTCTCTAAATAGGATGAAACCAATTATAAATCACTCTGTTTTTTGATATCATGAACTGGATGATCAAGAAATTAATTCTTGGAGTAGTGGAGAAAAGAGTACACAGGTTGTTTTAAAAAAGAAATAGTTCATCAAATTTTCTTCTTTTAACTTTTAACCAGACTCTTTTATTGCATAAAAAAAGATGTTGTCAGCAAGAAAATAATGATTAAATTCTAATCCTTTTCAATTGCACAGTCTTAATTAACACAAAAGCTCTAGAAAAGGAATCTCCACCAAGGTTAAACCTCTTTGGCATGGATGGAAGAAAAACAAGCCCTTGAATTAAAGACATCCTTCATCCACGCCCAATCAATTATCATCACGAGGCAGGCGAGAAAATGGAGAGATAGAAATAGAAAAAAAGGAAAGAAAGAAGAGGCGTGTTAATTGTATGCCATATTCGTGCCGGCAAAAATTTAAACAAAAAGGAAAATTAATTTAATTAGTTTCTAAATGAGAGAATCGGTCATGTGGAAAGCTTCATAATATGGCGTTGTCTTTTTTCTCGCCAAAACATGGCGGAAAACGTTAACGTTTACAGCCAAACACGTTAAAGCATGACACATTGTGTCCTTTGTTTTACTATTATTAAATATTCACAATAAGGTAATTACAATTAATTATTCATCATCTGTTTGTACAGTCATTCGCTAGACTGTCGGCTGCTGACATTATCCGGAGCATCACAGATGATTCAGTCACTCTGCTAATTGCAGACATCCTTATATATATATATATATATATATTCGCCTGAAGATTCCCCTGGGGATGAAACGCGGGAGCCTCTGTGTAGCTTAATTTCCATAAATATATTTTCATAACTTACTATATATATATATATATATATATATATATGTGTGTGTGTGTGTGTGTGTGTGAATTCAAAATGGCGTCCTAAGGAGATTTTTTTTCTTCGTGTGAAGGTTTTTTTCTTTGTTTTTGCCCACAATGACCCACAGTGTGGTGTATATATATATATATTCGCCTGAAGATTCCCCCGGGGATGAAACGCGGGAGCCTCTGTGTAGCTTAATTTCCATAAATATATGTTCATAACTTACTATATATATATATATATGTGTGTGTGTGTGTGAATTCAAAATAGCGTCCTAAGGAGATTTATTTTCTTCGTGTGAAGGTTTTTTTCTTTGTTTTTGCCCACAATGACCCACAGTGTGGTGTAGTTTTTTTCCCAAGACTTTTCAATTTGAGGAGTTTTCTTTCTTTGTGGATTTTTCTGATGATCTTCAGGTGTAGCAGAGTCGATATTGATATAATAATGTTGGCCGGCTCACCTCCAGGGAAACGAGTCGTAAATATACATCTCACAGGGATGTTATGTTTTTTGAAAATGTGAAAAAATAAAAATAAAAAAATAAAAACCATGGTTATTGGAATATAAAATAAACCTGTCTTTTCCGTATACGTTCGTCGAACACTCTCGACTAGTCTTCTATCTGTGCCCGCTTCTAGGTACATATAGATCTTAATTTCCCTTAATTACGTGACAGTTTCCATTGGCCGATTCTAGGCTGACTCTGTGAACCGGGTTCACGCCTCCCGACCGTCTGAAATTATTACTTTCCTGCACTGCTGAGAGCAATAAGCTTGAAACGCTAGCGTCTGTAGGTATTAATAATTTAATATTTATTTATATATATTATATATATATATATATTAGTGATATATATATATATAAGAAAAAGAGTTCTAAGAGTTCTAAAAATTCAGTTATAAGTGATAGTCATTTGAAGGTTCAATCCTCGGTGCGGGCGCTACGAAGAATTGCAAATTACTGAAGACTTCTCCCAGTCATGGCTGACGGAACGAGAGCATGCTACCCCAGTGGATTAAATAAAGGGTTCCGTTCGAAATTTTGTCCAGATTTCCGAGTTCGACAGAGATATTTCCTAGTTTGAAAAGATACATCTGAAGAAGGCCGGAGGTTACAGTGGCCGAAACGTTGTGAGAATACAACACAAGATGAGAATAGTAGTCCAAATTATACAAATTATCAATCCAAAAATTCAGAAATACAAAGAAAAAGAGAAAAAACAAAAATTGTTTATATGTTTATCAACGTTTCGTCTTTATTTCAAGACTTTCTCAAGATGACTGATTTGAAGAAAAACAAAGAAGTCAAATTTTTAAAATAATTGTAAAATGTAGGAAAGAAGTCATACACCATCAACTATGATTATGTAAGGCCTACAGTTCAATATTTAACAAAAAAAACAACAGAGCTGTAAAGGTGGCATCGTGATATGGGACAAGAGAAATAAAGTAGCAACCCCTGTTGAAGTCAGTGTCCCTAATGATGCTGGCTTAAACAAAGCTGAGAGGGAGAAGTTAACTAAATACCAAGGTCTTATGTACGACATGAAAAAAGAGAAGGAATCTTAGGAATATCTCCATCATTCCAGTAATCATAGAAGCTACCAGGCTCATTAAAAAGAACTTAAAAAACTACCTGGCAAATATACCCGGTGAACCAAGTGCAAGAGAGATACAAACAATTGTGCTTAAAGGGACGGTTAGAATTCTAAAAAGATCTCTCGGTTTTAGTCTCTGAAATAGCAGGTGAATGTCTGTCATCCGGTAAGATGTCCCATCCCCAGTAAAAAACAAAAATATAAGAAAATTGAAAGAAAATATGTGGTGCGTCTATGACGTGGAAATAATGTTTTTGTTTTTTTTACTTTTTTCGAAATGAAACAGACGTTAAAATTCAATATGTGTGGTGCGTTTATGAAATGGAATGAATTTTTTTTTCTTTCGTTTAAAATATTGATGTTATGCACAAAGTTTTGTTTGGAATGTGATGCAAAAACGGCTAGCCTGGATCTAAACTTTAGTTCTGTTCAGATAGAATAAGTTTGCTGATTAAAGGAGATAAATTGTAGAAGCCGATACGTTGTTTAATAGTGTCAACATAACGGCTTCTACAATTTATCTGGTCAGTATGTTATATTTGTAGTAAAAAATAGCATTGGAGCATAGTGGGGGGGGGAGTTGATGTTAGTCTGATTGCAAGAGTTAGGAGTGGATGATGTAAGATTATATGTGCATGGTATTATCATTTATTAACTAAGCCATTATCAGTGATTGTTTACTGACAATAACAAAAGGTGTTCCTTGGAGTCTGAGTAACAACATGTCTCCCCAGATTTCATGCAAATAATTTTGCATGATCGCAACAGCCGTTTACCATTGATTTATCCTTTGTGACAACTATTAGCCATCTTTGAAATTTGAGGGTCGCTAAACCTCTCAAAGGTTCCAGTACACTTCGCACCCATCCAGCGGAAGTCTGTTTGTGTCTCTCTTTCCTCGATCTTTCCATCCTCCTTGACCCTGCACGACCATTATCATTATTCATGACCACTTTGAACCATCATCTGCTAACATGACTATTTATATTATTCAGAGCTGATACAGTCATTCTGCAAATTGTAACCATTCTTTTTCTTTTTTTATGTCACAGGACATCCGATCATCAGAGGACAAATAGTATCCTTAATACATTTGAATACAAATCCGAAGCTATAAATATCTTATGAAGCTCAATTTAAAAGGATGTCGAAAGAGACAAAGATATACAGCGAGCAGAAAAAGACTAATTTTTTATTTTGTCTTTTTAATTTTTATATTTAACTGACTTCGCAAAATAATATTTTTTCTAGATTCAGACAATTTAATCCGAGTTCAATAGATGACCCATGGGGTCACATTTTTTTATTATTATATGTAATTTATTATTTCTTTATGTAGTGATGTGCAAAGAACCAAATGTTAATCGATCCACATCCAAATAAAAACCATTTTATAATAGGCAGGTGACTCCACACAGCATCTCCAATGAAATCAATAAATACAAAATTGTTTATTTTAACCCAATTAAAAGTGTCTACGTTTAAATACAAAATTATTTATTTTAACCCAATTAAAAGTGTCTACGTTTAAATACAAAATTATTTATTTTAACCCAATTAAAAGTGTCTACGTTTAAATACAAAATTATTTATTTTAACCCAATTAAATGTGTCTACGTTTAAATACTAAATTATTTATTTTAACCCAATTAAATGTGTCTACGTTAAAATACAAAATTATTTATTTTAACCCAATTAAAAGTGTCTACGTTTAAATACACAATTGTTTATTTTAACCCAATTAAAAGTGTCTACGTTTAAATACAAAATTGTTTATTTTAACCCAATTAAAAGTGTCTACGTTTAAATACAAAATTATTTATTTATATCCAATTAAAAGTGTCTACGTTTAAATAAAAAAATATTTATTTTAACCCAATTAAAAGTGTCTACGTTTAAATACAAAATTATTTATTTTAACCCAATTAAAAGTGTCTACGTTTAAATACAAAATTATTTATTTTAACCCAATTAAAAGTGTCTACGTTTAAATACAAAATTATTTATTTTAACCCAATTAAAAGTGTCAACGTTTAAAAACAAAATTATTTATTTTAACCCAATTAAAAGTGTCTACGTTTAAATACAACATTATTTATTTTAACCCAATTAAAAATGGCTACGTTTAAATACAAAATTATTTATTTTAACCCAATTAAATATCTCTACGTTTAAATACAACATTATTTATTTTAACCCAATTAAAAGTGTTTACGTTTAAATATAAAATTATTTATTTTAACCCAATTTAAAAGTGTCTATGTTTAAATGCAAAATTATGTATTTTAACCCAATTAAAAGTGTCTACGTTTAAATACAACATTATTTATTTTAACCCAATTAAAAGTGTCTACGTTTAAATACAAAATTATTTATTTTAACCCAATTAAAAGTGTTTACATTTAAATACAAAAATATTTATTTTAACCCAATTAAAAGTGTTTATGTTTAAATATAAAATTATTTATTTTAACGCAATTAAAAGTGTCTACGTTTAAATGCAAAAATATTTATTTTAACCCAATTAAAAGTGTCGACGTTTAAATACAAAATTATTTATTTTAACCCAATTAAAAGTGTCGACGTTTAAATACAAAATTATGCTCTTGTGAACATCTGAGATTTCGTGAAGTTTATAGATTTCATGAAGTTTATAGATTTCACAGAAGTTTATAAAAAGTGACAAAATCGAAAAATAAAATCAGTTTGATTTAGAAGTCATCGATTATTCACACCTTCACATTGACTCACATAAAAAAAAACCTTGCTTGACACAACGACCCTCAACTACTCACCAAGCCAACCCTGGCAGTTCTCTTTAAATAACACTTAAGTATCCCTTTTTTTTTAAGCATCCCTTTCTTCCTCTTCCTTTTTGATCACACCTTATGTTGAACTATTCTCAAAATCAGCTACAATTAAGCTTTTCACACGTACATGCCATTATCACATATAAGTCCTACTATAATCGAGCACATGGAGAGTCATACTATGGCTCCTATACAGCACAACTTAATGGAGTGTGCAGGTACCTCCACTGGACCATCTGTAAGAAACTGAATATCAGGTGTAGCAGCAGGCACTGAGAACATCTACCTGAGAGAACTGTGGGGAATGAGACATACACCATCCATTATGACCATGAAATCCCCACAGCTACCTATCTGGAAAACGCAGCTGTCAAACCTGACATTGTCATATGGAACAAGAGAGAGAGAGTGGCAACTTTGGTTGAGGTCAGTGCCCCTAATGATGGAGGCCTAAACAGAGCTGAAAGGGAGAAAATAACAAAATATCAGGGTCTAATATATGATATGAAAAGAAACTGGAACCTCAAAGAGATCTCTATCATTCCAGTTATCATAGGAGCCACTGGACTCATGAAGAAGAACTTGAAAAAGTATTTAGAAAGTATATCTGGTGAACCAAGTGCAAGAGAAATCCAAACAACTGCACTTAATGGAACAGCCAGAATCCTGAAAAGAGCTCTCGGTTGGAGTCTGTAAATAGCGGGTGATCGTATGGCATTTGGAAGAATGGGGCAAATGAGTGTCTTTACATATCTGAAGACGGTATAAACCTCTTACTGAAACGTCATACAAAATGAATAAATCGATTTCCAATTATTATTTCCACACACACATACTAGGAGAGTTTGAATTACCTACAAGACACCATCCTCGAGTGTCTTCGGTCTCTCTGTAAAAGGGTTTGTCAGTATCACATGACATGAGGCTACTTCCCTCTACAAGTAAACCCTGACCAAATATTCAAAATAACATAGTATTCGCAGCCCAAATAAGATCCCCTCGACACGACTATATACTGGTTCAGACTAGTAACAACACTTAGCTGGATACTACACCAGACTAGATGAATTCTTTTCCTGGAATCCTATAAGACGAAGAGACCACAAGAAAGATATACTATAACATAGTTTACATGTCAATTGGGGAGAGGAAAATTTATATTCTTAACTTCTTTATTAACTCAACGGTTAACTGGTAAAGGAGAAAATTAATGGAATATTCGATTATCTATGTATCTCATATGGAGATCAAGTGTTAGCCCCAGGAAGGAGCCCCTTGATTTCTGAGAACTTCGACTGAAGTAAAATGAAAGAAAGTATTTTACATTCACTGAATCATACAGGGTGGGCCAAAATAAGGGTCCTATCTTTAAATTTGAATTACTTGAATTTGAATAACTTCCACAAAATAAAAGTTAAACTCACCAAACTTTATGTGTGTGTAGACTGACCCTTCCGAGATTTTTTGAAATAAACAAAACAAATTTTAGCCGAAAAACACTTCTTAAAACTTACAAAAACTAAAGTATTGTTTTTACACTGTTTTGAGTTTTTTAAGCAAAAATAATGTTTTCTAAATGAGGGTACGTTCCTTAGGGCTAATACGGCTCATGCTTGCTTCGGAAGGGGTCCTTTACTTATTCTAAAAAAAAAATTTTTTTAAATCAATAAATAAAAAAGTTATGAATTTTTAAAAATAGGACCCTTATTTTTGCCCACCCTATATCAACTTTTATCATTACATCTGGCATAACGGTTAGAGTGTTTGCTAATAGACCGGGAGACCGAGGTTCAATCGTAGGTCGAGTCATATAAAAGACTAAAAAATGGGACTTAATACCCACTTGCTAAAAACCCAACATTATAAGGTGGGGATCAAGGGTAAGTGGAGTAATCCTGGGAAATTTGTGGTGTCTTCCTCCACACCTCGATGTAGTATCTACTGAAAAAGGAGCCTTTGGCTCGTCCTCGACTATGGTTGACCACTTTATATAAATATTTGTACAACTTGTTTTTCGTATTCCTCATTATGTATTTTAATAACATTGAAGGTAAGGTATCTCCACAAGGTGATACAACCGAAGGACACACCGCAAGTACTCTTATGATTATCAACAGCAAATGTCTGAATAAATGTGTTGATTTAAAAAAATAATATTTTACATGTTCTTCAGGCTGAAGTTGGGAGAAATACGTGAGAGATCTTGTGCCAGTCTAAACGGACACTCAGCTGAGTTTAAGTGATCCTTCCACTTAACATGAAGAGCCACTATTCAACAAAGAGACATTTCTTTTCAAATATAAGATAATTCTACAATTTTCTGTATTTTTATATTGATAGGAAATCGGAGAAGCTCCAATGATGGAAGACAATGGACAGCGGCAGTTCATGCTTCCTGATTTTTGCCCAGAAAGCGAGGATGATTGGAATGTTGGAGACACACCATTTTCCAAAGAGATGTCGAGTAAGTATCCAACTGATTTATCTTCCTTCCTGTCTACTTACTTATATCTATAGTATATCTAGGAGAGTAGAAAGTGACTACTCTCGCTTCCCTTATTTTGTCCTTTAGTCCTTATATTCCATGAGCGATGTTTCTGACAACGGGGGAAGAATTGCTGTTTTCTTAGTCGGAATCTATCAATATAACACTTATAGTTGGCTAGTTTTTTTGTTTACCTTGAAGTAGTATTTTTTTAGCTCCTTACATCAAGTGGCTTCATGCCTTGTCTGGAGTGATTTCCATTAAAAAAAAATATGAAAGATGCTTGTCTCTCTGTCCGTCCAGAACAAGTGCTACCAACCACTGAGCTCTCTGAGAGGCGATGGGCTTCCAGAAAGAATGATTTGATGCCTTCTTAGTTTTTAGTACTTACAGAAAATATTGCAGGAAAAAATGTATAGAGTTGATTTTGATAATAACAACATACACAAAACACAAGAAAAAAAAAACTTCACACGTAGAATTATCTGGCCTAAACTTAAATTCTGTTTTCCGAAAATTGCTACAATGTTAAACGCGAAAACACATATTCCTTATAAAATATATAATCGATTGACTAAATGCTGGAAATTTCCTTGAAACTATAATGCTCTGACTTGTATGATTAACACATTTAAAACTATAATCATATTGTGTTTTTTAATATCAGTCACTGTGTGTGTGTGTGTGTGCGTGTCTCCTCCTCCGCTTCATCTTTATTGCACTCTATTCATTCTTCCCTCACTGGAACAAATGCAGCATTTGATCGAATCTATGTCTATTAGCCAATGAAAACGCTTGAACTATGAATACCGGTAAATCGGCAAAAATTGTCTATTACTAGATATGTTCCCAGTTCTTTATAAGTGATGGTAGTAGTACATTTTCTTAGAGAGAACAGCTCTTTCCACCTCTTCTATAATATCACTAATAAAATAAATATCGATGGGATTAAATATTAATATCGATTAAAAATAAAATTGTTTTTTAAAACAGTCAAAACAGAATTGAATATTGATATTGTAGGTAATAAGCTATTTATCACAAAAAGCCGTAAAACCGGTTGCCTCTACTTTATATATATGAGATATTTTGATTTCATTTGACACCATACATTAGTTTGATCTTCCCTTGATACCTTCAGAGCTAAAGATACCAAATGTAACCGATTCTTCTGTAGATGCTTTCATAGTGTAAGCCACTATGGTATTTGGGGTCCAGACAGAATCTTGGAAAGAATACCAACATGGCGGCATGCTATCCAACGCTCGAGGGAATTATATTTATGGTCTCCACATGGCTTGTGTTATTTATGATAGTTTCCACATCGAGTGGTTTAGTTATAATAGAAGGGCCTTGATTAATTAAAAATTAAATATTTTATGTTATTTAGATGTTATTTAAATGTTACTATGGCGTCACAAATTATTTTAAAGGAAATACAGTTGAGAAATTAGCCACAAACAATATTTGGTTCATTTAATCGTTTGTGACCTATTTGCGTTGTATGTTAGAGATATTAATCGATATTACACCCATCGCATCTTCTCCAAACATCTGCTGAATCTAACGCGACGGCGGAGATGAACACCATTCCAGAAGAAGACTTCCAGAGGTGTTTCCGGCAGTGGATGGATCGGTGGGCTAAGTGTGTGCAAGCACAAGGGGCCTACTTGGAAGGGGATTAGCATCCCAACCCCGTCACATATTTGAAATATTTTTTCTGGCCTAAGGTCGGATAACTTTTAGACAGTCCTCGTACACAAATTTTTTTTGTCTTTTAAAATTAATTTTTTTTCCATTCAAAACTTTTCCGAATTATAAAATTCTTATGTTTCAGAATTTTTTAGATGGGTTTCATTCTCACAATGTTTTGGTCGATGTAACTTTAGATGAACCTGTGGCACGTCAACAATCAATTCTAAGTGACAATCTTCTGGGAGTTGAAGGTTCAATTCCCAACCCTTGAAATATTTTTTCTGGCCTAAGGTCGGATACTTTTTAGACAGGCCTCGTATAATTAGTTTCTAAGATTTTTCTTATTGGTCCTGTTCTTCTTCTTCTTCTTCTTATTATTATTATTATTTACTCACTAGGAGTTATCACACTGGTCATCGTCAGTGATCGCCCACTGCCAACAACCTGTGGTATTCCCTGGAGTCTGAGTGACAACAAGTCTCCTCAGACTTCCAGTATGCTCCACCTCTTTTCGTTCATCACCGCTGATGACCTTGCGGTATCGCAACAGCCACCTACCACCGATTTCTCGCTGATAAGGGCCATTGGTCCCCTCTGGGGCCCGAGTGGCAACAAGCCTCCCCAAGGTCCCAGAGCTGTCCGCGCTCTTCCAGTGGAGGTCTGGTTTGCGCTTTCCCTCCTCGACCCTCTGTCCATAATTTTCGTGGCGTCAGCCTATGCTTGCGCCTCTCTCGTGCGGTTGTATTTTCCCCGGTTCTGTTGTCTTGTGCTTCCATGTGTTTGTTCCCATTCGTTGCTTATGTGGGTTGGTTTCCGCATTCGAGGACATTTCTCAGGATTGTAGCTGTTTTGATCATTACTGTCCTTTGTATGGTCTCAGTTATCCCTTTGATTCCTATTTCTCCTAGTCTTTTATCATTATTATTATTATTATTATCATTATTATCATTATCATTATCATTATTATCATTATCATTATTATTATTATTATAAACTAATAAATAATAGTTCTTTGAAATTTTTACTGAGTCTCTGATTACACGTTTTTAGAATATTATTTACTTTCAATGAATTTTTGGTTGCATCGAGTTTCTTGTTCAATTCTGTCTTGTTGAGTTTAAGTACTGTTTACTTGGGCAGCAATCCATGGGAAAACCGGACTGAGACCATTAAGAGAAAGTATTGAATATACTGTGAAGGGAAAATTGACAAACTGACTCTGGAGTAGAAGAATATCAGATTACAAGTCTGAATGAATCGGTTAAATTATAGACAGACAACATAGAAATATAGAAGAAAAAAAAGAGAGACAGAGAAAAAAGTAGAGATTTTGACGTACAAGTAGAAAGAAAGAGGCTGATGATGGGCAGACGTAAATAAATCAAAAGATTGGTATGAAAAAAAGAGTGTAAGAAAAAAGAAATATTAATATTGAAACAGATACATGGCCAGAAAATGAGATAAATGGTTGGTAAGAAAATAACATTGGCTCTGACCTTTGACATGAAATACTTACGGATCAACTTAGACCAGACTTGATTAATCAAAATAGAAATGATTACAATCAAGACATTTTTACTACATAGAAATAGGTTGATGCTTTCCAATTAATAAAAGTCGAAGGTCAGAGATTTTACAAATCCTTAAAAGACATCTTCAGTCACATTTGTGAAAAAAATGCTTATTTTTATTTATTTATCTTTTACTAATAAGTCAATACTTATTAAGGCGAAAAGCCATTCGAGGATGAGGGTTGAATGGCAAACCAGAAGAGTACCCGACTCGAAGTCAGCAGCAAACTGTGTTCGGTCAGATTTAGTTCCTGATTTTAAAAACTTCCTGCTTTGGTTCGCTTACTCTTCAGGTTTGCCAAGTTCTGTACTAATTTTTATCGATTCATTTATTTAACAAATTGTTAGGTGAGAGTACAGAATAGTTAACCCCTCTCTACCCATGTTAAGAAGGGCTTTCTAAATAATCTTCTACAGTTTACAGACCGTGCTGAAATCTGAAAGAATTAATAATAAATTAATAAATTTTGAAACTCCTGCCGGAAATTATATTACGGTTGAATTTTAATATCAGGAACTAAATCTGACCGAACACCGTTTGCTGCTGACTGAGTCGGGTACTCTTCTAGTTTGATAGGTTAATGAGATAGATTGATTGTCGGCTTAATGATGAAGAATATTATAAAAGGACTGGTGCACATCTTCCATGAAAAAAATGATAGAAAAAAAATTATGCTTCGTCAGTGTTATATGAAATCAAAGAATTAGGTCAGTAATCTAATTTTTCATAAATAACTTATTATCATTTCTGATGACCCAAAGAGAAAAAAGAACACCAACCGTTGATTTTGCTTTTTTAATATTTTCGTCCTTTGATTATTGGGAGATAGGGGTCTAGACATGAAAACATGGCGCCATACTTTTTAACATCAAAGACGTTAGTGGAAGATAAAAAAGGAAATATGAAAGACACATGAAAATTAAAAAGAAAAGAAAAAGGAAAAAAGACGTATAAATCGGTATAGAAAGCAGAAAGGGAAAACATCTATGGATCTAAGGATAGAGAAAGACTCGCAACATCTTTTCTGGGAAAGAGGCTATAAAGAAGAGATCAACCCCCACTAGATTGCAAAGTGCATTTTGTACCCTGGCAAGGCAAGAAAGAGTCCTCTGAGCGGCACCTCCCTAAATGTGGCAGCAGTACTCCATCTTAAAGCGTAGCTGACTTTATGTAGGTAAAAATAATTCATATTTATAAAACATATTGTTATCGCTCTCTTAAATACAGGGATGGCGCCCTAGTTGAATTTATAAACAGGCAGTTAAAAAACTGATTGTTTGCCATACGTGTCCGCTGATTTTGACATGATATACTTTAAATTCCCTTCTTTCCGTGTTGGTTAATGGTGGCCTGGGAGGTAAGAGCTCAGCCTTTGTAACTGGGTTCGAATTTTTAGACCAGCAGTAATTAACATTTCCTACACTGATGATTGCATATAGCATGAAACACTAGTGTCTGTAGGTAAAAATAATATTTATGAAAAATATATATATATATATATATATATATATATATGTGATTTTATGAAGGCTTACCAAAGCATTCCTTTCAGGACATCAATGATCACCATTAAAGATATTTTTTCTTACAAATATTATTTATTCAAATTAAATGTTTTTTCCTACACGTGTTTCACTACCAAGCAAGTACTTGCTTGGCAGATCATCAGGGAAATTAAATGTCTGGAATACGGGTTTCAACTGCCGACAATACACAATGCTTAACTTTTTAGTTAGTTCGCAAAACAGCTGTGTAGTTTCACTTCGATTCTTCATCATCCGATTTTGGTATTTAAGGTACTGCCAATGTTTTAGCCTCTCGGGTGAGAAACGGCAGGCAACGTCTTACGCATGCTCTCATGGCGTTCGGATCCAGAGGGTTAGGGTTGGGGTTAGAGTTGTGGTTAAGGTTAGGGTTAGGGTTAGGATTAGGGTTGGGGTTAGAGTTGTGGTTAAGGTTAGGGTTAGGATTAGGGTTGGGGTTAGAGTTAGAGTTAGGATTAGGATTAGGGTTGGGGTTAGAGTTAGAGTTAGGATTAGGGTTAGGGTTGTGGTTAAGGTTAGAGTTAGGGTTGTGGTTAAGGTTAGGGTTGGGGTTGTGGCTGTGATTAAGGTTAGGGTTGTGATTAGGATTAGGGTTAGAGTTAGGGTTGTGGTTAGGTTTGGGGTTAACGTTAGGGTTAGGGTTGTGGGTAAGGTTAGGGTTGGGGTTAACGTTAGGGTTAGGGTTGTGGGTAAGGTTAGGGTTAGGGTTGCATGCAGTCAAATCACTTCTTATGCAGTCAAGCAAAGTCTTCTTTGGTCTACTACGCTCCCTAGTGTATGGGGTATGCAGGCGTGTTATGGAGTTGATGCAGAAGGTGGCATGTTGTACATGGCTAAACCACCTGAGACGCAGAGCACATACAAAGGCATTTAAAATCCCACCAATACAAAGCTTCTGATGAACCACAGTTGAGGGGATTCTTTCCTCTAGGTTGCTGCCACACATTCACCTGATCATGGCACGGTCATTACACTGAAGCCATTGCAAGTCATGCGTGTTATTGAGTTGATGGAGGAGGTGGCATGCTGTACATTGCCAAAGCATTTGAGATGCTGGGCGTGTAAGTCATCCAAAAGCTTTGTTGATAATCATCATCATAATCCAGTTTGGGTAGTTCAGGTGCTGCTAATGTCCCGGACTCCAGGGTGATCAACATCAGGCAAAGCCTCATGCGGTCTGATCCAAAGGGTTGATACCAGTCATGTGGCAAGCAGTCAAGTCACTTCATATGCAGTCTAGTCACTTCATAAGCCAGGTTTTCCTTGGTCTTTCATGCACCCTCGTGCCTCCAGTATCCATGCGTGTTATTGAGTTGATGGAGGAGGCGGCACGCTGTACATTGCCAAAGCATTTGAGATGCTGGGTGTGTAAGTCATCCAAAAGCTTCTGATAGAGCATGGCTGAAAGGATTCTCTTCACTAGTTTTGCTGCTGCACATCCACCTGATCAGTACACTGAAGCCATTGCAAGTCAGAACCGTTTCGGGCCCATGTCTCACTGCTGTGCAAGATGGCAGAATGAACCCAGACCGAAAAGACCTTGTTCTGAGTCCTCAAACAAATGTGTCTAGATGTAAGGATTGGCAGCAGCAGCCTGAACCTTCCCCAAGCAACCCAACAGCAAGCAATGATAGCACGTTCGCAACCACCACCAGCATTCAACATGTCACTCAGGTAGCAGAAGGTAGTTTCAACATAAAGTGGGGTGCCATTCACATCCATAAGTGCCACCACTTGACCACCTATTGGGCGAGCAACACCCATACATCTGCGACAAACATAATCCGGGTCAATAACCAGCCTTCCAGCAAGACCACCACACCTTTTGTGAACCCATAGTTTGCACTGGGAGCATTCAATGGAGTTTACACCTACACTTAAACATGTCGCCCAGGTAGCAGAAGGTTTCTTCTGCATCCACATTTGCCACCGTTCGACAAACATTTTCAATTCATCAGCAACCGCAGATGGACAGCCATAAGCTTCCTCATTTTCAAGTTTGTCATCGAAATGACAATTATTTGCAACAGCTTTGCACTGTCATTTCACCGAATTCCCTGTTGATGATGCAAGATGCTCGTGCTGTTTTACGACGAAAGTTCTTATTTGTTTCCTTTTCATAATTCTTTTAATAACCTCAATTTACAACAGCACAAAATTTAAAGTAAATCGCATTATACGAAGCCTGTCTAAAAAGTATTCGACCTTACGCCAGAAAAAATATTTCAAATATGTGACGGAGTTGGGACCTTAATCCCCTTCAAAGTAGACCCCTTATGCTTGCACACACTTAGTCCACCGATCCATCCACTGCCGGAAACACCTCTGGAAGTCTTCTTTTGGAATGGTGTTCGTATTCACAGTCGCGTTCCGCATTATCTCTCTTTTCGTACCTTCTGAACAACGGCTGCACTCCGTTAGATTCAGCAGATGTTTGGAGAAGATGCGATGGGTGTAACACAAATTAAGGAGTGGTTCAACCGATTCGAAAATGGCCGCACATCAGCGGAGAGTGACCAGCGTTCTGGCAGACCATAAACTGCTTGGAGTGCAGCTGTTGTTGAGAGGGTGCGAAAAAGAGATAATGTGGAACGCGACAGCGGAGATGAACACTATTCCAAAAGAAGACTTCCAGAGGTGTTTCCGGCAGTGGATGGATCGGTGGGCTAAGTGTGTGCAAGCACAAAGGGCCTACTTGGAAGGGGATTAGGGTCCCAACCTCTTCACGTATTTGAAATATTTTTTCTGACCTAAGGTCGGATAACTTTTAGACAGGCCTCATGTATATATATATATATATATATATATATATATATGTGTGTGTGTGTGTGTGAAATATCAAAATGATGAAAACCATAAAATTGGATAATATGCAACTGTATTAAATCATCAAGTGTTCAAGCAAGGAATATAATAAACTGACCTTTAATCCAGGGATTTTGAACACCTGATAATTTAATAAACTTGTATATTATCCAATTTTATTCTTTTCATCATTTCAATATTTCATATAATAATGCTCTATCTACGATATCGAGCATCTCTTTATCACAATATGATCGTTTGTCTTTTAAAATTAAGTTTTTTCATTCAAAACTTTTCCAAATTATAAAGTTCTTATGTTTCGGAATTTTTTTGATGAAGATGGATTATTTGGATTATTCGGACTACTGTTCTCATCTTGGGTTTCATTCTCACAATGTTTTGATCGATGTAACGTGAGAGTAATCTGTGACACCTCAACAATCAATTCTAAGTGACAATCTTCTGGAAGTTGAAGGTTCAATTCTTACTACATGCGATAACGACTAAGAAAAACATAATTAATTAACACTTCTTACATCATGGCTGCCGGAATAAGAACAATCTTCCACTTGTATTAAATAAAGGGTTCAGTTTTAAATTCCTTGCAGGTTCTCGAATTCGATATAACGATTCCCAAGAGGCATCTTAAAAAATAGGAGGTTACATCAGCCGAAACGTTGTGAAAATAACAACGAAGATGAGAATAGTAGTCCGAATAATCCAAATAATATAAATTATTAAGTGCTTATCAAAAAACAATGAAATGAATAATTGAAATTTTTTAATTTAAATTCGCCAACATTTTGAAGTTTAATGATTTTCTATTCGACAGTTTAAATGCTTCCAAATTCCGAAGGGTCACGGAATAATTCATCCTTTTTTTTTCAACTATTAGCAAAAAAAAAAAAAATGGCTGAGTATTTACAAATAAACAGAAATGAATTCTGGTGTATTTAATTTCGTAATTAAATTATTTTAAAAATTCACTGTATTTTATGCTATTGTAGTTTTTATTGCAATAAATATTCGATTAATAGCAAATAAAAATTAAATTTGTAATTATCAAAGTTATAATGACATGAGAAGCACACACACACAGACACACGAGAAGTGGTTACACACTTTTATTAATATATATAGATTATTATATATTAATGACATTATTGTGATCAAAATCAGTCCGACTGTTGCTTTGTTGCTGTCGGGCTGAGGTATAGTTCTGTTCAGTCTCAGGAGGTCTATCCTCCCAGGCATTACCTTATTTCTGAGAAGGACTTAGTTTATTGCTAATCGCCTGAGGCGCCCCTACCAAGGAATCTCGACGACGTTGCTCGGGCGTTTTTGTAGGCCACAGTGCGCTTATCCTAGTAGACTGGTTTCTAAAAACCATACCTGACCTTGTATCTAACTTCCTGAAGATATAATATGAGTTATGGTAAATAATATAAATTAGCATGAAAAGAGATGAAGAAATAAAAGATGAAAAAGGAGAGAGAGGGAGAGAGGGAACGATAAAAAAGAGAAAGAAGGAAAATAATGAAGAAATAGCGAACAATCAGAGATGAAGACAGAAAGGGAACGGCGAAGAAAAGGAGAGAGAACGAGAAAAAAAAGAGGGGGGGGGGAAGAAAACAACGGGGAGAAAAAAGGGGTTAGTAAAGAAGGTATGAATAACAAAGACAGAAAAATGATAAACAAAAATAGAATGGAGAAAAGAAGAGAAACAGGGGCTAATGGCTAGATAGATAGATAGATAGACATTGATAGATAGACATTTATAGATAGATAGATAGATAGATAGATAGATAGATAGATAGATAGATAGATAGATAGATAGATAGACATTTATAGATAGATAGATGGATAGACACACACGCATAGATAGATAAATAGATAGATAGATAACACTGCGATGCAAAAAAGTGAACAAATATGGGAGAGAAAAGGGGGAGAGAAAAAAAGAACATTATATGAGAGAGAGAATGATAAAGACAGTTATATATATATATATATATATGTATATATATATATATGTGGGGTAAGGTACACGATAAGTTATGAAAATGAAATGCCGTGGTAGACAAAATGTGTGAAAAATGACAAATATATATATATATATATATATATATTAAATTGCAATATCCACAGACACATGTTTCATCTTTTACAACTCGTCAGTGTGGCTGAACCTAGCGACATTTGAAACGAGGACCCCAAAGTCTGAAGCCCTACAACTGAGCTATATATATATATATATATATATATATATATACTAGCAAAAATATGGGACCGGAAGGAGCATATTTTTGCTAGCCTGGGGGATGATATCATGTTGAACGAACATATTTTACACTGATCCCCAAAGGAGGAGGTAAGAACTGGGAAGATGCTATCATGACAACAGAACAAATAGTACACTAACCTCCCCCCCCCCCCCGACCAGGCGGAGACGATAATCATGGAAGGACGGTACCATGAGGAACGAACATAAACTATGCTGCCCCCAAAAAGAGGAGGTAATACCTGTGAGACGTTTTACTATCGACGAAATATTTCGTATATATAAGAAAATATGACAATGCAAAATTACAACTGGAAATGAAAGAATATTAATTTATTAGAAGCTGTTTATGAAATAAATATGCAAATTAGGAAGACCTAAGGGTATTTGCAGTCTACTATATATACGGTATTACAAAATCTTATGTTGCATCATAGAATTAAATAAACACAACCTGTTTTGATGTTAACATAGTTAGGATAGATGGAAAAATCTTTCGCATTTATTCATTTAGATAAGATCTTGACCTTTTGGCTAAGATCAAAGTGTAGTATTTGTTCCGATGGATACTGCACCCCATACTGGTGTTGTCTTGGCCTTCAGGTCTTGATTTACGCCGGTCAATGGGTCTGTCCTGTGCAGTTCTGCGAGGTCCACCTTCCCAAGCTTTGCCTCCCCTCGTTTATTGTTTACTGCCTGAGGCGCGTCCCTACCGGGGAATGCCGATGGGGCTGCCCAGGCAATTTTCAAACCCCACTTTCCCGACCCGACCTTGGGTCACATCTTACTTGTGGGAGTAAGATAAAAACTAGCCTTGTGCCTAACTCCTGGAGAGGAGTACATCAGTATTCATTTCGATAAGATATAAAATGCTAGTTCTGTCCAATTAGATTTGTCGAACTCTATATAGCGGCTTACTATATGTTAGCTTGATAAAACATAATAGAATTTATTTCTCTTCATTATACATAGTTGTTATGACGGCCGTGGCGGTGAGGATGTTCAGATTTGAGTTAAAAGGTGACTCGTCTCCAGGGTTCGAATCATGCAACCAGCAGAACAGTTATCTCCACACTGAGGATTCTGTAAGGATGAAACATATATGCATGTGGATAATAGTTAAAAATATTTATTCTTAAAATAATAATTATAACAATATTAAATCATACTTATAAAACGATAAAAATAATTGTGGGGTTTTGAGACCTATCATAGTCGGTTCCCTCTGAAGAGTCGTGGTATGACGAAACACAAAATAGAGCTTTTATGATCTGAGGTAAAGATCGGAGTTTAATTTTTCCTGATGAGATCTCAGTTTATAACAGCTGTTGATCGATAACATTGACATGCCAGTGTCGCAGATTTTGTACATGTCTGTGTAAATAAAAATAATCGTATATATATATATATATGGCCAATTTTATCTGATCTTCCCTCCATAGACTACTGATATTGTAGTTGGATCTTTACACGGATTCTTTTGGATTTACCAATAAATTTGAACCCCATACTACTTGGATTTCCGATTTGGTGACACTCCTACACACTGGAAAATACCCGTTTAAAACTTTTTTCAAATTTCAAATATTGACTGTCTTCATCTGTCAACTTATCCATCATTAACCTCCTCTGATGAAAAGATTTTAATCTTTGAAAAGCTTGGCTTAAGGAATGAAAGAGAGGAAAAATAAATATTGTTATTCACTAAACGTCCTTGTTTTGAACCGAAGATTATGATTTGCTTCCCTTTGCAGGTCTAATTATTTTCATTGACTTATATATATATATATATATATATATATATATATATATATATATAGGGTGTGTGTGAAAGAGAGAGAGAGAGAGAAAGAGAGAGAGAGAGACAGAGAGAATGATACCGAGAGTTTAAACACGATGTATAGAGAGAACGATAGAGGAAGACAGACTAATAAAAAAAGAGAATGAACAATAAAAAGAGAGAGAGAGTGAGAGAGAGAGGAACTGATAAAGAGAGAAGTAGTGAACAATAGAGAGAGAAAGAGAGAGAAAGAGAGAAGGAGACGATAGAGCTTGTGAAAGTAGTGAAGCACAAAAAAAGAAAGAAAATAATATAAGACGGAAAACAAGGGAGATAAGCGAGACAAGAAAGACCAGCCTTAATCTAAAAACGTCTTCGTAATCGCTCTCCGCCCACAGATAATCTGTCAAGAAATAACAATGTCCATTATTTTCTTTCAGGAATTAATGTGCTTTGTCGGCCGCATAATGAGAGACGAAACTCACCGCAGACTAATCAACCTCGGCAAAACGGAAAACGGACCAAGCAAGCGCCGCAGTCGTTCCCGAGCCCCTGCAAGACAGACACTATTTCCAGACGCGTATATAAGCAACCGCACCTCGCCCAAATGCGCCGAGAGACGTCAAGTAGCCAGAAGCTAAGCGCGACGGCACCATCCACACCAGATCGATGCATTTCAGGAATTGTTCAACATCAGCTGCAAGACCTGAGTTCCTTATCTTCCCTCAACTCACCGCAGTTCACCAGCAACTCACCGCAGTTCACCAGCAACTCACCGCAGTTCACCAGCAACTCACCGCAGTTCACCAGCAACTCACCGCAGTTCACCAGCTACAAGAGAAAGATGACCCAGTCGGAGAACACCTTACAGTCCCCCGTTATCAAATACCTTATTCAGGTCCCCGACTCCAGAAAGTTACCAGTTATTCCACATGTGCCAAGATACAACAACGAAAAGGTTTAATCTTCCTTCAATTGCCTTCACAGATTTCAGACAGACATGCGAATTCTTGTACAGTAACACATTAAATAGACATGTATACATGTACATACATACATATATATACATATACATACATATATATATACACACATACATATATATATATATACACACACATATATATACATACATATATATATATATACATACATACATATACATATACATACGTATTTAGGTATATATATACATATAACTATGGGACATTTATTTTTTTTTTTTGATTTTAATACGAAAAAGACCATCAGAAAAATTGAAGAAATAAAAAAAGTATATTTAAACATACAAATTCTGTTATTTTTAACAATGTTTGCATATATATACCTATACATACACACATCTACACATACATATATATACATACAAAGAAACATACATATATATACATACAAAGAAACATACATATATATATATACAATGTATATATATATACATATATATACAATGTATATATATATACATATATATACAATGTATATATATATACATATATATACAATGTATATATATATACATATATATACAATGTATATATATACATATATATACAATGTATATATATATACATATATATACAATGTATATATATATACATATATATACAATGTATATATATATACATATATATACAATGTATATATATATACATATATATACAATGTATATATATATATATATATATATATATATATATACATATATATACAATGTATATATATATACATATATACATATATATATATACATATATATACAATGTATATATATATACATATATACATATATATACAATGTATATATATACATATATACATATATATACAATGTATATATATATACATATATACATATATATACAATGTATATATATATACATATATACATATATATATACAATGTATATATATATACATATATACACAATGTATATATATACATATATATAAATATAATGTATATATATATACATATATATAAATATAATGTATATATATATACATATATATAAATATAATGTATATATATACATATATATAAATATAATGTATATATATACATATATATATAATGTATATGTATACATATATATATATATAATGTATATATATACATATATATATAATGTATATATAATGTATATATATACATATATATATAATGTATATATATATGCATATATATAATGTATATATATACATATATATAATGTATACATACATATATATAATGTATATATATACATATATATAATGTATATATATACATATATATAATGTATATATATACATATATAATGTATATATATACATATATATATATAATGTATATATATACATATACATATACATATACATATCATATATGTATCATATATATACCATATATATAGCAATCATATATATACCATATATATAGCAATCATATATATACCATATATATAGCAATCATATATCTATCATATATATATATATATATATATAACAATCATATATATACCATATATGTATCATATATATAACAATCATATATACACCATATATATAACCATCATATATCTATCATATATATATCATATATAACTATGAAATATATATATAAAATATAACTAACATATATATATCATATATAACTATCATATATATATAATTAAAATTTATTTATAGCTATCATATATATATATCAAATATATAACTATCATATATATATCATATATATATATATAACTATCATATATATATATCATATGTATAACTATCATATATCTTTATATATCCAAAATGATATTAGAAAAACCACTGAAAAAAGCATGAAATAAGAAATATCTAAAAAAAATGTTATCAGTATATGAAAACAAATAGAGCTGTTACAAATTTTAATAAATGAGCAGAAGTTTACTACCCAGGTTTCATCAAACCAGAAGAATCAAGAAACTCAGGTCGGAGACTTTTACTCATTTATTTGGATATATATATATATATATATATATATATATATATATATATATATATATTGATGCATGTTTGATTCCTGTTTGTTTCTTTTTTGATCCATCTTTTCATGTTGACGGACTAATGATCTAATGTTCTGTTCGAGTGTGAACAGGAACTCACCAAAACTGCTAACGTTTTTGACTCCCATGAGTCTTCTTCAGGCACGTGATGAGTTATGCAAACTAAAACTGGTGAATTTATTGAGAAACTCGATTAAAACTTTTTTTTTAATATATTAAAGGCATTTCAGTATAACTTCCCCCCCTCATATCTAGTTTGATTGATGGTGACTTTGTTTGCTCGAATGTATAAGTCTTCAATCATGGGGAGGCGCAGGTTGCAATGTGAGACAGCGAGGATGGCAAAAAAAAAGGTTTAATCGAGTTTCTCAATAAATAGGAATTGTCCCTGTTGTTTAATCAAACATGCATCAATGAAGAAATGCTGCCTAAGTATACATATATATATATATATATATATATTCATATTTATTGGCTGTAAGTAACTGGCGTTGCCCTGGAGTTTTGTTACTAAATTTTCTGTTTCACATTTTTAAACTATTGATATTTAAAATTTGAATTATATTTTAACATTTAATTCGTTTTATGCTACTGCAGGTTTGATTTCAATAAATATGGGTTCTGTAATTGACGAAGAAAATTGTCTGTTTTTATTTCATTATCTTTTTTTATCAAAGAAAAACATTTGGATGTTTTGTTTTTATCTATTGAATTTTTTTTATCAGATAAAATCATTTGATCAATGGACTATGATTTACGATGTAATTACTAAGTGGCTACTTGATTTGTTTTAAAAAGTAAAAAAAAAAATCCAAAGCGAGACTCGAAATATTACATTCAACTGAACATGTTTTATATTTATTTAATTTTTTTCTGTAGAACTGAATTAAAAAAAAAAGAACGGAAATTTTTTTTTGTTAAGTACAATTGATAACATGTAGGACGCCATTTGCAATTTTACATAAAAATGCACTATGCTAAGATATGATGGAAATGTGACTGCTTATCGTAAAGGCGTGACGTCACATCCTGTGGAAGTGACCTTTCAAAGTTTGCAGAGATTTCCGAAGTTTTGCACATCTCTATTATATTATTCCATGAAAAATGCCAGTATACTGAAATCATATGCTCTTAATAGGGTTAAGATGAAAATTCATATACACTAAATGTACAAAAGCAAGGAAATTCCCAAATTTTTACACTTTTATTGTCATTAAGGGTATGCGAGCACAACAGGGCTATGTATTTTACTGGTAGGAATTTTTCTTCAGTGCACCTCACACACTTCATCCACTCATGCATAGAGATTTATACTGTAGTGATGTGATAATGAAATGGGTTGGTTGATATGTAGTCATACCCTTAATGACAATAAAAGTGTAAAAATTTGGGGATTTCCTTACTTTTGTACATTTAGTATATATGAATTTTCATATTAACCCTATTAAGGGCATATGATTTCAGTATACTGGCATTTATCATGGAATGTCACTATTTTTGTAAAGGCTATGCCTCAATACAATGCCTTCTCATAAGGTTTTTTGGAATTTTCTGGAATACTCAGGTATATGGTAAACTGAAATTAAAATGCCATCAACTAGACCCTAGAACCTCTATCTTTGCCAAAAATCAGCTGAATCCATCAAATAGTTGATGAGATACAGGGTGGCACACGCGTACGTACATACGTACACACGGATAACACAAAATCACTCCTGACCTTTCTGCATCTCTGGGTTGCCTTGACTAATGATGTTGAAATTCTACACACTTATAGAATCTATCAAATGAAAATTTTGTGCAAAGTTTTAACTAATTTGGTTTATTGGTTTTTGAGTTATGACTGATCAAAGAAATGAGATTTCTAGCATAGGTCTTTTTGAAGTCTATTAAGGGATAGAGCGCTATTGCGCCTCCCTTCATTTAAGTATAATTAATACGGGCTCTGTAATCTAGAATCAAAATATTTTTATTTTAGTATTTTAATTTTGTTTTATTTATCAGAGAATAACATTTGGATGTTTTTAATGTAATGTTTTTATCAGAGGATATCATTTGACCTACTATAAATTACAATGTAATCATTAAGCACCCATTTCTACTTTTAGCGGTTTTTATCCTGACTACTTGGTTTGTTTAAAAAAAACAACGAAAGCAAGACTCGAAATAATCATGAAACTGAACATGGCTAAATATTTACGTAGGTTTACATAGAACTGAAGAAAGAAACACCTAAAAATTACAAATTCCACCAGGAAAAAAAAAACAAAATCACAAGAAAAGATCCATTGTCAAATACCTCGGTAAAAAACATTAATTATTAAAATAAATTTCACATTAAGTTTTGAACCTTTTATCTCCTAATTTCAAATCTCAATTCTGCTATCTGAAAGATATTAGTTTATTGTGTGTATGTAGGTACACAAAGTATATGTAAGTATATATGTATGTGCAGGCAAGTGTATATATATGCATCCATATAGCTGTATGTAAGTTGACTGGTATTTTATTTAATATCTTAAAAAGAAATTTCAATTTTAATTTTTTAATTTTCTATATTTGTTGAGACCTCTCAATCATCTAAATTGCTTGCATTTACTCTAACATCGATTTATTCAGACAGATCATATCTAGTATGCATATAGATGTGTATGTGAATATCGATTATATAAAGAACAGTTGTTTTACTTTTTGTTTCATTTTACTTCAGTCGAAGTTCTCAGAAATCAAGTGGCCCCACTCTGGGGCTAACACTTGATCTCTATATGAGATACATAGATATTCGAATATTCCATTAAAGTCCTCCTTTACCTCTCAAACGTTGAGTTAGTAAAAGAAGTTAATAACATTAATGTTCCTCTCCCCAATTGACCAGTTAACTATGTTATAGTATATCTTTCTTTTAGTCTCTTGGTCTTAACGCATTCAAGGACAAGAATTCATCTGGTCTGGTGGAGTATCCAGCTTAGTGATGTTACTAGAAGTATCATCACTTGGAGAAGGTTCACCATTCATCATATAAGCCAGTGTCGGTAGCCATACCGACGGTATCTTATTTGGGCTTTGAATACTATGTTATTTTGAATATTTGGTTTACTTGTAGGAGGAAGCATCCTCATGCCAGGATGTCCTGACAAACCCCTGTACAGAGAGACCTTCGACACTCAAGGATAGTGTCTAGTAGGCATTCAAGTTCTGTGTGTGTGTGCGTGTGTGTATGTATGTCCAGCAAAATGTTAAAAACTACAAACACACACAAAGTTTGTAAATTCTTGATCAGCATTGCCCTGGTGGAATAATATCTAACATTTAGAAAAAAGTATTCATTCTTTAACCCTAAACTGGCACAGACTGCGCCAGGAAGTGTTTGTTTTTCATACATGGCATGTAATAATTAAAGGGAAGTAACTGATTTTTTTTTATTAAGGAGTTACTTCCCTTATGCTGACTAATTCCTTGAGGAATCCATGTAAAGGAGAATTATGTGTGTATATTCAGAGAGAGGAATGGGCTGAGGAGAAAGATGGGGTGGAGAGAGGGAGGGTAAAATGGGGAGGTGGAAAGAGAGAAAGATAGAGAGACGTAAAAAGATAGAAGCTTTAATGGAAATATGTTACATTTTTGCCCTGGGCAACACCGGGTAAGCCTGCTTGCATATCTAAATAAATAAATACGAAAGTTGGGTTCATCTCTTGCACGAACGGTAAAGTCAAAACTGTCTAATCTTTTTTATATACCGTTCATATAGATGTGATATCAGATTCGCATGGTTAACTAATTTGCATATTGGTTTTGTACAAGTGAATTTTATTGATTAACTATTATTTGGTATTGTTTTTTAAGTCAATGATTTTTTAAAATTTTAATATAACAAATGTTCTGTTTGGCAATATTGTTTTATTTTCTGGACAAATATTATCATTTGTGTTCAAACGTTTTCTAACGTCGTTCAAATGTTTCAAACATCGGTCGCTTTCAAGAAAAAGCGACCGACTCGATTTTTATAAATTGCCAGTGAAAAGACAAATTTGTTTCTTCTCTTTTTTCTTTTCTTTACGTCACATTTAAACGATAAATAAATGTTTCGAAATTACCAAAATGTTAAAGTTTTGTGTTTTGAAAGTGTATTATTTTAAACTAGCAGGGCTATTCGGTATTGCCCGGGGAATAGTAATTTATTTTTATCAATAACAATTGATGTCCTACTGTTGTCACACGCAAGGTAATTCTTAATGTACAAACCGAAAACAACTAATCGAAGTGAAATTACACCCTCCCCCCCCAAAAAAAACCCTCAACAACGACAACAACAAAAAATAAAATAAACAAATACACGAGTTACATATGACTAAAAAAAGAAATCCCCGAGTAAAGTTAAAAAACAAACGCGAGATAAGTTTTACTTAAGAAAATAAACTAATCTCATCTCTCTCTCTCTCTATCTCCTTTTCTATCCCTCTCTCTCTCTCCTGTTAACGACGCCGTGAAACCTATGTAACATTTATTAATTTATTAAGCTAGCAGGGCTACCCGCTATTGCCCGGAGTAATAGTAATTTATCTTTATCAATAAAAGTTGATTTCCTACTGTTGTCAAACGCGAGGTAAATCTAACTGTACGAACCGAACACAACTAATCGAAGTGAAACTTACCCCCCAAACCCGAAAAACAACAAAAATAAACAAATAAAAAAAGAAATACTCGAGTAAAGTTTTAAAAAACGCGAGTAAAGTTTTACTTAAGAAAATAAACTAATCTCGCCTCTATCTCTTTCTCTCTCTTCTGTTAACGACGCCGTATTATTATGTTATTGTTTTTTTATTAAAGCAATAGTTTCGTCAATAGTAAAAGAGTAAATGAGATGCGGAAAACAGATGCTACACTTTGAGTTATTTATTTGCACAAAATATAAAAATTAAATTACGAACAAATTAGGCACAAGGCGATCAAAATTGTGGAAAAAAGAGGTTTGTTGGTCATCTTTGGTCAACAGTTATAAAAATGTCTATCTTACTCTTAACTAGAATCATCTCAGTTACCAGACTATCACATTTACTCTTGGGGGGGGGGGGCATCATACTTAAAATATCTTCAAATTGTTGAAAAAAATTTTTTTCATAAATACATTTATTTACAGAAATTAATTGAATTAAAACGGTGAGTGGGATCTTAGGGAAAGGAGCAAGAAACTATAAAAAAATATGTGTATAACTCGGCATTTATAAATGAATGACCCCCCCCCCCCCCAAAAAAAAAACTGATTTAATCTATTATTGTATAGTCTTAATGGGGACCGGTTAGTGTAGTATCGGTTCTGTTGTCATAGGACCGTCCTCCCAGGAATTACCTCCTCTCTTTTTAATCCTCCCAGGTCTTACATCCCTCTGTGGGGGAGGGTTAATGTAGTATCTGTTCTTTTGCCATGAGGCCATCTTCCAAGGGACTACCTTTTTGTTGAGCGGGAGGGGAACAGGGCAGGTGGTAGCATCTTTTCTGTTGCCATGATACTATATTCACAGGCATTACCTACTGCTTTTACGGGGAGATCTTCCCAGGTATTACCTCCTCTATTTTGGAAGGGGTATTGTAGTACCTGTACTGTTGTCATGACACAATCCTTCCATAAATTGCCTCCATTACTAACTCACAGAGCATTACCACTATTAACCACCAAAGGAAGAGTCTATTCGGCATGTTTACACAGTGTGATGATGTATGGAAGTGAAACCTGGCAAGTGAAGGTTGAGGACATGCGTTGCATGGAGAGAAATGATATGAGAACGATACGATGGGTGTGTAATGTGAGTCTTAAAGATGGACTTAGATCTGATGAGGCCAGAGGAAGAACAGTAGACTTTGATGGTATGGACATGAATGAAAGTTCTTGGGTTAGTAGATGTAGAACAGTTGAGGTAGCAGGGTCGTCCTATATGTGAAGGCTAAGAAAAACATGGGAGTAAGTTATAAGGATGGCGTTGAAAGAAAGAGGGATAACTAAAGACCTGGTCAGAGATTAGTTAGTTTTGAAGTCAATTCTAAAAGCCGTCCAACACATGCCAGCATGATGATGATGATGATGGTGATAATGATGATGTACACAGCCGAAAATATAGATAAAACAACAAATGAATCTAAAAGGAACTAAAACAACAAGGGTAGAATGTAAGAAAAATCGTATAATCTGACACCCCTTCCCTCGTCGATACTCTTCTCTCTCTCACACACACAAATGCAGTTGCTTAGAAAGTAGTCATGAAGAGTTTAGGAGTATGGAAAGACAAAGAAATGAGGGCACCATCCCGACTTCCACTTGAAGGGCACGAAGAGTACTGGAATCCTGGGGAGGCTTATTGTCACTTGAATTCCAAAGAAAGTAAACACGTTATCATGGAGAACATGATGGTAAACGGTTGTTGTTAGTGGGAAATCAATGGTAAACAGCTGTTGCGAGTATGCAAATCAATTTGCTATGGTGATTGAAAGAAGCTGAGAATAATGGAAAACTAGGGAGACTTGTTGTCACTCGGACTCCAGGGAACACCACCTGTTTTGATTAGTTAGAGATCACTGGTAATGACTCGTAAGAGAACTCCTAGTGAGTAAATAATAATAATTAGCTAAAGTGTATATATATATATATATATATACATGGGAGGAAGTTATAAGGATGGCGTTGAAAGAAAGAGGGATAAATAAAGACCTGGTCAGAGATTAATTAGTTTTGAAGTCAATTCTAAATCCTAACAATTTAAAAAACTAAAACCTAAAATAGAAATACAAGGAACCACATGTTAAAATAAATGCACCCATTATATTGACACAACAAGGAAACAAGATATAGGCCACTCTATAGAAAACAGAACAATAGAACAGGATATAAGAAGTAACACTAACCGGATCTTTGTTCGTGGGAAGCCCAACGATTGGCTGAGAGACCAACAAAGAATCTGATTGGTTAACTAGCTAGCCGTGTATATAAAAACACCCGGCAAAAATAACTTCATGCATTTTATCCTGAAGATTCCCTCCCGGGGATGAAATGCAGAAGCCTCTGTGTAGCTTAATTGCCATAAATATATTTTCATAGCTTACTACCTAGCTCTACTTACGTATCGAGCACTGTTGAAGTAAATACTGAAAATTGATACATAAAAAATTATATCTCCTTATAAAATTTTATGTGAATACATGAAATAGTAATATATATATATATATATATATATATATATATATATATATATATATATATTTGTATAAAATAAAGATAGATATATTATATTAGATCATATTGTGATAAAGAGATGCTCGATATCGTAGATAAAGCATTATTATGTGAAATATTGAAATGATGAAAAGAATAAAATTGGATAATATACAAGTTTATTAAATTATCAGGTGTTCAAAATCCCTGGATTAAAGGTCAGTTTATTATATTCCTTGCTTGAACACTTGATGATTTAATACAGTTGCATATTTTCCAATTTTATTGTTTTCATCATTTTGATATTTCACACACACACACATATATATATATATATATATATATATATATATACACGAGGCCTGTCTAAAAAGTATCCGACCTTAGGCCAGAAAAAATATTTCAAATATGTGACGGGGTTGGGACCATAATCCCCTTCAAAGTAAGCCCCTTGTGTTTGCACACACTTAGCCCACCGATCCATCCACTGCCGGAAACACCTCTGAAAGTCTTCTTTTGGAATGGTGTTCATCTCTGCCGTCATGTTAGATTCACCAGGTGTTTGGAGAAGATGCGATGGGTGTAACACAAATTAAGGAGTGGTTCAACCGATTTAAAAATAGCCGCACATCAGCAGAGAGTGACCAGCGTTCTGGCAGGCCCCAAACTGCTCAGAGTGAATCTGTTGTTGAGAGGGTGCGGAGAAAGAGATAATGCGGAACGCGATGTCTTTCATAAATAAAATTATATACATATATATATAATAATAAATATTTGTTATTGTTTATTATCTATGTACGTATACGTTTCGTCCTTTTTCAATCGGGACTCATCAGCATAGAGATATGACTATTCACTACCGCTCATGCGATTCGAAACCCCGGATCATAAGTATTTTTCAACTCAAATCCGATGCCTTAACCACTCGGCCAATTTTAAATAGCGAATAAACGGTGATAATATTAACATTTTATCGGCGGGCTTAACATCTAGAGCATTCTACTTCTTTTTAAGGGAAGGAACGATGCATTTTAAAGCTAGTGACGTCATGCTGTATTAATACTACACTTACAGTGCTCTACTTTTTCAAGGAGCGACAAATAATAATAAATATTTGTTATTGTTTTTATATATATATATATATATATATATATATATATATATATAAGAAAGCGGATCTTGTAGAACATCTGGGAAACGCTCATATGCTTTTTGGCTTCCAACAAACCAGCATCTTGCTGAACAAGCAAAACATATTTACCGGAAAAGATGTTTTCTTTGACCTAAAAATTAGGGAAATATTCAAAGAGGTAAGCAGAGAAGCGCAACAAGGACGAAGAGGGGGGCGTGGTCTCCACAGAAACCAGACAGGAAGAAATTAATTCGCAGAAGCATGAAAACTCACCAACCTACCCAACGGCAGATTTAATCTGGAAAAAAAAAAAATTGACACGTTGGGTCACCTACTGAGCTCAGGCTCAATTGTTTTAATCAGAAAAGTTTGTCCAGCCAGTTAAATAATTTATTTGAAAACTATATGTTACATATTTCAGAATAGTACCGCAGTTTCATCCAGATAGGCTAACTTTATAAATTTTTTAAAAGTCTATACCTAAGAAGAATCGTCAGCATACTGAAATGAGATTTAAAAAAAACACAATGAATAATGGCGTTTTCTCATTCTATTTTTTTTTTTTTATCTCATTTCAGTACGCTGACGATTCACCTTGGGTATAGACTTTTTAAAAATTTAAAAAGTCAGCCCATCTGGATAAAACCTTGGTACGATTCTGAAATATGTAACATGTAGTCTTCAAATAAATTATATGTATCAGCTCTCATTCTTCTGCGATCGAGCACTTTATTGATTTCTTTTCAATATAACTTGACACACACACATATATATATATATATATATATATATATATATATATATATATTAAAAAAGACAAAATCTAAAATTGACCTCTTTTTGCGTTATATATCTCTCTTTCTCGCTTTTCTTCTCCAATATGGTGGTATTCACTTTTTTTCTATCGTTTTATTTTGTCCTTTTTTATTACCTTTGGCTGTTGAGAGAGAGAGAGAGAGAGAGAGAGGGGGGGGAGGGGGGAGTGATAGATTCAGTATAAAATAAGAGTGGGGGGGGGGGTCAAACAAAATACAATGAGAGAGGAAGAGAGTGATAGACAGACATTTAGTAAGAGTTTTCCTATCAACGGTGAGTTCAACAACAGCGACGAAACTCGAGAAACAGCAGCCGGTGGAGACGAAACCCGGGTGCACACAGTTTGAGGTAAGCAGTATCCAACACTATTCCAATTTTTTTATTCTTTCATTTTGTTTATTATTTTCGAAACGGTGAGAGAGAAAGACGGAAGTGAGAGTGATAGATACAGTATACAATACAAGTGGAGTTCAAACAATTTACAGTGAGGGAGGGCGAGAGTAATAGATAGAAACTTTGATTCGGTTTTACGAGCTGGCATTTATTCAACAACTATTAGAAACTGACTTCCAAACTAACCTATATCTGACCAGGTCTTTATTTATCACTCTTTCTTTCAAATCCATACTTATCACTCCCTCTGATGTTTTCTTTGGGATTCCTTTGCCAACTGAACCTGATACTTCAACTGTTCTACATCTACCAACCCAATAACTGTTATCCATTCTTTCAATGTTACTATACAAACGAAGTCTCTTGTTCTGCACACATCTCTCTATACTGTCCAGAATTAATCTTCCTCTGAGGTCATCAGATCTAAGCCTGTTTGTAAGACTCACATCACACATCCATCATATCATTCTCATATCATGTCTCTTCATGTAATGCATATCCTCAACCTTCAATTGGTCGATAGGTGTAACCCACCGCTTTTTAGTAAAGACAGAAGTTCCCGGAACTTACTTTTTCCATTCCTAACTTTTTCAATCACACTAGCACCAGCTCCTTCCTGTGCTCCAATGGTATCACCAAGGTAACAAAACTTCTGAACAACCTCAATCGCCTCGCCATCCAAATATACTTTGCGCTTTCCCTCCTCGACCCTCAATTATGGACAGAGGGTCGAGGAGGGAAAGCGCAAACCAGACCTCCACTGGAAGAGTGCGGACAGCTCTGGGACCTTGGGAAGGCTTGTTGCCACTCGGGCCCCAGAGGGGACCAATGGCCCTTATCAGCGGGAAATCGTTGGTAGGTGGCTGTTGCGATTACCGCAAGGTCATCAGCGGTGATGAACGAAAAGAGGTGGAGCATACTGGAAGTCTGAGGAGACTTGTTGTCACTCAGACTCCAGGGAATACCACAGGTTGTCGGCAGTGGGCGATCACTGACGATGACCAGTGTGATAACTCCTAGTGAGTAAATAATACTAATAATTTAAAAATTAAAAAGAAAAATTGATTTTTTATTTTTTTTATTTTTTATTTTTTTTATTTTTTATTTATTTATTTTTTAACTGGTGCCGGCCTAGGCTGACACCAGACAACATACTTGTTGAGGGTCGAGGAGGATGAGAAGACCGAGGAGGGACGGCACAAACCAGACCTATCATGGAAAAGTGCAGAGAGTGTTGAGACCTTGGGGAGGCTTGTTGCCACCCAAATCCCAGAGAAGACCAATTGTCCTTACCAGCGAGAAATCAATGGTAAGAGGCTGTTGTGATACCGCATCGTTATCGAAAAGAGGTGAAGAATACTGAAAATCTGAGGAAGCTTGTTGTCACTCAGACTCCAGGAAATACCACTGGTTGTTGTCGGTGAGCAATCACTGACGATGATCTGTGTGAGAACTCCTAGTGAGTACAAATAATAATAATACTACTAATAATTTTAAAAAAATAAATAAATTAAAAAAAAAAAATGGTACCAGCCTAGGCTGACACCACACAAAATATTTGCATAGGATCACGGAGGATAAGAAAACCGAGGAAGGACAGAACAAACCAGACCTCCACTGGAAGTAAAGAGAGTGCTGGGACCTTGGATAGGCTTATTGCCACCCAAATCCCAGAGAAGACCAATGGTCCTTACCAGCGAGAAATTAATGGTAAGGGGCTGTTGCGATACCGCACTGTTATCAAAAAGAGGTGAAGAATACTGGAAATCTGGGGAGGGTTGTTGTCACTCAGACTCCAGGGAATACCACCGGTTGTCGGTGAGCAATCACTGATAACCTGTGTGAGAACTCCTAGTGAGTACAAATAATAATAATAATATATCAGTCTTTTCCAATTGTTTTTTAGCACTATTTTTCTCTTCATTCCGTCTTCCGGCAGTTTCTTCTCGACACACAATCATTTTTTTTATATCTAATATATTTACAGACGCCTGTCTTCGCTTCACTTATTTAGATCTATATTTTGTATCCTATATTTATACCCCAATTTTCACTAGAGGTCTAGTATTGCTAGACTGGACTAGTGTTCAGGAGAGATGGTACAAATTAGAGATGAATTGAGCCATCCGTAACTATAAAAGTCTCATTTCCATAAATAAATACTTGTAGCATTTTTAGACAATTTTAGAGTTATTCCACTTTGCACTCATTAACAGGGAGAAGAGTTTATCGTAATTATGAGCCCATCCTGGAACAGGTACTCCAGCTAGCTCATATATAAAGTAAAGTAAGATTTCCCCTATTTTATTGACCAGAATCGGTTAATAAACAAAAGAAATGTTTCATAATACATTTTCACCTTAAATAAAAAACAATTTTTTCTTTGCTCACATTTATTAATTTTACTATTTAGTCCAAAGCAGTATTTCATATTTTCCTCTTATTAAATGAAAGTTGACTGCAGGTTCACCCTCTCATTGACATGTACTACAACTACCGTCCATTACACAGGTGTCATTTATTTAGTAAGATATATAATTTTCAGTTCACCACTTACTAACAATACGGATGCTCATTAAAATAATATTCTATCACACTTTCAATCATATGACTTATTAGTTAACTTAAAGCAAACACTGAATATTTATTAGTCGTAATTTTTACATTAATTAAATTCGTACATATCAACATCACAATTCAGATACACATAATGAAAAACCGATCTATAAAAATATTAAAGCTATTTTTACGCATACGTGCCGCCATGCATTTCATAGAATGAATGGAGAATTTGGGATGATGACACGAGTTAATAACTAAGTTCAAAGTTTATTAAAATCTTCCTTGTCGTTAATTGAACAATGGTTGAATTTAAGTTTAAAACATTTTTTTTCTTCCATCAAATGGCTTACTATTGTATTGACCTTCCATTTCCTTTTTCTTATATGATACGTGACTTACATATTACTTCTTTTTTCTTGACTCACTTTTTAAAATCATATATGCCATATTGCAACGTAAACATATTTCATAAACATCCCATTTAACAAACAACATTTATTCATCCATGAACAGCAAAGAAAACGTTTTACTTTCTTTCATTTATAATTTGAAAATTTATGTTTATAGAAAGTCAAAATAAGAATAAACATAGTAACATGGGGTTCAAGGGTGGGAGAAGGAGTTCCTTGGGTTACTCAATTTTCCTGGGCAACACAAGGACATAGGTCTCGGTAAGTCGATAATAAAGGTTAATAATTTGATAAGTACAGCTATATAAAAAGGTATAAGGCATGTCATTTTTAAGATCAGTGTTATAATCTACATTTGTTTTTACCTTTTTAAGCAACAGAATATTTGATGCTTATTTACATTAGGACCCATGCTAACTTTGACCCCGTCGTTAGGGTTAGGGTCAGGGTGGGGGTTAGTGTGAGTCATAATCTAACAAAGTACCAAATATTTATTCAGTAAAAAGTCCATAATTCAACATTGGACAAAATATGATTATCAGATTCAAATTCAAAAGTTCAATTTTATACACGTTAAAAAATTAGTGTAAACATTTTCTTTATTGCCATTTTATTCTAAATAATCTTTTTCAACTGACAAATTTTAAAAAAATCCTTTGTGGATATATCTGAAACATCAGGAAGTTTTATTGGATTTCCTACTGGCTTGGCAGGCCGAGAGCAGGCTCGAATCATGAATAATGGCGATGGAGAGGCGCTCATAGAGCGAAGTCTACTCATGATTGTCTCCTGTGTGGTATGTCGTTGATAGACTCAGGCGGCTGATGAAGTCCCACATGGCACAATCAATCGCTGCATTCGTCTCCATGGCAATCACTTGGAATATCAATCTGTTCAGAAGACCGACATATTTTGATCACTTGCAGTCCTCTGCTGATACTGACACATGTGCAGGGCTTGTCGACGATTCCGTTATTGATGAGCGTGCAAAAGTATCAACACAAGTGAATGCTTTATTAGGTGGAATTAGAGTTTGAAACTCAGTCAAGCACCTTCTATAGAGTAGAGAGAGACTAGCAACGTTTCTTCTGTGAGAGAGAGGGGGGATGTAGGGAAAGAATAGAGATCACTGTCCCCAGTGGTGACAGATGTGACTTTGCTGAGGAGAAATAGATCATTGGAGAGGGGGGGGGGCGATACCCCTCTGAGTTGGGTTCAGCAGAAGTCGGATATTAATTTGAAATTGAGTTAACTCTCAATTAATCCAATTAAGAGTTGTGGTTTGGTTGTTTCGTTTTACGGCATATCAACACTTTTCCTGTTATTTAATGCCGAATCATTTTGGTAAAACGTTTTATGATATTCGGATTATTCAGTACTTGTACAGGTTGTGAACTGTGCTGAAACCGATTTTTCGTTCGGCATCTTCCGGCTGTTTACATGAACAGCCGGAAGATGCCGAAGCGCTTATCCAATCAGAATGCGAGAAAAGCAGACGACAATTTAAATTTTAACCACTTCCTCTACCCCTTCTTCTTCTTCATCATCATCAGCGCTAACTTCAAAAGGAAATTTGCCAAATTTTGGAAAATGACTAATCCTAACTCAACCATAAAGCTCTACGAGTACCAGAAAAACAATTTATCGAAAAAAAAAAAAAAATTTAACAAATTTGTAACCAAAAACTTTGTGAAAAAATACTATAACAGTTGTTTCATTATATTTTCGTAGTCAAAAAAAAAATGCTTTTTCATAAAAATGCTTTTTCATAAAAATGTTTTTTCATAAAAATAAAATACATTGAATGTTTTTCTGGCTTTAAATGTTGTTTCATTATTTTTTTTGTCTGTTGGGATGCAGCCTTGTTTTTATTTAGACACCGGTTCGTTTTCATCCGGCTTTTTCTGGGTCGGCAAAATTCGGTTTTGTCACGGTTCACAAACTGCACCAGTACCGATTATTCGAACTACTATTCTCATCTTGGATGTTTTTCTCACAACGTTTTGGCCGATATAATCTTCGGCCTTCTTTTCAAATGCATCTTGTTAAACTCTGGAATTATTTTGTCAGACCCGCCATCGGCCAACAGATAAAAGTGCAAAGTCATAATCAGTTCTAAGTGACAGTCTTCTTATCGTTGAAGGTTCAATTCTGAGTGCGGGTGATACTAAGAATACTTCTTCTTCTTTCATTGCTGGACGGAGGAATGGCAGGCAGCAGATAAATCAAGGTTGCACAGATTTGTGGAGGACCCGGATAACCTACCAGGCATGGACCTCCCTCGTCGGCAGTGGACAGTTCTCAACCGCCTCAGGACAGGTGTCGGCCGTTTCGCCGCGACCATGAAAGGATGGGGACTCAGGGACTCGCCTGTCTGCGACTGTGGTCACTCTGAACAGACAGTAGACCACATCATCGAGTCATGCCTTAAATATCGAAGCCGGCATAGCTGCACTAGACAACAAAACATTAACATGGCTTTTCTCAACCGAGCTGGTGATCTAACAGTGAGATGCTGTGAAGCAAACGAAAGAAGAAGAAGAACTAAGAATAAAATTACGGATTACTTAAAACTTTTACCCGGTCATGGCTGATGGAATGAGAGCAAGTTACCCATGTTGATTAAATAAAGGGTTCTTTTTGAATGGATGGCTGATGGAATGAGAGCAAGTTACCCATGTTGATTAAATAAAGGGTTCTTTTTGAATGGATGGCTGATGGAATGAGAGCAAGTTACCCATGTTGATTAAATAAAGGGTTCTTTTTGAATGGATGGCTGATGGAATGAGAGCAAGTTACCCATGTTGATTAAATAAAGGGTTCTTTTTGAATGGATGGCTGATGGAATGAGAGCAAGTTACCTATGTTGATTAAATAAAGGGTTCTTTTTGAATGGATGGCTGATGGAATGAGAGCAAGTTACCTATGTTGATTAAATAAAGGGTTCTTTTTGAATGGATGGCTGATGGAATGAGAGCAAGTTACCTATGTTGATTAAATAAAGGGTTCTTTTTGAATGGATGGCTGATGGAATGAGAGCAAGTTACCTATGTTGATTAAATAAAGGGTTCTTTTTGAATGGATGGCTGATGGAATGAGAGCAAGTTACCCATGTTGATTAAATAAAGGGTTCTTTTTGAATGGATGGCTGATGGAATGAGAGCAAGTTACCCATGTTGATTAAATAAAGGGTTCTTTTTGAATGGATGGCTGATGGAATGAGAGCAAGTTACCCATGTTGATTAAATAAAGGGTTCTTTTTGAATGGATGGCTGATGGAATGAGAGCAAGTTACCCATGTTGATTAAATAAAGGGTTCTTTTTGAATGGATGGCTGATGGAATGAGAGCAAGTTACCCATGTTGATTAAATAAAGGGTTCTTTTTGAATGGATGGCTGATGGAATGAGAGCAAGTTACCCATGTTGATTAAATAAAGGGTTCTTTTTGAATGGATGGCTGATGGAATGAGAGCAAGTTACCTATGTTGATTAAATAAAGGGTTCTTTTTGAATGGATGGCTGATGGAATGAGAGCAAGTTACCTATGTTGATTAAATAAAGGGTTCTTTTTGAATGGATGGCTGATGGAATGAGAGCAAGTTACCCATGTTGATTAAATAAAGGGTTCTTTTTGAATGGATGGCTGATGGAATGAGAGCAAGTTACCCATGTTGATTAAATAAAGGGTTCTTTTTGAATGGATGGCTGATGGAATGAGAGCAAGTTACCCATGTTGATTAAATAAAGGGTTCTTTTTGAATGGATGGCTGATGGAATGAGAGCAAGTTACCTATGTTGATTAAATAAAGGGTTCTTTTTGAATGGATGGCTGATGGAATGAGAGCAAGTTACCTATGTTGATTAAATAAAGGGTTCTTTTTGAATGGATGGCTGATGGAATGAGAGCAAGTTACCTATGTTGATTAAATAAAGGGTTCTTTTTGAATGGATGGCTGATGGAATGAGAGCAAGTTACCTATGTTGATTAAATAAAGGGTTCTTTTTGAATGGATGGCTGATGGAATGAGAGCAAGTTACCCATGTTGATTAAATAAAGGGTTCTTTTTGAATGGATGGCTGATGGAATGAGAGCAAGTTACCCATGTTGATTAAATAAAGGGTTCTTTTTGAATGGATGGCTGATGGAATGAGAGCAAGTTACCCATGTTGATTAAATAAAGGGTTCTTTTTGAATGGATGGCTGATGGAATGAGAGCAAGTTACCCATGTTGATTAAATAAAGGGTTCTTTTTGAATGGATGGCTGATGGAATGAGAGCAAGTTACCCATGTTGATTAAATAAAGGGTTCTTTTTGAATGGATGGCTGATGGAATGAGAGCAAGTTACCCATGTTGATTAAATAAAGGGTTCTTTTTGAATGGATGGCTGATGGAATGAGAGCAAGTTACCTATGTTGATTAAATAAAGGGTTCTTTTTGAATGGATGGCTGATGGAATGAGAGCAAGTTACCCATGTTGATTAAATAAAGGGTTTTTTTTGAATGGATGGCTGATGGAATGAGAGCAAGTTACCCATGTTGATTAAATAAAGGGTTCTTTTTGAATGGATGGCTGATGGAATGAGAGCAAGTTACCCATGTTGATTAAATAAAGGGTTCTTTTTGAATGGATGGCTGATGGAATGAGAGCAAGTTACCCATGTTGATTAAATAAAGGGTTCTTTTTGAATGGATGGCTGATGGAATGAGAGCAAGTTACCTATGTTGATTAAATAAAGGGTTCTTTTTGAATGGATGGCTGATGGAATGAGAGCAAGTTACCCATGTTGATTAAATAAAGGGTTCTTTTTGAATGGATGGCTGATGGAATGAGAGCAAGTTACCCATGTTGATTAAATAAAGGGTTCTTTTTGAATGGATGGCTGATGGAATGAGAGCAAGTTACCCATGTTGATTAAATAAAGGGTTCTTTTTGAATGGATGGCTGATGGAATGAGAGCAAGTTACCCATGTTGATTAAATAAAGGGTTCCTTTTGAATGGATGGCTGATGGAATGAGAGCAAGTTACCCATGTTGATTAAATAAAGGGTTCTTTTTGAATGGATGGCTGATGGAATGAGAGCAAGTTACCCATGTTGATTAAATAAAGGGTTCTTTTTGAATGGATGGCTGATGGAATGAGAGCAAGTTACCCATGTTGATTAAATAAAGGGTTCTTTTTGAATCGATGGCTGATGGAATGAGAGCAAGTTACCCATGTTGATTAAATAAAGGGTTCCTTTTGAATGGATGGCTGATGGAATGAGAGCAAGTTACCCATGTTGATTAAATAAAGGGTTCTTTTTGAATGGATGGCTGATGGAATGAGAGCAAGTTACCCATGTTGATTAAATAAAGGGTTCCTTTGGAATGGATGGCTGATGGAATGAGAGCAAGTTACCCATGTTGATTAAATAAAGGGTTCTTTTTGAATGGATGGCTGATGGAATGAGAGCAAGTTACCCATGTTGATTAAATAAAGGGTTCTTTTTGAATGGATGGCTGATGGAATGAGAGCAAGTTACCCATGTTGATTAAATAAAGGGTTCTTTTTGAATGGATGGCTGATGGAATGAGAGCAAGTTACCCATGTTGATTAAATAAAGGGTTCTTTTTGAATGGATGGCTGATGGAATGAGAGCAAGTTACCCATGTTGATTAAATAAAGGGTTCTTTTTGAATGGATGACTGATGGAATGAGAGCAAGTTACCCATGTTGATTAAATAAAGGGTTCTTTTTGAATGGATGGCTGATGGAATGAGAGCAAGTTACCCATGTTGATTAAATAAAGGGTTCTTTTTGAATGGATGGCTGATGGAATGAGAGCAAGTTACCCATGTTGATTAAATAAAGGGTTCCTTTTGAATGGATGGCTGATGGAATGAGAGCAAGTTACCCATGTTGATTAAATAAAGGGTTCTTTTTGAATGGATGGCTGATGGAATGAGAGCAAGTTACCCATGTTGATTAAATAAAGGGTTCTTTTTGAATGGATGGCTGATGGAATGAGAGCAAGTTACCCATGTTGATTAAATAAAGGGTTCCTTTTGAATGGATGGCTGATGGAATGAGAGCAAGTTACCCATGTTGATTAAATAAAGGGTTCTTTTTGAATGGATGGCTGATGGAATGAGAGCAAGTTACCCATGTTGATTAAATAAAGGGTTCTTTTTGAATGGATGGCTGATGGAATGAGAGCAAGTTACCCATGTTGATTAAATAAAGGGTTCTTTTTGAATGGATGGCTGATGGAATGAGAGCAAGTTACCCATGTTGATTAAATAAAGGGTTCTTTTTGAATGGATGGCTGATGGAATGAGAGCAAGTTACCCATGTTGATTAAATAAAGGGTTCTTTTTGAATGGATGGCTGATGGAATGAGAGCAAGTTACCCATGTTGATTAAATAAAGGGTTCTTTTTGAATGGATGGCTGATGGAATGAGAGCAAGTTACCCATGTTGATTAAATAAAGGGTTCTTTTTGAATGGATGGCTGATGGAATGAGAGCAAGTTACCCATGTTGATTAAATAAAGGGTTCTTTTTGAATGGATGGCTGATGGAATGAGAGCAAGTTACCCATGTTGATTAAATAAAGGGTTCTTTTTGAATGGATGGCTGATGGAATGAGAGCAAGTTACCCATGTTGATTAAATAAAGGGTTCTTTTTGAATGGATGGCTGATGGAATGAGAGCAAGTTACCCATGTTGATTAAATAAAGGGTTCCTTTTGAATGGATGGCTGATGGAATGAGAGCAAGTTACCCATGTTGATTAAATAAAGGGTTCTTTTTGAATGGATGGCTGATGGAATGAGAGCAAGTTACCCATGTTGATTAAATAAAGGGTTCTTTTTGAATGGATGGCTGATGGAATGAGAGCAAGTTACCCATGTTGATTAAATAAAGGGTTCCTTTTGAATGGATGGCTGATGGAATGAGAGCAAGTTACCCATGTTGATTAAATAAAGGGTTCTTTTTGAATGGATGGCTGATGGAATGAGAGCAAGTTACCCATGTTGATTAAATAAAGGGTTCTTTTTGAATCGATGGCTGATGGAATGAGAGCAAGTTACCCATGTTGATTAAATAAAGGGTTCCTTTTGAATGGATGGCTGATGGAATGAGAGCAAGTTACCCATGTTGATTAAATAAAGGGTTCTTTTTGAATGGATGGCTGATGGAATGAGAGCAAGTTACCCATGTTGATTAAATAAAGGGTTCTTTTTGAATGGATGGCTGATGGAATGAGAGCAAGTTACCCATGTTGATTAAATAAAGGGTTCTTTTTGAATGGATGGTTGATGGAGTGAGAGCAAGTTACCCATGTTGATTAAATAAAGGGTTCTTTTTGAATGGATGGCTGATGGAATGAGAGCAAGTTACCCATGTTGATTAAATAAAGGGTTCTTTTTGAATGGATGGCTGATGGAATGAGAGCAAGTTACCCATGTTGATTAAATAAAGGGTTCTTTTTGAATGGATGGCTGATGGAATGAGAGCAAGTTACCCATGTTGATTAAATAAAGGGTTCTTTTTGAATGGATGGCTGATGGAATGAGAGCAAGTTACCCATGTTGATTAAATAAAGGGTTCTTTTTGAATGGATGGCTGATGGAATGAGAGCAAGTTACCCATGTTGATTAAATAAAGGGTTCTTTTTGAATGGATGGCTGATGGAATGAGAGCAAGTTACCCATGTTGATTAAATAAAGGGTTCTTTTTGAATGGATGGCTGATGGAATGAGAGCAAGTTACCCATGTTGATTAAATAAAGGGTTCCTTTTGAATGGATGGCTGATGGAATGAGAGCAAGTTACCCATGTTGATTAAATAAAGGGTTCTTTTTGAATGGATGGCTGATGGAATGAGAGCAAGTTACCCATGTTGATTAAATAAAGGGTTCTTTTTGAATGGATGGCTGATGGAATGAGAGCAAGTTACCCATGTTGATTAAATAAAGGGTTCTTTTTGAATGGATGGCTGATGGAATGAGAGCAAGTTACCCATGTTGATTAAATAAAGGGTTCCTTTTGAATGGATGGCTGATGGAATGAGAGCAAGTTACCCATGTTGATTAAATAAAGGGTTCTTTTTGAATGGATGGCTGATGGAATGAGAGCAAGTTACCCATGTTGATTAAATAAAGGGTTCTTTTTGAATGGATGGCTGATGGAATGAGAGCAAGTTACCCATGTTGATTAAATAAAGGGTTCTTTTTGAATGGATGGCTGATGGAATGAGAGCAAGTTACCCATGTTGATTAAATAAAGGGTTCCTTTTGAATGGATGGCTGATGGAATGAGAGCAAGTTACCCATGTTGATTAAATAAAGGGTTCTTTTTGAATGGATGGCTGATGGAATGAGAGCAAGTTACCCATGTTGATTAAATAAAGGGTTCTTTTTGAATGGATGGCTGATGGAATGAGAGCAAGTTACCCATGTTGATTAAATAAAGGGTTCTTTTTGAATGGATGGCTGATGGAATGAGAGCAAGTTACCCATGTTGATTAAATAAAGGGTTCTTTTTGAATGGATGGCTGATGGAATGAGAGCAAGTTACCCATGTTGATTAAATAAAGGGTTCTTTTTGAATGGATGGCTGATGGAATGAGAGCAAGTTACCCATGTTGATTAAATAAAGGGTTCTTTTTGAATGGATGGCTGATGGAATGAGAGCAAGTTACCCATGTTGATTAAATAAAGGGTTCTTTTTGAATGGATGGCTGATGGAATGAGAGCAAGTTACCCATGTTGATTAAATAAAGGGTTCTTTTTGAATGGATGGCTGATGGAATGAGAGCAAGTTACCCATGTTGATTAAATAAAGGGTTCTTTTTGAATGGATGGCTGATGGAATGAGAGCAAGTTACCCATGTTGATTAAATAAAGGGTTCTTTTTGAATGGATGGCTGATGGAATGAGAGCAAGTTACCCATGTTGATTAAATAAAGGGTTCTTTTTGAATGGATGGCTGATGGAATGAGAGCAAGTTACCCATGTTGATTAAATAAAGGGTTCTTTTTGAATGGATGGCTGATGGAATGAGAGCAAGTTACCTATGTTGATTAAATAAAGGGTTCCTTTTGAATGGATGGCTGATGGAATGAGAGCAAGTTACCCATGTTGATTAAATAAAGGGTTCTTTTTGAATGGATGGCTGATGGAATGAGAGCAAGTTACCCATGTTGATTAAATAAAGGGTTCTTTTTGAATGGATGGCTGATGGAATGAGAGCAAGTTACCCATGTTGATTAAATAAAGGGTTCTTTTTGAATGGATGGCTGATGGAATGAGAGCAAGTTACCCATGTTGATTAAATAAAGGGTTCTTTTTGAATGGATGGCTGATGGAATGAGAGCAAGTTACCCATGTTGATTAAATAAAGGGTTCTTTTTGAATGGATGGCTGATGGAATGAGAGCAAGTTACCCATGTTGATTAAATAAAGGGTTCTTTTTGAATGGATGGCTGATGGAATGAGAGCAAGTTACCCATGTTGATTAAATAAAGGGTTCTTTTTGAATGGATGGCTGATGGAATGAGAGCAAGTTACCCATGTTGATTAAATATAGGGTTCTTTTTGAATGGATGGCTGATGGAATGAGAGCAAGTTACCCATGTTGATTAAATAAAGGGTTCTTTTTGAATGGATGGCTGATGGAATGAGAGCAAGTTACCCATGTTGATTAAATAAAGGGTTCTTTTTGAATGGATGGCTGATGGAATGAGAGCAAGTTACCCATGTTGATTAAATAAAGGGTTCTTTTTGAATGGATGGCTGATGGAATGAGAGCAAGTTACCCATGTTGATTAAATAAAGGGTTCTTTTTGAATGGATGGCTGATGGAATGAGAGCAAGTTACCCATGTTGATAAAATAAAGGGTTATTTTTGAATGGATGGCTGATGGAATGAGAGCAAGTTACCCATGTTGATTAAATAAAGGGTTCTTTTTGAATGGATGGCTGATGGAATGAGAGCAAGTTACCCATGTTGATTAAATAAAGGGTTCTTTTTGAATGGATGGCTGATGGAATGAGAGCAAGTTACCCATGTTGATTAAATAAAGGGTTCTTTTTGAATGGATGGCTGATGGAATGAGAGCAAGTCACCCATGTTGATAAAATAAAGGGTTCTTTTTGAATGGATGGCTGATGGAATGAGAGCAAGTTACCCATGTTGATTAAATAAAGGGTTCTTTTTGAATGGATGGCTGATGGAATGAGAGCAAGTTACCCATGTTGATTAAATAAAGGGTTCTTTTTGAATGGATGGCTGATGGAATGAGAGCAAGTTACCCATGTTGATTAAATAAAGGGTTCTTTTTGAATGGATGGCTGATGGAATGAGAGCAAGTTACCCATGTTGATTAAATAAAGGGTTCTTTTTGAATGGATGGCTGATGGAATGAGAGCAAGTTACCCATGTTGATTAAATAAAGGGTTCTTTTTGAATGGATGGCTGATGGAATGAGAGCAAGTTACCCATGTTGATTAAATAAAGGGTTCTTTTTGAATGGATGGCTGATGGAATGAGAGCAAGTTACCCATGTTGATTAAATAAAGGGTTCTTTTTGAATGGATGGCTGATGGAATGAGAGCAAGTTACCCATGTTGATTAAATAAAGGGTTCTTTTTGAATGGATGGCTGATGGAATGAGAGCAAGTTACCCATGTTGATTAAATAAAGGGTTCTTTTTGAATGGATGGCTGATGGAATGAGAGCAAGTTACCCATGTTGATTAAATAAAGGGTTCTTTTTGAATGGATGGCTGATGGAATGAGAGCAAGTTACCCATGTTGATTAAATAAAGGGTTCTTTTTGAATGGATGGCTGATGGAATGAGAGCAAGTTACCCATGTTGATTAAATAAAGGGTTCTTTTTGAATGGATGGCTGATGGAATGAGAGCAAGTTACCTATGTTGATTAAATAAAGGGTTCTTTTTGAATGGATGGCTGATGGAATGAGAGCAAGTTACCCATGTTGATTAAATAAAGGGTTCTTTTTGAATGGATGGCTGATGGAATGAGAGCAAGTTACCCATGTTGATTAAATAAAGGGTTCTTTTTGAATGGATGGCTGATGGAATGAGAGCAAGTTACCCATGTTGATTAAATAAAGGGTTCTTTTTGAATGGATGGCTGATGGAATGAGAGCAAGTTACCCATGTTGATTAAATAAAGGGTTCTTTTTGAATGGATGGCTGATGGAATGAGAGCAAGTTACCCATGTTGATTAAATAAAGGGTTCTTTTTGAATGGATGGCTGATGGAATGAGAGCAAGTTACCCATGTTGATTAAATAAAGGGTTCTTTTTGAATAGTTGGCTGATGGAATGAGAGCAAGTTACCCATGTTGATTAAATAAAGCGTTCCTTTTGAAATTCCGTACATATTTTCCTGAGTTTGACAGAACGGTTCCCGAGTTAGACAAGACGCACCTGAAGGTCAGAGGTTACATCGACTGAAACGTTGTGAGAATAACATCTAAGATGAGAACAGTAGTCTGAATATTCCAAATAATGAATCTTCATCTAAAAAATTCGTTTTATGCTTCAAGATGCTTAATATCTTCAGACATTTATTCCTGCTGTAAACCTATGTTTTGAAAAAGGGTTAGGGTTTGTAGATTAATTTTGTAAATAGTCTGTAGACTATAGACTCTGCCAGAAATTTAAGATCGAAGTGTAGTATCTGTTCTGATGGATACTGCACCCCATACTGGTGTTGTCTTGGCCTTCGGGTCTTGATTTACGCTGGTCAATGGGTCTGTCCTGTGCAGTTCTGGGAGGTCCACCTTCCCAGGCTTTGTCTCCTCTCTTTGGGGAGGAGTAAGTTTATTGCTTACTGTCTGGGGCGCCTCTACTGGGGAATGCCGACGGGGCTGCCCAGGCAATTTTTAAACCCCACTTTCCCGACCTGACCTTGGGTCACATCTTATTTGTGGGAGTAAGATCAAAACTGGTCTTGTGCCTAACTCCTGGAGAGGAGTAAATCAATACTCTCTCCCCAAATTGTGGACATGTCTTACCCAACACGGGTTCTATTTAATTCATAGATGAACCATACATTCACAGCAAAAACTCGTCTAGCTACAACCACTGTAAATAATTTCCCTTTTTTTCTCTGTGTACCTAAAACTAAGCAGAACTTCATGAAAAAATTTATTTCAAAGAACTACCAATCCGTGGAACACAATATCATGAGGCTGCTTTCCAGCTGACTACAACATTATCGTTTTCAAGTCCAATGTTAACAAATTCTTGTTAAGCCGTCCTCTTAAATAATCAAATGCTGCCCAGTTTCAACCATCGTCTCTCCAATTCTCAAGGTGTTTTCTCACTGCTCACCTGATAAACCCATTAACCCTTATCCTCGAGTGATCTTTCGGCCTTGATAAGCAGTGTCATTAGTACAAAAAAAAAACTTCCATACGTACATACATACATACATACATACATACATACGTACGTACGTACCTATCCATTTTATCATCTTATTCCCCTCAGCCAGGAGGCTGACGTTTTAAAACAGCCTGCAATCCCAGTGTTATGATGTATGGAATCGAAATCTGATCAGTGATGGTTGAGGACATGCGTTGCATGGAGAGAAATGATATGAGAATGATACGATGGATGTGTAATGTGAGTCTTAAAGACAAACTTAGATCTGATGACCTCAGAGGAAGATTAAATCTGAACAGGGAGATGTGTGCAGAAGAATAGACTTTGATGGTTTGGCCACATTGAAAGAATGAATGAGAGTTCTTGGGTTAGTGGATGTAGAACAGTTGAGGTTGCAGGGTCGGTTAAAATATGGGAGGAAGTGATAAGGATGGATTTGAGAGAAAGAGGGATAAATAAAAACCTGGTCTGGATGATATGTACACTAGTATATTTATCCAGTGTTGCCTGGTTATCAAATATGTTAAACATAACTAATAACATTTGGGAAAGGTATGAACCTTCCCCCCCCCCCCCATTTTGCATATTTATTGGTTAAATAGTACAACTATTGTTCTTCAAACGAGTCTAGACGAAGATTAAATCTGGATAACGTAGAGAGATATGTGCAGAACAGGAGACTTTGTTGGTTTGACCACGTTGAAAAAATAGATGAGAGTTCTTGGGTTAGTAGATGTGAAACAGTTGAGATAGGAGGATCAGTTGGCAGAGGAAGGCCAATGAAAACATGGGAGGAAGTAATAAGGAAGGATGTGAGAGAAAGAGGGATGAATAAAAACCTGGCCAGAGATAAGTTAGTTTGGAAGTCAGTTTCTAATAGCCGTTGAATACATGCCGACTTGTAAAATGGACGTTGAAGTGATGATGATGATGATGATGACCTGACATGCACCCCCCCCCACCACCACCACCACCACCACTTCGTACCATACCCAGGACATCAAATAAGACAGCTTTGGTGCATATATGCATGAATAGAGAGAAGAAAGAAAGACTTTTTTTTTTTATAATGTTGCTGTTGTGTTGTTCTTTTCTTGTGTCTTCGTTACTGACAAACTGCGTAATTAACATTGGTGAAACGCAGGCAAAAAAGCACTTGCCAAAGCTGTGAAATAATAATGAGAAAGCCGTGATCAACTGTCTGTACAGAGAAAGAAAGACGCTAATTCAAAATGTCAGGGAGTTTTTTTTATGGACAAGAGAGAAAAATAAACTATCGAAGCTTTGATTTCAAAGTAAAGAATCAGCAACTCTGACAACATCCTACAAGAATTTATTTGTGAAAAGCTGACATGTTTTTCTGGTACTTCCATCGAACATGAGCCAGTTTCCGTGAACTTCGTGTCGGCAGCGTTCGGGCATGTTACGTAAACATCCGAGAGATGCCGAGACGAATTGTGGCAGACTATAACTTTGCTGCGTCGTATTTTTTTTTTTCAGTTTTATTTTCAAGAAAGATAGCAAATAACAAAAAAAAAAAATGTGTCACTTCTTACGGAATTCTAAGCTCTACATTTAGTGTTTCTACACCTCCATGAATACTTGTCCGTTATTCCTTTTCTTTCTATCAACCGACACATGTAATAACATTTCTGACATGTTTTTTTTTTTTTAACAACAGCTTTTTTTTCCTGACAGAAAGAAATGACTCCTTCGGGAGATTCGACACTACTAGACAGCTCTTAGTAATTATTATTATTTTTTTTTGGGGGGGGGGGGGGGGCACAGGAAATAAACATGCACTGGCTTTGATCAATTGCAATACTAGTTAGAAAATTGTCGTCTGGTAGCTGACAGCTGATTGGCTAATCGCTCTGCATCTCTCGGGTGTTTACGTAGCATGGCCGAACGTTGCCGACGCCAAGTTCACGGAAACTGGTTCGTTCGATAGAAGTACCGTTTTTTTTTAGCTACGCAAGGCCCTATTCTCAATATTAATAACATTATGAGACAACATCGCGTGTGTGTGTGTGTGTATTTCTCGCATCAACATGATTTTATTAATCGCACATTGAATTATTATCAATCGAATGACATGTAGCATAAAATCAAACCGAAATTTTTTAAATCCTATTTTAAGAATAATTTAATTACAAAATTAAATCCACAAGAATGCATATCGGTTTCTTCATAAACAAATCGGCTATTGGAATCTTTTGCTAATAGTTTAAAAAAAGGGGGGATGGATAACTTGTGACCCTTCGAAATTTGAAAGGAAGGAATTCGAAGCATTTAAACTGCCGAATAGAAAGTCATTTATTCTGGCTGTAAAATTCCTAGAAAATCTTCATTAAAAGATTGAAAGTTTTGTAAATAATTTCCTAAATCGAGATTAAAACAACATTTATAGCTTAAAAACAATTAGTTAATAATTTAGTTCGATTAATATTTTAAATGTATTAATAATTTAATTTAATTAATAATTTTATTTGCATTATTTGGATTATTCAGACTACTGTTCTCATCTTGGATGTTATTCTCACAACGTTTCGGCCGATGTAACCTCCAACCTTCTTCAGATGTATCTTGTCGAACTCGGGAATCTTTACTGAATTTTGAACTGAACCCTTTATTTAATCCACGGGGGTAGGTTGCTATCATTCCGTCATCCATGACCGGGTAGACATCTTCAGTAATTCTTAATTATATTCTTAGTATCGCCCGGACTGAGGATTGAACCTTCAACCTCCGGTCACTTAGAACTGCTTGTTACTTAGCACTGATATCCGTTGCGCCACGAGGTCCTTGCATAATAATTATTTAACTCCCAAACGATACCATAATAATTAAATTTAATTTTTTAAATGCCTATTTTAAAAATTAAAAAAATTATTTGATACCCGATACGGGTTAGTTAAAAAAAAAAAAAAGCGAAAAAAAAAGCGAAACAAAAATAAAATAGTCTCCCTGACAACGTCGGTATGGGACAGCTAGTCAGGTATAATCTTGAACGCTTTCTTTTCGCACAGTTTTGTGCGTGTGTGTGTGTGTGTGTGCGTGTGTGTGTGTGTGCGTGTGTGTGTGTGCGTGCATGTGTGTGTCAGTCGAAATTAATCAATACAATGAACTAAGTTTGATTATTTACGGGAAGGTTCATGATAGGTACTTGTTCACATTGAATTTGAATATGACTAGTTGTAGTCTGCAGGGGAGCAGTTCTGCGTTAATGTGTTCCACAGACTGGCGGCTTTTGTAAAGAAGCTTTGTCCGTGAAAATCTCTCCTGACGCTAGGCACATGGAGGAAGAAGAGAAAGTCTTTTTATCCATTATGATAGAGGACGAGTTCTTGCTGTGAATGCCTTACGGGGAGGAACAATAGATTGGAGCTGAGTCGAGCATCTTCCATGAAAATAACGATAGAGTAGAGAGAGACTAGCAACGTCTTTTCTGTGAGAAAGGGTCTGTGAGAAAAAAAGAAGAGATCATCCCCACTAGATTTCGAAGTCGATTTTGAAGTCTTTTTAGACAACGTAGAGTGCCCTGAGCAGTACCTCCCCAGATGTGGGAGCACTACTCCATCTTTGGAGGTATCTGATTTTTATATACGTCAAGGATTCTGCTTGTTTCTTCTTGAAATTCTTATAACTTATTGCTTTTTTTTCCCAAAGAAAACATTAAATATAATGCTTGTATGTGATTTAGTTATTATTATTATTATTATTATTATTATTATTATTATTATTATTATTATTATTATTATTATTATTATTTGTACTCACTAGGAGTTCTCACACAGATCATCGTCAGTGATTGCTCACCGACCAGTGGTATTTCCTGGAGTCTGAGTGACAACAAGCCTCCCCAGATTTCCAGTATTCTTCACCTCTTTTTGATAACAATGCGGTATCGCAACAGCCTCTTACCATTAATTTCTCGCTGGTTTTCTCTGGGATTTGGGTGGCAATAAACCTCCCCAAGGTCCCAGCATTCTCTGCACTTTTCCAGTGGAGGTCTGGTTTGTGCTGTCCCTCCTCGGTCTTCTCATCCTCCTCGACCCTCTACAAATATTTTGTTTGGTGTCAGCCTAGGCCGGCACAACTTTAAAAAAAGAGAATTTTTAATCAATTAATTTTTATTTTTTTAATTTTTTTATTATTATTATTTGTTTGTTTGCTATGCCTCCTTGGGCATCTTCCCTTTAACTATCTTATCAATTCAATTGTTAACAAACAAAAAAAAAAAAATTAAACTCTTAGTACAGTATCGATATCCATATCAAATTCTGTTAAATATTTCATTTGACAACTCCCAAAAGTGTCCCCTCAATTTCTCCCTCTTACCACTTTCTCTGAATTCATCCAACCTCATCTTAAACTGATCCACGCTATTGCTGTTCTTAATCCGATCTGGCAACTTATTCCAAAAACATATTACTCTGAGCAAAAAAACTGGTTAACAGATCTAGTTTTTGAAAACTGCCTTGACAATAGTTGTTTTGAAATAGAGCCGAGCGGCTTCTTTTAGTATTCCCTTAAAGTTAATATTAACCAACAATTAAATGAACATAAATTGCGAATTAACTCGGAGCTGGAGGAAATGTTTATGACTTTTCCAAGTCTATTAGTAGAGAAGTGACTAAAATAAAATATAGCCGATGGGGTTTTAACTCTGCCTGCCGATCCCATAATCTGCCTCAGTATCAATTACGTCATAAATTTTACAGAGTATAACATGGTTTTAATTGTACACATATTGATATCTAACTGATATTAAATAATTTATTCAGTTTACGATGGCCGGATTTCCTGGCCATTAACATTAATTAGTTTCCTAAAAATGTTTATCCTAATAAAATAATTCTTTAATTGACTCACATTTCTCGGTTGTTACTAATATTATTTACTCCTCTCCAGGAGTTAGGCACAAGGCCAGTTTTATCCTACTCCCACAAGTAAGATGTGACCCAAGATCGGGTCGAGAAAGTGGGGGGTTGAAAAGCCAGCGTCCGAGAGGTGAGCACTCTGACCATCAAAAATTGCCTGGGCAGCCCCGTCGGCATTCCCCGGTAGGGGCGCCTCAAGCAGTAAGCAATAAACTTACTCCTCCCCAAAGAGGGGAGGCAAAGCCTGGGAGGGTGGACCTCCTAGAACTGCACAGGACAGGCGTGCAGTATCCATCAGAACAGATACTACACTTATTATTTACAAACTGACTGCGTTTATATTCGAATACCTCTCCCCCTCCCCGACTCAGTTACCGTAGGTAAAACGTCTTATACATTTGGAATAAGTAGATATAGATTGAATTAGCATTTCATACCTGTACTATAGAGTTTTTCGATAGTCTATAATAGTCAACTCTAGCTGCCCCTATCCGGCGTTGCCCGGGAGTATTTTTACTTTCATTCTTTTTTTTTTTTTTGTATTTAAACTGAATTGTTACTGTCAATATTTTAAAGCTAGTTACAATTCTTTTATTCAACAGTTTAAATGCCTCGAAATTGCTGTAAATTTTTTAAATGGTAACAAATATGTTCAGTCTTTTTTTTTTCGACTAATTAAAGAATGTTAAAATAGCCGACCTGTTTACGACGAAACGAAAATGCATTATTGGTCCCGTCGTTTACGCTATTGCCTTTTTGTTTTAAGTAAGCAATGTATTAATAATGAGTAATAGATTCTCCCACCCCCGAAAAGAGGGAAACAAGAAAAAAACGGATGCCAACACCTGGGATTGAAAACGGGACCTTAAGATCTTCAGTCTGATTCTCTATCATATGAGTTATACACGACAGACCGGATATTTTATAAACCTAAGTATTATTAATAGTAATGGTGGCGGCAGTGCCTGCTTGTATTGTTATGTCGGTCATTATTGAAAAATGTGACCATTTTAAAGGTATTCCAAGGGGACACAATTTTTTTAAATAAAATTAAAAAGAAATATATTTTCATTGTTAAGAACAGAGTCCAAGTTTCCACAAAGAAAACTGAAGAATCAGAATAAAATTATAATTTTGTAGAAACAAAGCGATCTATGACTATATTTGAGAATTCAACTCACTATATAGAAGTTTTGTGTTACTTTAACATGTTGCATGTAAGTTTTGTGTTACTTTAACATGTTGCATGTAAGTTTTGTGTTACTTTAACATGTTACACGTAAGTTTTGTGTTACTTTAACATGTTACACGTAAGTTTTGTGTTACTTTTACATGTTACACGTAAGTTTTGTGTTACTTTTACATGTTACATGTAAGTTTTGTGTTACTTTAACATGTTACATGTAAGTTTTGTGTTACTTTAACATGTTACACGTAAGTTTTGTGTTACTTTAACATGGTACACATAAGTTTTGTGTTACTTTAACATGTTACACGTAAGTTTTGTGTTACTTTAACATGTTACACGTAAGTTTTGTGTTACTTTAACATGTTACACGTAAGTTTTGTGTTACTTTAACATGTTACACGTAAGTTTTGTGTTACTTTAACATGTTACACGTAAGTTTTGTGTTACTTTTACATGTTACACGTAAGTTTTGTGTTACTTTTACATGTTACATGTAAGTTTTGTGTTACTTTAACATGTTACATGTAAGTTTTGTGTTACTTTAACATGTTACACGTAAGTTTTGTGTTACTTTTACATGTTGCATGTAAGTTTTGTGTTACTTTAACATGTTACATGTAAGTTTTGTGTTACTTTAACATGTTACATGTAAGTTTTGTGTTACTTTAACATGTTACACGTAAGTTTTGTGTTACTTTAACATGTTACATGTAAGTTTTGTGTTACTTTAACATGTTACATGTAAGTTTTGTGTTACTTTTACATGTTGCATGTAAGTTTTGTGTTACTTTAACATGTTACACGTAAGTTTTCTGTTACTTTAAATTATGGAAGATTCCATATTTTGTAACAAAACTGGGAAATATTACGTTTCATAATTTTTTAGATGAGGATGTATTATTTTGATTACTCGAACTACCATTCTCATCTTGTTATGGCTCAAATTCAAAAGTCTCTTTTGAATAAAAAAATCTGTAAATATTAGATACTGATGAACTATCTGTAATGAATGAGTTACAGAGAAAAGAGATACGTAACCGAAGTATAAAACCTAACAATTTTATTGACGTCATTTAGCCGTTTCTCTCTTGAGCACCAACGTTTACGTGGTGATCTTATTTTGGCCTACAATCTCCTCAATGGTCATAATGATTTTCCTCAAGACCTACTATTCACTCCTGCATCAAAAAGAGGTCTGCGTAGACATTGCCAGTAGCTGCTTCACGGCCAATTTCGATTGAACCTAAGGAGGACTGCTTTCTTGATCAGGATCTCAGGACATTGGAATGAACTTCCAGATGTCGCAAATGCGCTAATGACACAGCAATTCAAGGCGGAATTGAACAGATGTTGGGCCACTGTATCCCTTTTTATGTAAATATCTGCCCCCCCCCCCTTTTTCCTGCATCGCAACTGAAACATGCTTGTTTTAATTTTTGCCAAATTTGTTGAATTAAATTAAATAAGTAAAGATTAAGATGAATAAGCCTCGAAGTATGCCATGAATCTTTTCGCCTCGTCTACAAACCTGTTTACAGCTCTTGTATGGCTGTCTCTCTTCTCTTTTTCTCTCACTGCCGTGCCATCTAACAGAAGAGCCAGTAACTGAGGAAACGCTATCATGATCTGCTGACAGGGTCCAAGGGGGATAACTCTGGACCCGTCAAAGCTTCTTAGGCTACTGAGTCTAGCATACTGTACGAAGTAATTTTTCACACAAAGAAAAGTGTTGATGGATGGGAGAAAATTTGAGCGTTAAAATGTGAGAGAAAACAAAAATTAAAAATTAGTAATTTCAAAAGAAAGTAATTTCAAAAAGAAAGTAATTTCAGAAAGAAAGTAATTTCAAAAAGAAAGTAATTTCAGAAAGAAAGTTAAAGAAGCATGTTAGAAAACAATTTACCTTGAACCAACCGAGGTAAATGTGTTTTATTTTCGCAATCTTGGTCCAGTTCAAGTTAAAATAGCAACGGTTAGCAATATTTTAATCAGGATATTAAAATCTGTGAAACCAGAGTTTTCCCTCAAATTTTTCTGTGTCAGTTGTTTGATTTCATGGTCATGCATGTTGTGAAAAACGAATCAATAACTTTGAGAAAGGCAGAAGACAAACGGAATAAGAAACGAACAAAAGCATTTTCTAATTCACATCAAGGACAAATGATTAAGATTTCCTAAATAGATAAAGGAAAGTTGTCTGTCTGTGTGACCAGCTAAAAGTTAAAAAAACTACACAAGATACACCTACAAAGCTGATATATTCTCAAACAAAATATAGTCACATTTATTTTTAAATATTCATTCGTTTGAGGTTCAACTGGAACAGAATTAGACAGAGGGCCGACATTTAGAGCGACTTTTTTTTAATGTTTCGAAATTTTTTAGCTGAGGATTGATAATTTGTATTTTTTTTTTATTATTCGGACTACTGTTCTCATCTTGGATGTTATTCCCAGAACGTTTCGGCCGATGTAAACTTAAACCTTCTTCAGGTATATATTGTACAAACTCCAGAATCTGTACAGAATTTCGAACAAGAACCCTTTACAGGGGTAGCTCGTTCTCATTGCAACAGCCATGCTTAATTCGTAATGGTATTTTTAGTATCGCCCACAATGAGGATTGAACCTTCAACCTCCAGAAGACTGTTACTTAGAACTGATTACTATACTTACGCCTTGTCTTTATCAATATAATTTCTCTTCAGACTATTGTGAGAGAGAGAGAGGAGACAAGAAACTCTGCGTTGCCAAAAGGCAATAATTTTCAAACTGAAATCTCAGGTGAATTTCTTAATTTTTATTATTATTTTTAACGCATTAACACAAATATGTGTTTCATTATAGTGTTGAGGGGGGAAGACGAGAAACTCGGCATTTTCTGGAAGCACTAACGTTAAAACTGAAAGCATGGGTAAATTTCTTATATTTTTATTATTATTTAAATACATTAAAACAATAGAGGGGAATGGGTAAAGGGAGGGGAGAGGAGAAACAAAAAAGGAGACAGAAAAGAGAGGTGAGAGGGCAGGGGATAGGGAGAAAGAGAAGTTTAAAATGAAAGATGTTAAACACACTGATCAGGATTTCACACTGGGGTGATTCCTCGTCTTGCACCTTCTCCGTTTTCCCAGGGATTACACCTGTACTTTGTTCCTAATTTCCATTTGCAAGACACTTCATCTCGCACTGGAAAATTTTTAAGCCAGGCAGATTTTGCATGTGATCTGCTTAGAATTTAATCGATACAATATTTCGCAGATGTCATTCACAAAGTTGTGCCATTTTTCCTTGCTTAAAACTGGAGGCCATTTAGTGTTCCCTCGAGGCCTTTCAAGTTTAAAGTTGGAGGAACAGAAGATTTGAAGGACTGGAAACTATCGAGTGAACTTGTTCCCATAACTGCTCTTTTATCAAACCATACACCGGCATATTGCCCCTAATTCCCATGGGACCCAGCAGAAAATGTACCATATGCAATTTCGTCTCATTTAAAATAATGTTTTTTTTTCTTTTATAACATAGTTCACCCCAAACAAGGCAGGCCACCACTGTAGACGTAAAGGGCTACTGAGAATTAGGGTGAAAGTTTGGGGGGTCATATTAAGTTGTGAGCTGTGCAGAGAGATGTCTGTTTGAGTTAGTTTTAAATTTCTGCATGTCAGTACAGTCGGGGAAACAGAGAGCAGGGAGGGAGTTCCAAAGGCAGGCAGCACGAGGAAAGAAGCTATTGGAGTAAATGACTCTTCGGTATCTGGAGACCTCCACATTGAATGGATGGGACTTAGCTTTATTGTCGGGTTGGTCTAGTGTATTTATGTCAAGGGGGTACTAGAGTAGCAAGTTCATCGGAGCACATTTCATTGAAGTACTTGTAAAACAGGCACAAGGATGCAACATTGCGGCGATCAGAAAAGGATTCTCTTTCCATGTTTCTGCCGCATGAAACAGCCAACCAGAGATACTGACGATGTCTATCAAGGTTTAAAGTCGCCTTAGACAAACATTCAGACGTATACTAACATTCAGACGCAGACAAATATTCAGACGTAGATAAACATTCAGACGTATACAAACATTCAGACGTATACAAACATTCAGACGTATACAAACATTCAGACGCAGACAAATATTCAGACGTAGATAAACATTCAGACGTATACAAACATTCAGACGTAAACAAACATTCAAACGTATACAAACATTCAGACGTATACAAACATTCAGACGTATACAAACATTCAGACGTATACAAACATTCAGACGTATACAAACATTCAGACGTATACTAACATTCAGACGTATACAAACATTCAAACGTATACAAACATTCAGACGTATACTAACATTCAGACGTATACAAACATTCAGACGTATACAAACATTCAGACGTATACAAACATTCAGACGTATACAAACATTCAGACGCAGACAAATATTCAGACGTAGATAAACATTCAGACGTATACAAACATTCAGACGTAAACAAACATTCAAACGTATACAAACATTCAGACGTATACAAACATTCAGACGTATACAAACATTCAGACGTATACAAACATTCAGACGTA
>OY744525.1:15150449-15187949 GCA_963556195.1 Sepiola atlantica | reverse complement strand
ATCAGCAGCGTAACAAGGAAAGATAGTTCGAAACATGTGGTGATCACCACTTTTATCGTCCGGTGTATTTTCTCCGGGTGTCTCTTCACGGGGAATTACCATGTTTACAAAATCGGAACTTTTGGGGGTTATCGGAATTGGAAAAATTTGTGCCTACTTTCTGATTCCATTGCTGGTAATAATGATAAATTGATGAACTAAAATCTATAAATCATAATAACGACTTTAGGTAAAATTGGAACCGGTAAAAACAGCACGGTAAAAATGGCATAAGTAAAAATGGCACCGGTAAAAGCACGAGTGTATAAATAGGAAAAATGGTATATGAAAAATATAGATGAAATTTTCACAATGAGTTTATAAAATCACTATTTTCAATCAATTACGAGGAAAACATTGGAGAAAAAATAATTATAAAGATCTATTTGTGTAATGTATGCACCATGACCCCCCTCCCCCGAGTGTATTTGTACTTTTGCAAAAATATATGCACATGTGGGATTTTACGGTAATTAGAAAATTTAAAAAAAAACTTTATAACTAGATATTTAGAAATTTAAAAAGAATCGGAATCGGTAATTGTATTAGAATCGGGAATTTAGAACAGAATTGGTAGTAGAAAGTGACTAACTTGTGTTTACTTTCGGCAGCCTCGTAACTCTCGCTTCCCTTATTTTGTCCTTTAGTCCTCACATTTGATGAGATGTTTCTGACAAAGGGAGAAGAATTGCTGTTTTTCTGGGTCGGAATCTATCCACTTAGCACTTATCATTGGATGTTTTTGACCTTGAAGTGGTTTTATTTTTAGCTCTTTACCAAAATGGCTTCATGCCTTGTCTGGAGCAATTTCCATTAAAAAAAAAAAAAATTGTATCAGAATTGGGCAAAATATTGTCCCATCACTGATATTGAGGGGTGGAGGAAGAACAAGATTTGGTTCTAATGCATTAGAGACAATTGAAGCAGTCTCATTCTCTCTTTGCAGCTTGATTTTAAATGAACTAGATATGTTACGTGATTGCTGGCAAGTCACAACCCTCCCCCCTTGAAGGGGATGATTTGGGTACATTTAAATGGACGATCGATACAATGGTTCATGCGCTGCTTTCTTTGGTCAGAAAAAAACAAAACAATAAATGATAACTTATTTCTGTAGTCATTACAACCAACCAGTCCAACCTTCGATGTGCAAAACAAAATAAAGATGGTGGACACCAAAGGGACGGCGACTGAGCTGAAACAGCAATGTTACAATTGTACAGTTTTCCACACATTATTTTTTTAATTATTCAATTTTATTTATAAAATTTATTTCAACTCATTTCCTTAAATAGAAAGGAAATAACAAATAAAAATGTTCAATTAAATTAAATAAAATAATTACAAAACCACATGCATTGCTTAAGGGTATAAAAATATTTCTATCAGAATAATCAAATTAATTGCCGGATGGAGTCTATAACCGAAACATATGTCTGGGATCTAACATGAAACTGTATCCGATGGTGAGAACCGAAGTTGGAAGTTTGGGGAGTGTGAAGTGACTCATTAATTGTATTATCCCCAGTATTAGATAGTGAAGGGGATGTTTGGGTGGAAGGGTTTAAGTGACACCCTAAAGGTCAAAGGTTATCTAAAAGCAGAAGTCGATGAGACCACGTGATTTTAGCCCGGGGGTTCCTCAGTCTTTTTCTGGCTGACAACTGAAGCAAGCAGACGTAAAACGTCATCCAGCGATCACGTGCAATGCAGCTAAGCGAGACAAACGACTTATCTGTCTTTCTGTGAAAATGCATTTTCTTTAGGGATGGGTAGGGATGTGAAAATGCAGTAGGCTGTATTTTCTTTAGTGATGTATATGAATGGCGGACAAATGTTAGATGCTCGACCGGAGGAAAGAGGGGGGGGAGGGGCACAAGATAAAGTGAAAATATCTTTGGTTTGATTTGGGCCACCCCAGAAGAATATTTCCCTTTGAGGTGAATTAAGTGTCTAATAAAAGGCTGGATCCATGCGGGTATGTTCATAGATTGTCGCCATGATAAGTCTCTGTCTGACAGTTATCTCAGGTTGAGATCTTGAGTGGCTAAATGATTGGGTGACCCACCGATGACCAGTGAAAAAACCCGGTGAACAGGAAGAACCAGACGGGAAGGGCTAGAGCCGGCCAACTGGGCATGACAGGAAGTTGGCTGGGAAGGCTGGCAGGTAGGGGCAGGTTTAAGCTTGGGGTGTCGACCAGGCAGGATGGCTTACCTGGGTCTCTTGGCCAAAGGTCTGTGGGGGACTTGTTTCAACTTCACCGGGATATAGAGATCTCGTCTGCAACTCTGCTATTCCACTTAGAGACACGAGTATCTGTTTTAACATTCAGCAAATAAATGTGTTACTTGTTCATAAATCGAACTCATGGTTGTATCTTGGCATGAGAGTATTTGTTACAGCACTGACTGAGATCAAACAACATCTTTGGACCAGCACAACGTGTGGGATGATTGCGGCTAAGTGCAGTCAACGAACGAACAAACAAACACGCATATGCACTTGTTCACATTTCTATCTCGCTCCCTTTCTCCCTATCATGCATAAGACGTCAATCTGCTTTTTGTTTCTGTTTTAAGTAAATCCTGTTAAAAAACTGAATATTGGCATCCACATCCGCATGACTTTTATTAACAGTCGAAAAGCAATCCGAGTTTCACACCAACGACAACGAGAAGATCAGCCCACTGATATTTTGTCAACAACCTAAGTTCACAATAAAAATGCAAGTGTATAAAGGTTTATATACTCATAATAAGGCATAAGATAACACCAGAGGCACTCTGTCTTGGAGTGTGTAGGCTCCGATCTATGGGTTAAATAGAATCTGTGTTTGGTGTGATATAAAAATACATCTGATTCTATACAAATAAATTTACATCACGGATAACTTTTCAAAATCTGTCTACTAAAACAGCTGAATTTGGCAACAGATTGATATATTGTAAAACAACCAATAAACATCACAAACACCTCCCTAAAGTCCAAATATTCCTCGCTGCGGTAGAGGCAGTGGCAATGTGGTAATATCAGAGCTATACCATCTGGGAATCCAGATTCTGGCAGGGCCACCCATGGCGGACAGGTCTGATACTCAGCAATATCAGGACCATAACTCGGCTAGAAGGGCTCTGGTGAAAATTCAGGAGACGTCAACATCAGGATCCGTCGTTATCGGGTCATCTTTGTATTTGTGTCTGTGACAAACAAGTAAGTACCAAACTTAGAACTGCACATCTGCAACTGCCATTCCTTTGTGTGTTCTGGGACAAACCTTCCCTGACTTTGTATGCCAACACTGGGTCCTGCTGCTCTCAGTGTTTGGGTTAAACCCTGCACTCTTGCAGGTATAACGAATGGCTAAAGTGGACGCGGAGGACTTCATGCAGACCAGAAAATCCTGAGGAATCAAATGCAGAAGTCTGATTTGCTTGACAACAACATCAACAATACAAGCAATATGACAGAATTGGTTGAACAAACAAAAGTAGACGTTATGATGTCCTTTTTAAAAGCAATGGCCCCATATGGAAAAAATGTATAAACCTGAGATTTGAACATTATCAAAGTATATAAATTCAAGTTTATATTGGAAAATTATGACATGAAACAAATTTATACCATGAAAACTGAGAAATCGCAACGGAAAAACATGTATTTTATTTAGTGATGGGACAATTACAATATTTTTTCTGATTCTGATACACTTACCGATTCTATTCTAAATTCCCGATTACGATACACTTACCGATTCTGTTCTAAATTCCCGATTCCGATACAATTACCGATTCTGTTCTAAATTGCCGATTCCGATACAATTACCGATTCTGTTCTAAATCCCTGATTCCGATACAATTACCAATTCTGTTCTAAATTCTTGATTCAGATACAATTACCAATTCTGTTCTAAATCCCTGATTCCAATACAATTACCGATTCTGTTCTAAATCCCTGATTCCAATACAATTACCGATTCTGTTCTAAATTCTTGATTCCAATACAATTACCGATTCTATTCTAAATTCTTGATTCAGATACAATTACCGATTCTGTTCTAAATCCCTGATTCCAATACAATTACCGATTCTGTTCTAAATTCTTGATTCAGATACAATTACCGATTCTGTTCTAAATTCTTGATTCCAATACAATTACCGATTCTGTTCTAAATCCCTGATTCCAATACAATTACCGATTCTGTTCTAAATTCTTGATTCAGATACAATTACCGATTCTGTTCTAAATTCCTGATTCCAATACAATTACCGATTCTATTCTAAATTCTTGATTCAGATACAATTACCGATTCTGTTCTAAATCCCTGATTCCAATACAATTACCGATTCTGTTCTAAATTCCTGATTCAGATACAATTACCGATTCTGTTCTAAATTCCCGATTCCGATACAATTACTGATTCTGTTCTACATTACTTATTCTGATACAATTACCGATTTTGTTCTAAATTCCGGATTCAGATACAATTACCGATTCTGATACAATTACCGATTCTGTTCTAAATTCCCAATTCCGATACAATTACCGATTTTGTTCTAAATTCCCGATTCCGATACAATTACCGATTCTGTTCTAAATTCCTGATTCAGATACAATTACTGATTCTGTTCTAAATTCTTGATTCCGATACAATTACCGATTTTGTTCTAAATTCCCGATTCCGATACAATTACCGATTCTGTTCTAAATTCCTGATTCAGATACAATTACCGATTCTGTTCTAAATTCCTGATTCAGATACAATTACCGATTCTGTTCTAAATTCTTGATTCCGATACAATTACCGATTTTGTTCTAAATTCCCGATTCCGATACAATTACCGATTCTGTTCTAAATTCTTGATTCCGATACAATTACCGATTTTGTTCTAAATTCCCGATTCCGATACAATTACCGATTCTGTTCTAAATTCTTGATTCCGATACAATTACCGATTCTGTTCTAAATTCTTGATTCAGATACAATTACCGATTCTGTTCTAAATTCTTGATTCCAATACAATTACCGATTCTGTTCTAAATTCCTGATTCCAATACAATTACCGATTCTATTCTAAATTCTTGATTCAGATACAATTACCGATTCTGTTCTAAATCCCTGATTCCAATACAATTACCGATTCTGTTCTAAATTCCTGATTCCAATACAATTACCGATTCTGTTCTAAATTCCTGATTCAGATACAATTACCGATTCTGTTCTAAATTCCCGATTCCGATACAATTACTGATTCTGTTCTTAATTACTTATTCTGATACAATTACCGATTTTGTTCTAAATTCCGGATTCAGATACAATTACCGATTCTGATACAATTACCGATTCTGTTCTAAATTCCCAATTCCGATACAATTACCGATTTTGTTCTAAATTCCCGATTCCGATACAATTACCGATTCTGTTCTAAATTCCTGATTCAGATACAATTACTGATTCTGTTCTAAATTCTTGATTCCGATACAATTACCGATTTTGTTCTAAATTCCCGATTCCGATACAATTACCGATTCTGTTCTAAATTCCTGATTCAGATACAATTACCGATTCTGTTCTTAATTCCTGATTCAGATACAATTACCGATTCTGTTCTAAATTCTTGATTCCGATACAATTACCGATTTTGTTCTAAATTCCCGATTCCGATACAATTACCGATTCTGTTCTAAATTCTTGATTCCGATACAATTACCGATTTTGTTCTAAATTCCCGATTCCGATACAATTACCGATTCTGTTCTAAATTCCTGATTCAGATACAATTACCGATTCTGTTCTAAATTCCTGATTCCGATACAATTACCGATTCTGTTCTAAATTCTTGATTCCGATACAATTACCGATTTTGTTCTAAATTCCCGATTCTGATACAATTACCGATTCTGTTCTAAATTCCTGATTCCGATACAATTATTGATTTTGTTCTAAATTCCTGATTCAGATACAATTACCGATTCTGTTCTAAATTCCTGATTCCAATACAATTACCGATTCTGTTCTAAATTCTTGATTCCAATACAATTACCGATTCTATTCTAAATTCTTGATTCAGATACAATTACCGATTCTGTTCTAAATCCCTGATTCCAATACAATTACCGATTCTGTTCTAAATCCCTGATTCCAATACAATTACCGATTCTGTTCTAAATTCCTGATTCAGATACAATTACCGATTCTGTTCTAAATTCCTGATTCCGATACAATTACTGATTCTGTTCTAAATTACTTATTTCGATACAATTATCAATTCTGTTCTAAATTCCCAATTCCGATACAATTACCGATTTTGTTCTAAATTCCTGATTCAGATACAATTACAGATTCCAATTCTAAAAAAGTAGAATTTTATGGGGGAGGGGTAACGGATTGTCCTCATCTACTTTTAAATGTGAATATAATTTTCTTTTTAATTTGACAAACTTTTTAATGTTTTCCCTTCATGTATCGTATCCAAGATTTTGATAAACACATTGTGAGATTTGTATCTATATTTTTCACTTGTGTCAGCAATAGAAAATTAAGTTTTAAACAACAACAAAAAATAAGTAAAAGAGTCTTTTTTTGAAGCAGAAATTAGGCTTAAATTTTTCTGATTCCATTAACCCAAAAAGTTTCAATTTTTCCGATTCCATTGACCCAAAAGTTCCAATTTTTCCGATTCACTTGACCCAAAAAGTTCCAATTTTTCCAGTTCCATTTACCCAAAAAGTTTCAATTTTTCCGATTCACTTGACCCAAAAAGTTCCAATTTTTCCGATTCCATTAACCCAAAAAGTTCCAAATTTTCCGATTCCATTATTCCAAAAAGTTCCAATTTTTCTGATTCCAATTAATTGTTCCAACACTAATTTTATTACTAAATTAAAAAGAAATACGTTGTATCGCTCCTGGGTGACACCATATTTTTTCTCCATTTAGCAATAAAATACGCCTTTCTTAGTTACAAATTCTCATTACCATCATCATTTGTTTAACACGATGACATGTGTTGGACGGCTTTTAGAGATTGAATTCCAAACTAAATTATAACGGCGAGATCTTTATATTTATATGCAACAAATTTTCTTTAGAAGTCATTTTGTTAATTGAGGCAAGACTTTTTATCGGCTGGACATCTTTCCTGATGCTGACTCAGTGTTTTCATGAAGACACCATCTCTAGGTGATTGCCTACCAAAGCTAAAAAGGACTTCACCTAACTTAGTACAACCTACTCATTTTTTAGGAAAAAAGTAAATAAATAAACATCCCATTCATTAAAGCAAACGCTAAACCTAAGTTCGGAGTTGCACAACGCGCGCGCGCAGGAAAAAGTGTAAACTATAAAAATAAAGGTAACGTTGTCCATATACATGTCGTCTCGAAACATAATTAATGTTTCTTGTGTTATGAACATTTTGAGATGAGGAGTGATACTTTGTATTATTCGGACTACTATTCTCATCTTAGTTGTTATTTTCACAACGTTTCGGCCGATGTAATCTCTGACCTTCAGATGCATCTTTTCGAACTTGAGAATATTTATCAAACTCTGTGCTAGCTCCCAAGTTCGACATAAAGTTTACCAGGTTTGATAAAAATGTGCCTGAAGAAGGTCGGAGATCAAATCGGCCGAAAAGGTGTAAAAGTAACAATCCAGATAAGAATAGTAGTCCGAATAATTTAAATAATATTAATGTTTCTCGCTAAAATAAGTTAATGTTAATTAATGATATTCTTGGTTATTATCGCCTAAAGTAAGAATTGAACCCTCAACCCTCTGGAAGACTTGTCACTAAGAACTGATTGTTAACCAATGCCTTGGGTCCATATTCACAATTCTAGCTGACAGAATGAGAACAATCTACCCATGAGGATTAAATACGAATTAAAAGTTCCATATAAATTCCCAAGTTCGAAAAGATTCAGTTGAAGAAGATCAGCAGGTACTTCGGCCGAAACGTTGTGAAAATAACAACCAAGATACGAACAGTCATCCACATAATCCAACAAATACTAATGTTTTTTTTTTTGTAAAATAAGTTGTTCGGTTTAATTTTTATTATCGAAATAAATTACATGTTTTATTTACCATATGGAGATTGAATAACCATAGCCTGACTAAAAATGGTTAAGAGTCGTCGGGCATCATCATATCATGTTGAGGTTTCATCTACAATTTATCATTGGGCTGCATAGTTTACTGGTACTGGTACAATCCAAACAAGATGGCGGAATGAAAGTCGATTCCTTTAATAGATACTTGCTCTGAGCCAAATGCAATCGAAGATTCTGATTGGCTGAAAATAATAACCATTAATTTAAGGCAGTATAGCGAATAATGGTTATGAGTAGAATTACGCATTCATCCGTATCATTGAATAAACATCGTTACTTCTAAGGAGACAAGTATTAACACAATCCTGATTGGTTGGAATTCCTACAGTCAGCTGTACAAAAGTTTCCCATTCGTGCAGGCAAACTCGATCAAGAAAAAAACGTGTATATCGAACTTTTGACAAAATACTAGTTGAGATATGATAGATATCAGTTAGGTCCCTGTTTGAAAAGGTCTAATGTTGTAAGTACCTAAAAGTTTTGAATATTTGATATTCTATTTTATAAAAATCCTAGTTAGGTCCCTGTTAGATCCCTGGTCGAAAAGGTCTAATGTTGTAAACACTTAAAAGTTTTGATTATTTGATATTCTATTTTATAAAAATACCAGTTAGGTCCCTGGTCGAAAAGGTCTAATGTTGTAAACACTTAAAAGTTTTGATTATTTGATATTCTATTTTATAAAAATACCTGTTAGATCCCTGGTCGAAAAGGTCTAATGTTGTAAACACTTAAAAGTTTTGATTATTTGATATTCTATTTTATAAAAATACCAGTTAGGTCCCTGGTCGAAAAGGTCTAATGTTGTAAACACCTAAAAGTTTTGATTATTTGATATTCTATTTTATAAAAATACCAGTTAGGTCCCTGGTCGAAAAGGTCTAATGTTGTAAACACCTAAAACTTTTGAATATGTGATATTCTATTTTATAAAAATACCTGTTAGGTCCCTGGTCGAAAAGGTCTAATGTTGTAAACACCTAAAACTTTTGAATATGTGATATTCTATTTTATAAAAATACCTGTTAGGTCCCTGGTCGAAAAGGTCTAATGTTGTAAACACCTAAAACTTTTGAATATGTGATATTCTATTTTATAAAAATACCTGTTAGGTCCCTGGTCGAAAAGGTCTAATATTGTAAACACCTAAAAGTTTTGAATATTTGGTAGACAATTTAAATTACTTCTCTGAGCATGCTGGGTGTTGCTAAGAATAACTGTGTGTTACTATAACAATAAACGCACATTTCGAAAGTAAAAATATTTATCTAAAATTTTACATTTTATAGCATTTGAACCTTTCAAATTTTTTTAAAAATTTGAATGATGGAAAAAAAATCATTGAATATTGGAAAATAATCTCCAAAATATATTTGAGTAAAGTATTTTTGTTTTTGCTTAAAGAGAAACTTGTTACCTTTTAGTTAGAGTGTCTTCAAAAGCGAAACTCTTTGCGGAAAACAAACTCTGGCTTTTATATAGTCGTTATGAAAAATTCTTTATTTGAGACCACAGATGAGAATTGTATCTTAATTAGCAGAATTATTACTGTTTAATCCATTAATCTATGTGAATAGTGTCACCAAATTTTATTTTTTTGTCATAAATACTGGCAAAATTCTTTAATCATAAAAATAAAATATAAATGGATTGACCATAGTCGACGGCGACCCAAAGGTTCCCCTTTTATTAATTACTACGTCGAGATGTAGAGGAGAGTGCTACTCCTTTACCTGGATTACACCCCTTACCCATGATCCTCATCTTATAATGATGCGTGTATTTAGAGAGGCGGTATCAAGTAACATTTTTGTAGTCTTTTGTATGACTTGACTGAATATTGAACTTGAGTCTCCTGGCTCATTAGTGAACACTAATCATTATGTCAAATTTGCCAGTCGTTTCATTTTTACTACTGAATCATTTGAATAAAATTCCTCATTAAAAATTTGGTTGTTTACTGATATTTTTTTTGTCATAGGCAAAACCAGATATTCCTGCTAGTATATATATATATATATATATATATATATATATATATATAGCTATTATATAAAGAGCAGTTGTCTGTGTGTATGTCCAGCTAAAAGTCAAACACTAAAAAAACAAAGGCCCACAAAGTTGGTATATTCTTGATTGGCGTTGCCCCGGTTAAATAATATCTAAAATTTAGAAAAAATATTTATTCTTTGACACTAAACTGTCACGGACTGTCCGTTTGCCAGATATTTAATGTACTAACTACAGGGAAATAACTGATTTTTGATCAAGCAGTTACTTCCCTTATGCCAACTAATACCTCGAGGAATCTAAATAAAGGAGAATTGTTTGTATGTATGTGTATGTTCAGAAAAAAGATTGGGCTGGGTAGAGGAGAAGGATAGGGTTGGGGAGAGAGAGGGGGGAAATGGGGAAGGGGATAGAGAGAATTAAAGCGATAGAAGTTTTAATAGAAATGTGTTACACTTTTACCCCGGGCAACACCGAGTAGCCCTGCTAGTACATATAACAAGAAAGTGTGTGTGTTTAATATACTATATAGAAATAGGAAAGCAAACGCTTGAAGTTATAAACTTTGAAATGACTTCAGATTAGGAAGCTCAGATAACAAAAAGAAACAAAAGAATGGCGTATTGTTGGCACATCTGGGCTGGTGCATCAACCACTAGTCTCTCCCTCTTAGACAAGGTCCAAAAAAGAGTCGCCAACTTACTAGGTCCCTCACTATCCACCAAGCTCCAGCCCCTGTCCTATCGGCGCAATGTTGCATCCTTGCGTCTGTTTGTTCAAGTACTTCAATGGATTGTGCCCCGAAGAACTTCCTGCTCTGGTGGCCCCTCAACGTAAATACACTAAACCAACCAGACAATCAGCCAAATCCCATCCATTCACTGTGGAGGTCCCCAGATACCGGAGAGCCTCCTACTCCATTAGCTTCTTTCCTCGTGCTGCCATACATTGGAACTCCCTCCCTGTTCCCTGTTTCCTGACTGTACCGACATGTAGAAATTTAAAACTAATGTAAATAGAAATCTCGCTACACTGATCCCAACTTAGGATGACACCCAAAACCTACACCCTAATTCTCAGTAGCCCCTTATGTCTACAGTGGCGGCCTGCCTTGTTTGGCGTGAAATATCTATGAAAAAAAAAAATGCTTAAAAAAAATGTGATAAAAAATTTGCCGCACAAACTTTCAAGTTAATATTCCCGACAAACATTGGGTTTCTATATTTTTTTATATTTACTAATGACTCACCGCTTATCAAGGCCAAAAGCCACTCGAGTATAAGGGTTAATAAGATGAATAGTTTGTCAGTTGAATGATGAAGAATATTATGAGAGGATTGAAAATGATGAAGGAAAGGAATAGAATTTGGTGACTTATTAGAATGGTTTAATGTACATTGGTTTAGAAGATGACGATGTTTTAGCACTCAGGTAAGCAATCTTGTGGGAATGTGTTCACTGGATGGGAAGCTCTTGGAAAGAAAATCTGTTTGTGTAAATTCCGTTTCATGCAAGGCACACGGAAGAAGATAAGAAAGTTCTGTACAGAGGTGGTAGGAAGACGAGTTCTTGTTGGTAAAGGTTTTACAAGGAGGAACTAGAGATTGAAGCTCAGTCGAGCACATTCGATGGTAATAAGTAGAGAAAAACTAGCAATGTCTCTTCTGTGAGAAAGCGTCGGTAGAGAACAGCTACTTTTTAAATAAATGCTCGACAGTTTAGCATTTTGAAATTGGACGCCGAATCCCCCCCGCCGAGTGCAATAATTCTGTTGAATTAGCATCCATTATGTGATATTTTGACCCTTCAATTTTTACCGCAATTTTAATTATATGGAGGGTCAAAAGAACTTCAGTTTAATCCCAGCTTTTCTTTCCCTCCCCCCAACACTCACTTACTCATTCTCTCTCTTTCTCTCACCCCCTCTCTCTTTCTGTCTGTCAAGTACTTTCACTTCCTTTCTGCATGTCAAGCCAAGGTTAGACAGCAAAAATGAGAAGAAGTAACCAAGAAATCTTCCTCGCTTTCTAAAAGTGCTTACAACTTTCTTTTCAATTATTTTGCTGAGCGGGGTCAGATCTATCTAGGGCAGTGGTTTGCGACCCCAAGTGGTGGTAAGCAAACTATTTTCTTGGGGGTCACAAAGCCACCAAGAAAGATCGGCTAATTATTAAAGCAAGAATCATCCATTCTTACAGTTGTTGGTGGCCAGAATATCCGAAATAAACAAAGGATCGCATGAAAAGATAGCGAAAAAGTGTAGAAATAAAAACACTTCAGACAAAGAAAAATTCACCCGTGAAGGAAAAGAACCATGGATTAGGGATTATTAAGTTGGCGACTCTTTTTTGGACCTTGTCTAAGAGGGAGAGACTAGTGGTTGATGCACCAGCCCAGATGTGCCAACAATACGCCATTCTTTTATTTCTTTTCGTTGTCTGAGCTTCCTAATTTGAAGTTATTTCAAGCGTTTGCTTTCCTATCCCTATATAGTATAATAAACACACACACTTTCTTTTATATATGTACTAGCAGGGCAACTCGGCGTTGCCCGGGGGTGGAAAAGTATAACGCATTTCTATTAAAACTTCTATCTCTTTACTTCTCTCTATCCATCTCTCTTTCCCCTCCCCCATTTCCCTCTTCTCTCTCTCCCCAACCCTATCCTTACACATATTAAAGATATAATTGTTATTCTTATTATCACGTATTAAGACCAAGACTAACTCGAGGATAAGGGTTAATGAGACGGGAATGATTATCAGCTGAAAAATGAGGAACACTATGGGAGTACTTTAATCAATGGTATGAACTGCATTTGATTACTTATGGAGCGATCCATAAAAAAAAATTGTTGACATTGGATTTAAAAATGACCAAGTTGTAACTGGCAGGGAAGCAGTCCTGCAGTATTGTGTTCTAAAAGTAGGAAGCCCTTGCAAACAAACCTGTGTCCATGGAAATTTCATCTGACACTAAGTGCACATCGAAGGAAGAAAGGGATTATTTTTTTTAGGAACGCAAGTTCTTCCAGTAAATGTCATACAAGTTGGAACTAAAGACTGGAGCTCAGTCGAGCACCTTCCATGAAAATTAACGATAGAGCAGAGAGAGACTGGCAACGTCTGTTCTGTGAGATAGGAATTGTAGGGAAGAGAAGAGATCATCCCCCACTAGATTCCGAAATCGATTTTTGTACTCTGTCAAGGCAGAAAAGGGTGCTCTGTGCCATACCTTTCCAGACGTGGCAGCAAAATTCCATCTTCGGATGTATCTGGTTCTTATATAGATAGACGATTGCATCTGAAGTCAGGTACTTTCTGGAGCGGTAGAAGGATCCAACCATCTTTCTAGTGACCTTAGCAACAGATTGAATACTCATTTTCAGGATGGACTAAAATAATCAAACTCCAAGTACTGAGTATATTTCTGAATTTTTGAGATGAAGCTTGATAATTTGCATAATTGGGATTATTCGGACTACTGTTCTCATCTTGAGTGTTATTCCCACAACGTTTCGGCCGATGTAACCGCCGACCTTCTTCAGGTGTATCTTTTCGAACTCTGAAATCTGTACTGAATTTTGAACGGAACCCTTTATTTAATCCACGGGAATATCATGCTCTCGTTCCGTCAGCCATGACCGGATAGAAGTCTTCAGTAATTTGCAATTCCTGGTATCGCCCGCGCTGAGGATTGAACCTTGAACCTTTACTTAGAACTTAATTTTACTTAGTACTTTACCACGGGTCCTTGCGGGTTACATCGGCCAAAAACGTTGTGGGAATAACACTCAAGATGAGAACAGTAGTCCAGAATAATCCAAATTATATAAGTACTGAGGATACTTAAGAAATAAAGAACCCAAAACCATAATCTTGAGTGTTATTCCCACAACGTTTCGGCCGATGTAACCTCTGACCTTCTTCAGTTATGCTTCTATTTATCTCCTTCCCAAGGTCGAGAAGTGAGATTTTCTAGAGAAAGAGCACTCTGGTTGAACAAAAATTGCCTGGGCAGCCCCACTGGCATTCCTTGGTAGGGACGCCTCAGGCAATTAGCAATAAACTAACCCCTTCTCAAAGGGTGAGAAGGTAAAGCCTGGGAAGGTGTACCTTCTAGAACTGACCAGGACCATACCTCAGACCAATAGCATTTCTTTTGGGTCATCCTGTAGAAATTATATTGAACTGATCAAAAGTAAATTTAATCTGTTAAGCTGTTCCACTACAGAGATCATTATGCAATGATTAAAATTTTGATTATGAATTATTTTCTAAAATTTAATATTCTCCCAAGGGAGGTAACTCTGTTTCAAGTGATGTCATTTCACCGACCTGAACACCCAATATGTAAAAATATTATTTGGGGAATTTTTGAATTCGACCAAAATTCTTTGACTAATTGATGCAATTTAATTATATAAATCTCCAATGTCAAAATAAGACCACTGGAGAGGAGATTCTAAAAGAAAAAATATTTAGAGAAATTATTATATAGAGTAGAATAACAAATGAAAGAATCTTTATCATTATAATCACTAAAAAAAACCCTCCTTGTGTGAAAAGCCTGTTGAAGGTCCGATGGGATGGTTTTATCAGCACTCTGGAGGCTTCCTTAATTTTACTTTGTTGTCCCTTTACGTAAAGACTCTAGACATGTAAAAAAGGCATATAAAAACGATTTCCTTGAAGAAAGATCAAGAGGACGACCCCCATAGAGATGGGTCGAAACGATAAGGAACCATTGAAGCCTACTTATTCAGATTGTTCATAAGTAAATAATTCAAGTAATCTCCCCTGATCATTACTGCATAACAAGAGAATGCACTCTTCTATCCGAAAGTAAAAAAAAATTGCTCCATGCATGATAAAAGGAGGGTTTTCCTATTTCTTACCTTGGACTTGAAGCCAATTGGATCTAGCCTATCTCTCCATCTTATCTCGGTTTATACAATTCTGACGTTGTTTTGACAGATCTTGCTTCTCGTAGCAGTTAGACGAGACTCTCAGACAGAGCCATCTTAGTCTGACCTTTTTTCTACCGGCTACAGCTATAGTTCCCAGATTATATAAGTTGTATCTACTTTATATCGTCCATGCATCTCTCTATACATTGTTTGCCCTGGCAATTCATGCCTATTTCGATTTTATCTCTTCATTATTAACTTTCTTATTTCTATTTCAATATATCATCTGGTATACACTGCCCTAATATAAGATGCTAAAAACTAAACTTGACAATAAATTCTTAAATCTCATCGAAAAACGCTTCCCCATAACTTATCCCCTGCACAAAATATTCAATAAAAATAACTTTATTTTTATTGAATATTTTCAATCGTTTCGAAATTATTTAAATTCGAACCCAACATTTAAAAAATACAACATTTAAAAAATACAACATTTAAAAAATACAACATTTAAAAATATCGTTCTTACGTTTATTGCCACATTCGAAATAAAAAGTTTATGAATCAAAATAAACTCTCTTCAGAAAAAACATGCAAGAAATATATAAATATATATATATATATATATATATATATATATATATAAAGAGAGAGAGAGTAATAAATTAATTATCATATAACAGTTCCAAAGAATAATGTCCTTTAGAAGTCCAGTTTATCTTCAGAAGACTCAAGAAACATTCGTGAACAAAGGAATGCAGTTACTTTTCCAAAATGACTATCAAGAGTATATACATAGCTGTACTTACCTGGAGCTGTAGTTATAAATAAAATCCTAATTGATTGAAGATGTATTTGTTTATGTTTAAGGACATTATAAATAAAGGATATGTATTAATTTTCTGTTCTTTCTCCCTCTCTCTCTCTCCCTCCCTTCCCCCTTCCTTCCTTCCCATAATTTAAAATAAAAAATTACAAATGTGGATCTCTTTAGCACTCATACCGGAAGGGCAGCCTCACACCCCAAAAGTTTTATTGCTATTTTAGAGTTTCGAATAAAAAATTTTTTTAAAATTAAAACAAATAAGATAGAATTAAAAACAAAGGAACAGAATTACAGGAAATAGATTATTTAACATGTGCGTTAAAAGAAAAGAAAAGAAAAATCATGTATGTGATTGAAAACCAGTGTATTTGACGAAAATGTCACTTTGTTATTTTTCTGAATCTGCATTTATTAATAATTCTTTCAGTTTCAAATTAAAGTGATGATCACTAGTTGTGTTGGAAAGCGCCATAAAAGAGGAAATTTTGTGGAAAGATGAAAACCATTGATTTTAATTTTCATATCCTATATATAAAGTAAAGTCAGTCTTTTCCACCATACTTTTGTGAACAATAGCTTTTTTATTTGAAGCTACATAAACAAATTTAATTTTGTTTCATCAGTCATATAAGGCAAATACAGGTCCATGTTGTTAAAAACAAAAAAATATTTTAAATCGATTTCAACGATTTTTATATCTAATCCCGATGAATATTTTATTTTTTACCAGTCATAGATAAAGGAAGGTGGCGGAGTTCATACCCTCACAGTCAGAAGTTTTACTACTGCTATTCAAATCACTAGGTACTAATTTAATAACTGCTAATATTTTTGATATTCACAGGTGAAAAAGAGAGAAAGAAAGTCTAGATTTGTCATTTTTGCTTTATTTCTTTCGTTGCCTTTGGCTGATTTGTAAATTGTAAACATGCAATTTCCACTTAGCTATGGGTAAAATAGCAACTTGTATTCAATGAATCGTTTACAATGAATTTTATATTCGAGTTAGGGATTGGATTCACCATGTGAAAAGAGAGTCGGGTGCAGTTCAATCTTGTGTGGTACTTGTAAGCATTGGGTACACAAGAAGTGCAGTTGAATTACTGGTAGGTTGAGAGAGGATGACCAGTTTATATGCAAGAAGTGAAAGACAATGGAGATGGATGAGAACTCAGATGTGGAGAAAGTATATTTGCATGTCGAAGCTATTGAGGTTGTCGAGAAGTTTTGTTACCTTGGTAATACCACTGGAGCACAGGGTGAAGCAGGTGCTAGTGTGATTGCAATAGTTAGGAGTGAATGGAGTACGTTCCATGAACTTCTCTCATTACTAACCAGCAGAGTGTTACCACGGCCAAAGGAAGCGTCTTTCAGGCATGTCTATGTAGTGTGATGATGCATGGAAGTGAAACCTGGCCAGTGAGGATTGAATATATGTGTTGCATAGAGAGTAATGATATGAGAATGATACGATGGATGTGTAATGTGAGTTTTAAAGGCAGGCTTAGATCTGATGACCTCAGAGGAAGATTCAATCTGTGCAGAACAGGAGACTTCGATAGTAAGGTCTCATTGAACTAGCTGCTTGACACAAATACACTAGAACAACCAAACAATCAGCTAAATCTCATCCATTCACTGTGGAAGTCCCCAGATGCCAGAGAGCCTTCTACTGCAGCAGCTTCTTTCCTTGTGTTGCCGGCTTCTGGAACTCCCTTCTTGCTCCCTGTTTCTCCGATTGTACCGACATGCAGAGGTTTAAAACTAATGTAAACAGACATCTTGCTGCACAGCTCCCAACTTAGGATGACACCCAAAACCTACTCCCTAATTCTCAGTAGCCCCTTACGTCTACAGTGACGTTCTGCCTTGTTTGGAGTGAAATAACTTAAAAAAAAAAATACCATGGATGAGAGTTCTTGGTTAGTAGATGTAGAACAGTTGAGGTAACAAGTTCAGCTCACAGAGGAAGGCCAACGAAAACATGAGAAGAGGTGATAAAAATGGACTTGAGAGAAAAACGGATCGATAAAGATCTGGCCAGAGATATGTTATTTTGTAAGTCAATTTCTTTAAGCCACCAAACGTATGCCAGCATGTAAAACAGACGTTAAAGCGAATATGATGATTTTGTATAAAATTTTAAATAAAAGACATATTTATTTTTTGTCCTATTTCTATCTCGACCAATTTTTTTAAATGATAGAAGGTGTAATACAAATTTTGAAATATTGTAACTCACTAGGTGTGTGATTAAAGATTCCTTTTTAATTTTTCTCCCAGCTGTACATTAAAATGTTAATATACACAAGAAAACAAATTAAAATATAAGTGTAACAGACAAAGAGAGAATTACTTCCGGTCATTTATTGTTTAAAGTGGTTTGGGTTTCGGCATTATACAACAAAGAGGTTTAGGATATCATTTTGATTTGCACATTTAAACAAACGTAGCGATTTTAATAAACAGTGATCTTGTGCAGTGTATGCTTGTGAAAGTATTTTAAGACCGGATAGAATATGTAATCGATGAAATAGATTGTAATTTAATTTTTTTATCTATATAACTAACATTGTTTATATTTCACTGGCTATTTTGAATACAGTATCGATTTGTCAGCTTCATTGTTATTTAGGCCTTACTTAAACACACACAGACTATATATATATATATATATATATATATGCAGCTTCTTGTTAAATGTATAAAGTAGATGATGACTTGTATGTGTCTGGCTCCAATTACATGATTACAGCAGCCTTTCACATATTTTATGATTTGACAGGGAACTCCAAACTTTGAGGAACTCAACTAAGAGGAGATAGAATACCTCTTCCCCAAACACATATATACAGAAAGAGAAGGAAATAAAGATAGGAATGTGTCTATTTATACATTAAGGGCTGGCTATATATATATATATATATATATATATATATATATATATATATATATATATGGGTGTGTGTGTTTACCCCCTTTTTTGTTTATAGGTTATTTAAATCTATATATATATATAAGAAAAAAAGTACCAAAAAGTAGGAACTAATTTCAAAGAATGGGATGGTATTTAGTTTTGCTTATGCTTGACTGACAGGAAGAGAGAGAGAAAGAAAGAAAGAAAAGAGAGAGAGACAGATAGACAGAGAAAAGAGCTGAAGATCAAAAGAGAGAAAGGGGCAGGAGAAAGAGAAGGGCAAAAGAGAGATAGAGAGAGAACGAAAGAAAAAGAGTACAGAAATAGCAGGTATAAAATCGGGGGGGGGGGGATGTAAGCAGATACACATATTTATACTTAAGTATGCAAAAACGAGAATCAAAGAGAGAGACAGAGAGGTAGAGAAAGAGAATGAGGGAGTGAGAGAAAGAATGGGAGAGAATTAGAAAGAGGGAAAGGGAGGAGAATGAGAAAAGGAGGGAAAGAGGGAAGGAGAAGGAGAAAGAGAGGGAAGAGAAAAGGAGAATGAGAAAGAGAGAGAAAGAGAGAAGGAGAAAGAGAGGGAAAGAGAGAAGGAGAATGAGAAAGAGAGGGAAAGAGAGAAGGAGAATGAGAAAGAGAGGGAAAGAGAGAAGAAGAAGGAGAATGAGAAAGAGAGAAAGAGAATGAGAAAGAGAGGGAAAGAGAGAAAATGAGAGAGGAGAGAGAGAAATAGAAATAGAGAGAGAGAAAAGAATAAAACAAAAAATAAAATTCTAAACAAAAAAATTGTTTTTTCTCTTTTTTTATTAAAATTGACATAAAATAAAAATGGCTGATAAAAGTCACTATTTAACAAAAAAAGTCAAAAAAGAAAACATTCTAACATAAAAATACTGATCTCATTTTAACTATGATTGGTAAACTAATCTATTTTATATATGTGTAAAAACAACAGTTTTCTATGCTCCTCCCACCTCACTCCTTCTATCAACAGTAAAAAAGATGACACCTATTTTAACCCGTTTCGAATAATTCTTTAATGTCATCGCATAAGATGTCATCACTTTGTCCGTTTGGTGATAGAAACAGATTTTGTTTTATCAAAAAATAAAAGTTAATTTACTTCATCACGGCTAACTGCTGCAGATCGCTCGTTTGGTGGGTGGACCACATGATGGACTTCGTGCTTCTGCAGCATATCGTTATCAAAATGGATTCAAATAGCCACGATGCTGCACAGAGCTACAAAACTTGGTGCATCACTCAGTCTGTAACATAACGAGGGTTGTTGTTTGAATGAAAAGTTTAAGTGACACCTTAGGGTTTAGAGGTGATCCCAGAACGGATATTGACAGAGATTTTCTGTCTCTTGTCTTGCGATAATTCAAGCAGGGAAGACGTGTCCAGGGCACCATCCACAATGGGGAAGGGGCTGGCAAGCACAATGTAACTAGGTGTAGCAGGATGAGCTAACCGTCTGTCTATCTGTCTGTCTTTCTATCTCTCAATTGTACAAAAGTAAGCCGTCTCTATAATGTGATTGTTCTTCTCTTTGTAATAAATCTTTATTAAAAACTAAACATCGGTGTCCGAGTGATTATATCCACAGACAAGCAACAACCTGGGTTCACAATGATGATGATACGGGCGTATAATGGTTTATATATGCACCAGGATGTGAAATCATAACAAGTTAGCCTGCATCCGATGAGCATTAGAACGATATTGCATCCTTTCCTATGATATCAGAGTTCTCAGACTCCATAAAATTGTATCATTCCATCAGTTATCAATATTTATTTTATTCCGGTGTCCATGCAACAGTCCCTGCACATGTTGCAGTTGCAACAAAGAAACTCAGAGGTAAATGAGCTGCGCAGGCTTTTGCCAATAGTATCTCTATTTTGCAACCCTGTTCCCCCAAAAAATGTGCATGATTTGCGTAAATATTTTCCATTCTCATAATATTTCACAGTATTTTAGGCTTAGGGGCCACATACAGGATGACCCCACACTAATGCCACCCAATAACTAACTCGTTAATAAAATTCTCAAGCCTTTCTGAAATCCAACCATATTTGGTACAAATAAACTTCAGTCTATGCCTGAGTTGTCCACCAAGTTTCAGTCATGAATGTCCAACACTCTTTATTTTATCACCGTTCAATGATATGCGGGGACATTTTGATAATCGTCTCATCAGTAGGAGATGCGCTTCTAAATTGGCCTCACAGTTACCGGACCTTATCTGTGCTGTTATCTCAAAGATAACATCTGTCAAAACAATTCCCAGACTAAACCACAGCCAAAATCTGGACATGCCACCTATGGAATCGTTAATAAAATTCACAGTTCTTTCTGGAATCCAATCATATTTGGTACAAATAAACTTTCGCATATGCCTGACTTGTCCACCAATATACAGGGTGGGCCAAAATATCTTTAAATTTGAATAACTTGAATTTTAATAACTTCCACAAAATAAAAGTTAAACTCACCAAACTTTATGTGTGTGTAGACTGACCCTTCCGAGATTTTTTGAAATAAACAAAACAAATTTTAGCCGAAAAACACTTCTTAAAACTTACAAAAACTAAAGTATTGTTTTTTACACTGTTTTGAGTTTTTTAAGCAAAAATAATGTTTTCTAAATGAGGGTACGTTCCTTAGGGCTAATACGGCTCATGCTTGCTTCGGAAGGGGTCCTTTACTTATTCTAAAAAAAAAAAAAATTTAAAAAAAATCAATAAATAAAAAAGTTATGAATTTTTAAAAATAGGACCCTTATTTTTGCCCACCCTGTATATAGACATATATATGTATATATAAAATAAAGTAACACGGAATCACATAATCACCGGTGCAATAATAATAATTATCGCACCGGTCATTATGTGATTCCGTGTTACTTTATTTTATTCTTGCTCTGTTAATCACATTGAGCACTCATACTCGGATTTCCTTCTGGAATTTATTTCACTCTAACACACACACACACACACACACACACACACACACACATATATATATATATATATTCAAAGGGATGAAAGATGAGAATAAAAATTGTATAGATACAATATTTATTTAAACATCAAAAGTTCAAAGCAAGGAGTTTCATATCCTTAATCCATGGATTTTCAAAGACAAACTCTTTTCATCAGAGGATAAAAACCGGTAATGTAAGTGTAAATATTATTGGCAATATTTATATATATATATATATATATTGAGGAACTAACTGGTCTAGCCTCACTGAAGAGCTGTGATACAGCGAAACAGTCTGTATGTGGATGACTATATGAAGCTCCCTTCTTAGGTAGAGCTTATTTGTAAGGATATCACCAACTGCCATTAGCTTTAAGGCATAGCTCATTAGGTAAAACTAATTCGAGCTCCCGGCACTTGCAATGTTTACATTGAGATATCACTTACAATCAGTCAGTGTCGACGGTTGAGTTTCAATCCCAGCTTGAGGCACTGACTGGTCTAGCCGCAGTGAAGAGCTGTGATACAGCGAAACAGTCTTATGTGGATGACTATATATATATATATATATATATATATGATTCACAATATGTCTTTTCCTCAGCGCCTTATACTTAGGACATCATAAATATATGAGAGAAAGATAGAGAGAGAGAGAGAGAACGTAACCTTGTCTGTAGTAAGGGTGTTTAGCTGATTAAAAGAAAAAGATTAGTACGAAAAGTTGTTGAAGATTGGGGTTTCTCACTCACAATGACAAAAAGTAAAACATGTAATTACACTTATCTGATTTCGAGTGGCGGACCTACATTTCGGAGTGTTCTCAAGCATGAAATACTGTGCATCAGTCGGGTGGGCGGTGGCACTTTTCTAGTGGGGCTTCAAAATGATAAAAGTATATGTCTCAGATCCAAAAGATGTTATTTGAAGGCATCCTCTTCCTCCACCGATTGCAACAATGTAGAGTAGGCCAGGGTCAACCTGAGGCACACCAAAGAGGAGAGGGAGTTGATGGAGTCTTGCATATCTGATCTGCATCTATAGGGTGCCTCACATAGCACAATTTACACGTACATATGTTTATAGGTAATTGTTGGAAATGGAAAACGATTGTTGATAACGGTAGCTTTGTTAAAACAGAAAAAAAAACGTTAGGTGAAATGTTTGCTGTGATTTCCATGAACTGCTGCACAAAGACGTAGACAATCTCGCAAACTTCCAGTCGCCCTATTTTTGATTTCCAAGTTTCCATCAACAGAATTTTCATGTATTTTTTGGGCTGTCTTTGCCGACACGCTAAAGTGACTGCACCGTAATGACAAAGCAATGGTCAGATGGATCTGTTTGGTGAGTCCTGAACAAAGAATACGTTTTGGGTCTCTGCTCGCACAAGTCAACTTGAAAAGCCTCGCGGACATCATGCAGAAGAGCAGACTGCGGTTGTTGGGGCATGTTGAGCACAGCAATGGCTCGATTGCTGAAGTCCGACAGTTGAATGTGCCAGCAGAGAAGACCACCACTGGCAGACATAAGTTGTCTTGAGAGGACGTGGTCAAACGTGATAGGAGAGCCTTGAGTATAGATTCTGTCAAGCCTCACCAAAGACAAGAATGGAGAGGAAGACTTAGATAGTGACTAGACAATCAGACCCCACCCTCATCAGGGGATTAATTGTGGCCTGATTCAACAAATAAACCGGTTGTTGTTGTTGTTGTTGTTGATGTTGATGATGACTGTTTGCGACCTCCCTCCTCTTGAAGTTGATTTAACTGTAAACTCCATTTTTATGTTTCAGAATTTTTAAGATGAGGATTGATACTTTGGATTATTTGGATTATTCAGACTACTATTCTCATCTTGCTTGTTATTGGTTTCCGAGTTCGACATCAAGATACCTAAGTTCGAAAAGAGCCACCTGAAGAGGATCGGAGATTAAATCGACCGAAACATTGTGAAAATAACAACGAAGATGAGAATAGTAGTCCGAATAATCCAAGTAATAAAAAATCCATTATTAAGATATCTCGACTTTTTCAGGGGCATACTTTTTTTTTTTTTATAGAAATCGCTCCAGACAAGGCATGAAGCTACTTGATGTCAGGAGCTAAAATAATAATAATACTTTAAGGTACAAAAATAGCCAACGATTACAGTTAAGAGGATAGATGCTGACCCAGAAAACAGCAATTTTTCCCCCTTTGTCAGAAACATCGCTCATGGAATGTGAGAACTAAAGGAGAATGGTGTTAGGAGTATTGGCTATGTACCAGAAACAGGGTTCTTGGATGTATGAACCATTGCTCTATCTTGTCGCTATGTCCATTCATCTACCGTTACTCGATTTATGTTGTAAAATATTTAGATGCCAATTTCAAATAAATAAATTATCAATGAGACATATAAGGGAGGGGGGGTGCTGCAGATCCGCAGAACTCACTTGCAAGCGCTATTTGAAATATAAAATAAAAAAAAACAGTTGTTGATATCACAAGCATTGTTAAAAGAGAAGAAAAACACAAATGTGAGATGAGATATTCCATGTACAGCGATACAATGACGTAGATGATCTACTTAACTTCCAGTCGCTCATTCGGATGACTTCAAATAAGATATTCTTCCAGGTTTCTATCAACAGAGGCTTTACAGATTTTACACCTGTGACCTCTCTCCTCTGTAATTGTAGTTGATGCAACAGTAAACTCCAAACGGTAAAATCGATTATGTTGAAATCTGGATATTTTAAGGGCCATTCGTTTGGTTCAATGAAATCAGGATTATTGGCTTCAAGCTCCGCAACAGTCTCCTTGGATGTATGGACCTTTGCTCTATCTTCTAGCTATGTCCTTTCATCTCACCCCATTATTTGGAATATTTGGGTACACATCTCATCTCTATATACAAGCCGGTTCACTGTTTTTTTTTATATTACCTGTTTTTTTTGTGGAAACATCATGCTACCTAAATGTTTTACAAACTTTCTTTTTTTATCTATTATACAAAAACTAATTTTATACAGTATTTATTGCTCTCGCTTCCGTCACTCTCTCTCTCTCTCTGTTTTTCAACAGTCGAATGTAATAAATAGTGTAATACATACCGGAAAATTTGACCAAAATATGCTATAATACATACTAGAAATCTTTGACAGAATATGATATATGCATATAGCATATTTTTGCAAAATTTTCCAGTATGTATATTGATAGTGCTGAATACAGATTAGAGTATTATAATGATAATATGTTGAATGGCTACACCAATGAAAACATATCTGGGCTGGTGCATCATCCATCAGTCTCTCTCTCTTAGACAAGGTGCAAAAAAGAGTCGCCAACTTAATAGCTCCCTCACTATCCACCAAGCTCCAGTCCCTGTCCCATTGCCGCAATGTTACATCCTTGTGCTTGTTTTACAAATTCTTCAATAGAATGTGCTCCGATGAACTTACTGCTCTAGTGCCCCTCGACGTAAATACACTGGACCAACTCGACAATCAGCTAAATCCCATCCATTCACTGTTGAGGTCCCCAGATGCCAGAGAGCCTTCTACTCAAATAGCTTCTTTCCTCATGCTGTCGGCCTCTGGAACTTCCTCCCTGCTCTCTGTTTCCCCGACTGTACCGACATGCAGAAGTTTAAAACTAATGTAAACAGACATATTACTGCACAGCTCCCAACTTAGGATGTCACATAAAACTTACACCCTAATTCTCAGTAGCCTCTTACGTCTACAGTGGTGGCCTGCCTTGTTTGGGATGAAATATGTTAAAAAACAAAAAAAAACAAAACAGAAGCATTTCTAAAACAAGAATAATGGAATTGTTTGGCAAGATCTTCAATGTGCACCTTCCACAATGACGTAGGCTGTCCAGCCAACTTCCAATCACTCTTTCGGTGACTTCAAGCGGGATATTCTTTCACGATTTCATCAAAAGGTTTTCAAGATTTTAACTCTGTAATCTCGCTCCTCTGTAAGTTGATGTAACTGTAAACGCCAAACTTGGTTTAGGATGAGGAACATTTGTAGTTTGTAGAATTTGGGATATTCGGACTACTGTTCTCATCTTGGGTGTTTTTTATCACAACGTTTCGGCCGATGTAACCTCCGACCTTCTTCAGGTGCACTTTGTCGAACTCTGGAATCTTTCAGTCGAACTCGAGAAATCTGGACGGAATTTCGAAAGGAACACTTTATTACATCCACGAGGGTAGCATGCTCTCATTCCATCTGCCAGTCATCTGCCAGTTATCTGAAGGTTCAATCCTCAGTGCGGGCGATACAAAGAATTGCATATTTTTTTTACTGAAGACTTCTTCCCAGTCATGGCAGATGGAACGAGTGCATGCTACTCCCGACAAGGTACACCTGAAGAAGGTCGGAGGTTACATCAGCCGAAACGTTGTGATAAAAACACCCAAGATGAGAACAGTAGTCCGAATATACCAAATTCTACAAATTATCAACCCTCATCTAAAAAATTCCAAAACAGAACATTTGTAGAGTTGGTAATATACATATGTAGACATAATATTGGTCGAAATCTAAATTTCCTGTTCTTTTTTATAAGGCAAGCTGTGCATCATGAAGAAATCGGAATCCTCTTCCCCAAAACATTATATAGGGAGTGGATTTAAATTTCCTGTTTTTTTTGGGGGGGGGGGCGGAAGATGACATCCTGTACGCATAAAATAATCTGCTGCTGGAGCATGTTTCTTTCGGTTATGAAGAAAGACATGATGCTACCTAATGTTTTACAAACTTTCTTTTTTTTATCTATTATACAAAAACTTTATTTCATACATTATCTATAACCCTCGCTTCCGTCACTCTCTCTAACAGTCGAAGGTAATAAGGAATGGAAGTAATAGAAAAAAAATTAGAATAGTCTACTATAAACAAAAGAAAATATAACAACATTTATAAATATAACAACATTTTTTAACCCATAGCTGTAAAAAGAAGGTAGGGGTATATATAGTGAGCAGAAAAAAGTCAATTGTGGATTTTGTCCTTTTATTTCTATTTAACTGGCTTTGCAAACTCATTTTTTCCTTATTCAAATAACCTAATACGAACTCAATGGATGACACAACGGGTCATATTTTTTTTCTAATTTACATATATAATTTTTTAATTTAATTTCAACATCAATAGAAGGGGAAGGAGATTGAGGAGGATCTTTTCGTGGATTGAGAAGGATTAAAAACCTCCCTCTATTGACAAACCTAGAAAATAAAATAACTTTTACTGAAAGGCTCTTGGCTAGTTGTACCTACCTGGCGTTTTTACTTTCATATTATTTTGCTTATTTTTTTTAACTATGCATGTGTCTTTTTGTTTAAAAAAAATGTATTCTTTTGTTTTTAAATACAATTTTGAAAGTTAAATGTAATTCTTACAGTATCGTTCAGTTATTAGAGTTTTTAATCGAACCAAATTGTTATAAAATTATAATTATTTATTGCTAAGGTAATGTTTTAATCTGTATTCATTAAATTATTGAATGTGAATAGTTTCTAAAACTTTCAATCTTTTAATGCATGAGGATTTACTAAGTGTTTAAAATTACTTTTTATTCAACAGTTTAAATATTTCCAGATTGCTGTAAATTTTAGAAGTGCCACGAACAAATTTATTTTGTATTCAACTAGCAAGATATCAAAATGGCCGACTTATTTATGAAGAAACGGAAATTCATTGGTTTTTGTACTTTATGCTATTGTATTTTTTATATGAATATCGAATTTATTAATAGTTAATAATAGATTTCACACAAATAGAACAAAAAAGGGGATGCAAAGATCCCTGATTGAAACCGAGACTTTTAGACCTTCAGTCTGATGCTTTACAGACTACGCTAATTCGACGGCATATATCACTTGGCTGCTGTTATAGATGATGCGGCTGATTTCCGTGACTTCGCGTCGGCAACGATCGGGCAGGTCGTGGAAGCACCCTAGAGTTACCGAGACGAAAACGCCAAGCCATAATAGAAGACTTGCAGACGATAATATAAGACGAATAAATTCAAAGAAAAAATACATAGATAAAAAGATAAAAACCGAACAAACTGTAGGGTGGGGGATCAAATGAACCATTTTCAATCAAATGTGTAGAAAGAAATTTTTTTTTAGGGGTGGATTTTGTCAATGTTTTCTTTTTCATTTGTTTCGCTGTTTTTCTTTTTTTTCTTGCTAACATAAAACAAAGACAGAAAGAAAAATGGGTTTAGGATTAGGGTTCCTGTTAGGTTTAGGGTTTAGGGTTAGGGCTCCCGTTCTTAGCGATAGCCAAGCCCTGCATTCAAACTGCCAAGCTCTAACTGGAAGACGAATAAATTCGAAAAAAAAATACATAGATTAAAATCATTTTTTTTGTGAAAATAATGTTTTTTTTTTGGGAGGGGGTAAAATTTTGTCAATGTTTTTATCAAGAAAAAATGATATTATTCCGTCAGCGCTCAGGCGCTTCTGCGACATGCCCGATCGTTGTCGACCTGAATCACGGAAATCAGGCGCGTCATCCATAACAGTAATGCTAAGCATTTAATATTTGTACTGCCTCTGCTGTCATTATTTTAGATGGCATCCATTTAAAAAATCTGCGGAGGCAGATAAATTATTTTTTTAAAGAAACTTAATCGAAAACATCTGTTTGTTGTTAACAACATGGACCAACGTTCGGAAAAAAAAAAAAAAAAAAAATGGCGAGCCAGAATCAAACGTTAGTTTTGTAGAAAAAAAACTATTAACCACAAATATTCAAAAAACGGATTAGCTTTACTTTATATATTAGATTAACGTGGAAAACAGATCACCCTCTATATATGAAACAAGTAATTTAAAAAAAAAATGAATGCTGCCAAAACAAAGCTCTTTTTCAATTATAAGACACCTTTCCAAACTTTGCCATGGCTGAAAGAACCCTTTCCTAGATTTCAACGTTAAAACTCATCGGCCTTACATTCACCGGCAACATGAATTGGAATGCGTATATAGAATATAATGCAAAGTCTGCAGCAAAGAAGGGGGCTCCTTCTATTGGGCTAGAGCACTTCTCACACCTCCCAGTATCCTATATCGCCGATGCATAGAGTATTGTTGCCACATCTGGGCTGGTGCACCAACCACTAGCCTACCCCTCATGGACAAGGTGCAACAAAGTTTCTTACCGAATAGATCCCGCACGATCTATACCAAGCTCCAACCCCTGTCCCATCACCGCAATGTTGTATCCCTGTGCTTGTTTTACAAGTACTTTCACAGAATGTGTTCTGACGAACTTACTGTACTAATACCCCGTCAACATAAATACCCTGACCGACCCAACTAGCAGCAAAATCCCACCCTTTCATAGTAGAGGTCTCCAGACGCCGGAAAACTTGATATTCAAATAGCTTCTTTCCTCGGACAGCTTGCCTTTGGAATTCCCTTTTCTTGTCCCTGTTTCCCTAACTGTACCAACATGCAGAAATTTAAATGCAATGAGAACTAACATCTTGCTACACAACTCCCCACTTAGGATGTCCCCTTATAAATCTGACCCCTAACGTCTCAATGGCAATAAAATAAAGTTAAAAAAAAAAAAAACCCAAAAAAACACTAACTTTTCATAAGCTGAAAATTTGATGTATAATCGTTAACATTATGAATAACGTTTTTGATTCAGTTATAAAATATTAATGACGGGGGAGTTGCTACGTCATACACATTTGCCATTCAATTTTCTGAAAAATAATTTACAACGTCAAAAATATCCTTTACCTTACAACATTTAGAACTTCATGCTAATTTTCCTAATTGTAATAAAAATAGTAACACATGCTAATTTATATCTTAAGCGCTCATTTAGTAACAGTAAATTCTGCTATTTAATTGGGTTAAGTAAAATAAATTCGTATCAATCAGAATGGTACAACTTTGTTGACCGGTTTGATTCTGTTGTTGGCATTCTTGCAGAAGAGACCACGTAATGGTTGCCAACATCCCTAAGTGAATGTGGTATTATGGAATCGACTGGATTCGAACTTGGCACACCCAGGTCGTCAGTCTACGTCGTTATCCACTTAACCACCGTCACCTCCATTTAATTAGGTAAGAGAAATTATTTTTTCATTAACCTCAATATTATTTGCAAATTTTTTAATTCAAGCAAATGAAAATGTCGAAAACATGTAAAATCCAGAACAGTTTGTCATCATCATTCGTTTGTGATTGCACAGATATCTCTCTCGCTCTCTTTCCAGGCATTACAATCACTTATTGCATTCGGGACATCTTTAGAGTTGCATCCTGTATCACCACACAGTTGGTCAGTGAAAGTTCGAGCAGGGCAGCCAATGTTGGTGAAGTGATGTTTAGGTGATCATAGCAATGTATCGCCGATTAGTTCGTGCTTGTTCCTCCAACTGTGACCTGCAAATCTAGTGTTTTCTAATGGTTGATGAGATGGGAAGAATCTTGCCATGCAGTCGTTAGTTCGTTGGATGCTATTTCCAGGAAATATTCATGATGGCTCATATCACGTGGCTGTAGATGGCTTTAGGCTTCAAGAACAATTGCCATTTATTAGAATACACCTACTATTTCCACCTCAACCTCTCACCATCGTCATTTATGCAAAGGACCTTGGTACACTTCTTGGAAAATTCCTTCTAAGCGACACATTACTGTATCGAGGTGGGGAGCAAAGCCAGTTCCGATTCTCTACCTGATCCGGAGAATCTTTCTAAGCCTAACAGCAGTTCCGTCCCCTATACATAACCTACGGCCTCTTATTGAGTATGACGTCCAAACAACAAATTCCTACCTTCAAAAAGATATTGTACACCTGGAACATGTTGAACAGTTGGCAACCAGGATGGTGACAGGAGTCTCCATGCTTACCTATAAAGAACGCCTTCAAAGACTAAATCTGTTCTCACTTGGACAACAAAGGATGTGAGGAGACCTGATTCTGGTATACAGCATCATCACTAGGAATGTAAATCTATATTTAGATGAGTTTTTTACTCCAACACCTAGTTGCAGTCTTCGCGGTCACCTACAGAAGATGTACCATTGTCGTTTTCATCACAACAGAAAAAAGACAGCATTCCTTGTCCGTGTTTCTGCTCCCGGGAACAACCTGCCAGAGGAGGTTGTAATGATGCCTACCATATCCAGGTTTAAAGTCGCCTTGTACAGATATTCAGACGGTATATAGATGCAATATCTTATATCTTTTTACATAGTTTGTTGCCCTTTGCTATTTTTCTTGCCAATAAAATTGATTGATTAAATGCTAACTAAACTGTTATGACATTTCATTCACTTTGTTTGAATACCCTTAAGATGATTCTAAGTTGAATCGAAAGTATTCGTTTTGTAAATAAGTTGGCTCTTCTGTTTAAATTTTGATCCTGATATTAAAAGACATCGGAATAATTTAGAAAGTGAATGAAAGGATCTGTAGTATGTGAAAAATAAATGAATGAAAAATAATATTTAAAATTTTAGGCTCTGATTGGATAAGCAGATCATGTGATGTGGTTTTGATTTGAGTTTCTAAAGTCAAGTTGGACAGTTTGGAGGCTATTGGTAGATATAAAATGAACAGAGAAACTCAACTAAAAAAAGGAGAAGAAAAACACACCATTAAGATATGAGGTCAAATAACATCAGTTCAGACCGTTCCGGTCTCATTGAAATGGTTCATCACAAACACAAAATGGCAACACTGTATACGTTGCCTGAAACGCAAAAATCTCATCTCGCATATCAGCTTTCTCCTTACACCAATTATGTATATTAGCTGAGATGTAAGATTATTTTGCATATGAGGTGACAGAAAATAACGCGCACATTATCATCATCATCATCATATTCGGTTTAACACCTGTAAAATTCCATTAGAAGTTTAACGTTTTAGAATTAGGACTACGTGGCAGGATATGACGTCATGGAAGGAAGTATGTGGCAGAAATGCTAAAGAGTTCCTGCCTCTAGGAAATTAGATGTTGAAGTGACTTTCGAGTCCTCCACCACCTATCGGGGGTTAGAAGGGGAAGTTGTGGTTCAAATAGATGTAAATTGCTGCAAAGGTTACCCCCCATCATCATCATCATATTCGGTTTAACGTCCGTTTTACATGCTGGCATGTGTTGGACGACTTTTAGAAATTGACTTCAAAACTAACTTCAAAACTAACCTATCTCTGATCAAGTCTTTATTTATCCCTATTTTCCTCAGGTCCATTTTTATCGCATGTGAACTGGACCTGCTACCTCAACTGTTCTACATCTACTAACCCAAGAACTTTCATCCATTCTTTCAACGTGGCCATACCACCAAAGTCTACTCTTCTGCACACATCTCCCTATACTGTCCAGATTTAATCTTCCTCTGGGATCATCAGATCTAAGCCTGTCTTTAAGACTCGCATTTCACATCGATCGTATCATTCTCATATCATTTCTCTCCATGCTATGCATGTCCTCAACCCTCACTGGCCAGGTTTCACTTTCATACGTCATCACACTACTTACACATGCCCAATAGACTCTTGGTTGACAGTGGTAACACTCTGCTGGTTAGTAATGGCCGAAGTTCCCTGAACATTAACAACTTATTCAGACGCTACACGTACATACAAGACATTCACTTGCTGTATACAAAAAAAAAACGGAATTTTAACTCCAACTTTTTTTTTTGCTTCATCAAGACAAGCTAAGTAATATCGAACTTATATATCCTTTGCATCATAATTACCCTGAACTTAGATCTCGTTTATTTTAGACTGTTTTGAACTATACATAAACCCATATGACATCACAGTCACGTGGAGACGTTCTTCTTAAAAGTTCAATATTTAACTCATGTGATAGTTATACTCTTACTTATACTCTGCTCACTGTTTACAAATCTACTGATTAATCACATCAAAAACATCCAATCTTTGTTTTGTGTGCACTTGATATTTCAGACAGTTAATAAAAGGATATACACATTTTTTACCATAACACACGTATGAGGCGCTTGCTTTATTTACATTGGGAGACTAAGTAAAAAGCAGCCCCTACAAAAAATAAGTATAGAAAAGAGACTAGGGGCAGATAACTCTTACTCCTATACAATGAAGACTAGTGTTAAGCAGATTCGGAATGGGAAAAATTGGAAATTTTCTGGGGTATCAGAATCAGTATTGGAAAAATTTGTCCCTATTTTCTGGTGCACAAAACAATTCTTTTAAGTTTTTTTTTTGGGGGGGGGGGTTGTTTAAAACTTAATTTTCCATTGTTGATTCTAATGATGAAATGATAAATATTTATTGATTTTAAATTACCAGTAAAACTAAAATCTATAGATCAGCCTCCCCACAAGTGTATTTTTACGTTTGTAAAAATATATGCACATATTACATGGGTTTTTACGATAATCCAGAAATACACACAAAAGAAAAACAACAAATCTGTAGCTAAATATATAGAAATTTAAAATCGAATTGGAATCGGTAATTTTATCGGAATCAGGAATTTAGAAAAGAATCGGTAATTGTATTGGAATCTGGAATTTAGTAGAATCGTCCCATCATTAATGTGGACCAATAGAGATAATCTGATCCCTATACAATTCAGGAATCTAATCCTATTAAATGTTTTCTCGGAGTCTGATTAAATTGATAATTGCAACATCATGTTCAGTAAAGGTTTCTACCTGATGCATTAATAACATTGTTATTTACCTGCAATTTGTTTTGCTTTTCTTTCTTGAAACTACATTGTTTTTTACCAAATATTATTTTTCCAATAAAAGGGAAATAACTCTGTATAGATGAACCCGGAGAAAGTATTTTCTGGAAGGGATTCAATTGAATTGCATTTTATTCTTAACAACATGTTGCAACAATTCACAATAAAAAGTGGTGAACTAGAATCAAGTATTGATTTTGTAAGAAGAAAGCTATCTTTTATTTTCTAAATTTGTCGTCCATCTTTATTGTTTCCTTTGAATTGTTTCAATAAAGATATTAATATAAATGTCGATAGAGTGGACACCACATAACTGGTGACCCCAAACATACAAACTGCACAGATTAATGGGCAAAATTTTCAATTTTGTTTCACAAAAGTAGTTCCTGAAAGAGAGTAATAATACCAACAAATCTGATAGATTAGCTAAACACTACTTAGATATAAAAAAATCGCAAATAATAGATCCACGCATTTAGCCTGATGATATCCTGTGGGAATGAAATATGGACGTTTCTGTGTACTTGACATATATATATATATATATATATATAGTAGTATGAAAATATATCTATGTGTGTATTTCTCTAGCATGTTTTCATTAAAGACAATGTTATTAAATAACAGCTTTTTATTTTATGAGACTATTTTTTGGTTTCATTTTACTTCAGTCGAAGTTCTCAGAAATCAAGGGGCCCTTTCCTATATAAGATACATAGATATTCGACTATGCTATTAAAGTTCTCCTTTACCTCTCAAACGTTGAGTTAGTAAAGAAGTTAAGAACATTAATTTTCCTCTTCCCTATTGCCCAATTTATTATGTCATAGTATATCTTTCTTGTGGTCTATTGGTCTTACCGGATTCCAGGACAAGAATTCATCTAGTCTGGTGGAGTATCCACCTAAGTGTTGTTAATTGAGGTACCATCACTAGGAGAAGGTGCACTATTCCTAATATGAGCCAGTGTATAGCTGTGTCGAGGGGATTTTTAAAAGTTGTTTTTGACGAATCAATGTCTATATTTACATTCCTATTACGTTTCAGCCTCTGAGCTTCTTCAAGTGGCTGACCTGTGTTTATTATCGTGACATTATCAATCAAAAGTAATGGACAATCATGTTCAGTTTGAATTAAAGTTTAAAGGCAAAAGTCAAGTATTATTGTTCATTTGTGATCCTAAACCAAAACAAAACACCAAACATGTTTGGTGTTTTCTTTTGGTTTAGGATCCCAAATGAACAATAATACTTGACTTTTGCCTTTAAACTTTAATTCAAACTGAACATGATTGTCCATTACTTTTGATTGATACATTTCTTTTACTAACTTAAACATTTCAGCTTTTAAATTAATTTATATAAAAATGAATTATTGTAACGTTCGATTTTATTTATGTGAGGTTATGTAAAAAGATGAACCGCCATGAGTGTTGGATTATCCTTAAAGGCTTGAGTTTGAATCAAGGCCTCGCATTGTTGAATAGTTTCATAACCCGGAATAATAGCAATATGACACACTCATCTTTGTACCTAACCGAGAAATAATTTTAGGCTTTAATTTTGATTTGTTTGCACAGTTTTAAACGTAAGCACCTATGATATACTTAAATTTAAAATAAGTTTTCTATCCTGCTGCTTTTTATTTTTAGGTAATTATTTAAAAATGTTTCACTGCAGCAGTAATTTAAATTATAGCTAAGTTCAATATTATATTACCAATAACACGGTGTAACAATAACAAATGAAAATTGGCTAGTCAGAAATAAAGTTTGATTTGTCAGCTTAAATACTATTTGGGTCTGACGTTGAAAAATCATTCAAGATAAGTTTATATGTTAGGTTATTTTATTGTTGAAATATGTGCTGATTTGGTTTGCAAGAAAATGTAAAAATAAACAATATTTTTTGTATTATTTGGATTTTTCGGACTACTGTTCTCATCTTGGGTGTTATTCTTCAGGTGTGTCTTGTGGAACTTGGAAATCTGTACTGAATTTCGAATGGAAGTATTTATTTAATTTATTTAATTCACGTTCCGTCAAATATATTCTATCTGTTGTTTGGATTATTCGGACTACTCTTCACATCTTGTGAGTTATTCTCACAGCATTTTGGCTGATGTAACCTCCGACTTTCTCAAAGAGCATCCTTTCAAACTCAGGAATATTTATGTCGAATTCTCGATCCTATACAATTTTACGAACTGAACCATTTATTTAATACATGGGGGTAGATTGTTTTTGTTCCATCAGCCATGAGCAGGTAGAAGTCTTAAGTAATTCATAATTGTATTCTTAATATCGCCCGCACTGAGGATTGAACCTTCAACTTTCAGAAGACTGTCACTTTGAACTGATTATAACTTTGCACAACAGATTCTTGGGTTCAACAAGACACACCTGAAGAAGCTTGGAGGTTCCATCAACCGAAACATATCCAAGATGAGAGTCTGTACGGACTTTCGAACAGAACCTTTATTTAATCTATGGAGATAGCTTGCTCTCGTTCCATCAGCCATGAGCAGGTAGAAGTCTTAAGTAATTCATAATTGTATTCTTAGTATCGTCCGCATTGAGGATTGAACCGTTAACCTTCAGAAGAGTGTCACTTAGAACTTTTATCCGTTGCCCCACGAGTCTGAGAACAGTAGTTTCAGTTATAATACAAATTATCAATCAAAAATCCCGAAACAATATTTTTATTACGAATCAAAGCGATAGTTTATTTAAAGAATTTGCAACAAGTTTACTTGAAACTATGTAAATGTCGTTAAAATATTAGTAAAATATATTCAAGTTAGAAAGTGCCTCCGTTTGAGCCCCCCCCTCCCCTAATTTCATTAGCCTAGGGGCTCCAAAAGGTGATAATCCAACCCTGCATGAGTATTGATTTACTCATCTCCAGGAGTTAGGCACAAGACCAGTTTTTATCTTACTCCAACAAGTAAGATGTGACCCAAGGTCGGGTCGGGAAAGTGGGGTTTAAAAATTGCCTGGACAGCCCCGTTGGCATTCCCCGGTAGGGCGCCTCAGGCAGTAAGCAATAAATTTACTCCTCCCCAAAGAGGGAAGGCGAAGCCTGGGAGGGTGGACCTCCTAGAACTGCACAAGACAGACCCATAGACAGGCGTAAATCAAGCCCCGAAAGCCAAGATAATACCAGTCTATGGGGTGCAGTATCCATCGGAACAGATACTACACTTTGATCTTAGCCAAAAGGCCAAGCCTGCATGAGTAGAGTGGATCAGTGAAAGGCCCACAGAATCTCGAGGGTGGGGGTCCCACAGGGAAACTCACAGATAATAAAAAGTTTATTAAAGAAATATCTAAAACCTAATAACGTTTTCTTTTACCTTTTCGGTTCTTTGATATGACAGTGGCGCCTTCGAAAACTCATGTTTTCTTTATTGGTTTTAATGCACAGAATAACCATGATACTTGACCTTTTTTTTTACCTTTAATTCTTAATTAAAAACAAAACAAAACCCAAAACAACTTTTATTCATCGCAAACAAGGCATATCGCCACGGAGACGAAAGATATTGGGGGCTATATTTATACGGGCATACTAACTGGGGAGTTGTGCAGCAAGATGTTTGTTGACATTACTTCTAAATTTCGGCATGTTGGTACAATCGGAGAAACAAGGAGCAAGAAGGGAATTCCAAAGTCAAGAACTTTGAGGAAAGAAGCTAACAAGGGGTAGAAAGTTTTCCAGTATCTAAGGATCTCTACAGTGAAGGGGTGGAATTTTGCTGCTATTAACCAATGAGAGAATGCAATCTTTCACTTCCGTAAACCAAAAATGTATCTAAATTCCATCCACATGCAAATTTACAAACCGGATATTTTTCCTCATTTCTGGTCTGGGGGCTCAAGCAAGCAGACATGGTCCAATGGGCCGCCAATCTTGGAAGGCTTTTCAGTAACCCAGGTGAAAGTAGTTATCCGACTCCC
>OY744525.1:15007949-15145449 GCA_963556195.1 Sepiola atlantica | reverse complement strand
AAAAACAAAAAAAAACACGCGCTCCCTGTTTGTTAGTTTTAGTGTGGATTAGTTTTTGAACTGGTGAGAACCGTGATGGGGGGGAAAAAGGGGCCCCTTTTTTTTTCTTTTTTAAATAAAAAAAATAATATTGTTATATTTTTCCACGCCCTTCCCCCCTCCTTGATCCTTATTTATAACTTAATATTGAAATAAACAAAAAATCTCAAACGAAAATGACTTGAAAATAAATAAGATATTTTTAAGGAGAAAAGAAAGAAAAATAACTTTTTGGCGGAAAAAGAGTCCAATTTCTTTTCTTTTTTTTTATTTGTTTGTTCTTTGGATCATGTGGCTTATTCAAACTACTATTCTCATCTTTGTTATATTCACAACGTTTCAGCCGATGTAACCTCCCACCTTCTTCGGGTGCATCTGGTCGAACTTGGGAACCTGGTTTGTTTTTTTGTTTTTTTTTGTGTTCTTATTGTTTTTTAAGTTCTGAAACTTAAAATTAAAATTCTTTGATTCCTATTTTAATAAATTTGGTACTTCTGCAGTTTACCGACCGTGCTATTTTTTTTTTAGATAGGATTTTCAAGTTAAATTCAAATTTTATGGTATCTTTTTTTATTATTGTTAAGTGAAAGTACAGAATAATTAACAAAGCCCCCCCCCCTTTCCATGTTAAGAATGGTTTCTAAATAATAACGTAATTATTTCAGCCCGGTTCGTAAACTGCAGAAGTACCATAAATTTATTTAAACATTTTTGGTTTAAGTGATAATCTGCTTGTACAGTTTCCGTGTAAAACCCCATTTCTTTATTTCCCCCTTTTGTGTCCGTGTATGGTTACTGTAAAACCCCGAAAGTAACTAAAAGATATTCTTGGAGGGAAGAAGGATTCTGATGCCAACTTGTCGGATAATATTACCAACTTTCCAAGTTTGTTGGTCGGCGGGGGGGTGGGGGGACAAAAAACTCCGAAGGTTTTCCAAACTTGAGTCAGTCAACTACAATAAACATCTATTTCTTCACGAAATTCCGACTTGCTAGAATTGTTTGTTTTTTTCCACTACAGAATAAACTTAATTAAAAAGGATAAGAAAACATTTTGAAAGTATTAATCTTTCATCCGTTCTTATAAATAAAAGTTATAACCAAAATCTTTTTAGCTGGGAATGGAGAAGAACACACAGACAGAAATACTTGTTTTTGTTTGTTTTGTTTTTTAATCTAAAAAGATTTTAAATCATTTACATTTTCCAATCATTTTTATTTTATTTTGCATTTAATAAACATTTTAGAAGTTAGTGCTGTTGGTTAAACTGTTGCTGTGTTAAACTTAGACTTATATCTCAAAATTGAAACCCAAACAAAGACTGGCTGACTCATTTAGGAAAACACAAATGTCCAAGATGAAGAAAGAATAGCCCCCTCCCTCCTTGCGTTTTTTTTTTGTATGTGTATGCGTTTTTTTTTGTGTGTGTCATTCATTTAATTTTATTTAAAAAACATCCAATAATGAATTAATAAATGTTTTCATGTATAAATTACATTCCTATATAAATTCGGACCGTAAATCATTTTCATGACAAAATGGGTAACCGTGTTTATTTTTTGAGAAAATGCGTTTCTTTCTATATATATATATATATATATATATATATATATATACGCACGCGTCACTTAATGTAAAAAATAAAAAAACAAAAACACGATACAGTGTGTAAACTTTTTTCTTTATATAAGACTAATTGTATCTAGTCGGCGTTATCCGGGAGACATTTTACCGCCACTTTGATTTCATCAAATTATAATTATTTCTCAAATAGGATTTTGAAAGTTAAAATTTAATTATCACAATATAGTTTTCCCATGAATGTATCACTTGAACCAAATTGTTATAAAACTATAACTAATTGTTGTTAAGCTAATGTTGTTAAACTAATTGTTGTTAAGCCAATGCTGTTGTTAAGCTAATGTTGTTAAACTAATTGTTGTTAAGCTAATGGTTGTTAAACTAAGTATTGTTAAGCTAATGTTATTAAACTAATTGTTGTTAAGCCAATGTTGTTAAACTAATTGTTGTGAAGCTAATGTTGTTGTTAAGCTAATGTTGTTACGCCAATGTTGCTTTAATCTCTAAAATAACTTGATGTAAATAGCTCCTAAAACTTTCAATCTTTAAATACATCAAGATTTGCTCAGAGTTTTAAAGACAGTTTAAATGACGTTCTATTCGACAGTTTAAATGCTTCTAAATTCCTTTCAAATTTCGAAGGGTCAGTACTTTACGCTATTAGACTTTTGATTTCAATAAATAATTGATTGATGTTAAATAAACAAAGTGGAAGTCACGTATAAGCGTGAAATACAGACACACACGAATCTTATTAGTATACAGTTTTAAGACTCGTAAAAAAGGAAAATGTTTGTTTAAAATAATTTTAATATAATACAACTTCGGTAAATGTTAAAAACAAAAAAAACACTTTAAAAACTTTAAGATAGAGGTAAAATTGTCGTTTCCCAACCAAAATGGCGGACAATAAATCATCTGCAGTTTTCGGATTTTTTTTTTTCGACCTCACAAATGAGTAAGTAAACTCTAATAAATTGTTTTGGACTAATTTCCCAACTGTATTTCCTTTAAAATAATTTAAGGTAAATTTTGAATTAGCCCAACACAATTTATTTGGGTTGACTTACTCATTTGTGAGGTCGGAAAACTGCAGACGATTTATTGTCCGCCATTTTGGTTGGGAAACGACAATTTTACCTCCATGGAAGTAGGTAAAGAATTTAAATAATACATTTCAATAATAATAATAAATAATAATAATAAACATGGACGGCGGCACCGGTGGGGCAAGCCCCCCCCCCACTTTTTGACCCCCCCCCCCACTTTACGGTCATCAATAATGAAGTTATATATGCATGTGTTTTTAGGAGAGCCCCCCCCCCCACACACTATTATAACTGTGCCGCCGGTCCTGATAAAGATGAAGATTATTATTATTATTATTATGGAAGAGGAGGAGGATTTATCAAAATGTATTAAGGGATTCTTGCAAATAATTAGTGTCCAGTAAATTTAGAAAAAAGTTAACTTTTTGAAATGTCAATTAATTGCAAGAAATCTTTTGTCTGTGAGAAATGGCAATAATGCCTAAATCAGTGTATTTTTTGGAATTTTCTTTGAAGGAGTGGGCAATTGGAAAGTTAGAAATACATGATAAAGAATGGAAATATTCTGTTCTTTGATACAACAGGGGCGCGTGAGAAAATTATCGTTTTCCTTAATAAGGTTCATAATAGACCAACCATCTTTCTTAGCTACTTGACTTTTGCCATTTAATTTGAATTTCAGCCATATTTATTTTTTCGGTAAAATTTAGATCATTTGCCCCCACGCTGTCAACATAAATATAAAATCAGATTATATATTTCTTTGTGGAATTAGACGTCAGAAATGCCTGGAAAATTTAAAAGAATAAAATTAATATTTTAGACTTTAGAGTGGAGGGTCAGTTTACTCCATTGACGTAATAGGATCACTCAGTTTATTGATCAATGACCACATAGGGTAGCAGAGAACAAGTAACTATTTTTTTTTTATATATATATATATAGGTAATTTATAGAAAGTTAATAATGCCGAAATTAACCGTCTATAAACTTTCTCTTATATATTATACGCAATACTTCAAACAAACTCCATCACCCTCTTAAATATTTGGTTTTATTTTTCCAAAACGGTCGCCATTTTGATAATATAAAAAATGGTTACTCGTTCTGTTTTACGCTATGTGGTAAAAAATAGGGTATTACTGCCGTTTTCTGGGCAAGAAGTGGTAATCATTTTACGTTATTTTTTATATAGTTACAGTGCCCCCTCCCCTTTCTTAAAGTCTAAAATATTTGTTTAAAAAATGTCCAGGTAGTTCCAGGATGTTGATGTGTAATCACAAGAAAAATTTAAAAAAATGGAATCTCGGTCATTTATAACGACAGCTAATAGAACGAAAAAAGGGGGGGGGGGAACAACAAATAGGCAACAAATAAATGTTACCAAAGGCAAGATAAGTTACTTTTCAACTAACCTATATAAGTTTATTTGTGTTTTAACTTATTTTAAAGAGTGTTTTTGTTCAAAACAAACCTGGTGGCCACCTGTTCAGTTAGAACGGAAAACAAAATGACTGAAATTAGTTTCGATAATCGCTCAAAAAACGAAAATCAAGCAAAATACTGGTTGAACATTATATTTTCCCATGATTAGTGACATTTATTGGATGTGTTTCTAACACTATTTTGTTTATTTTTCGATTTTTCACCAATTATCAAGGATCCCCGTGCAGGGCGCATGAACAGCCATTTTGTGTTTCGTTCTAACTGAACAGGTGGACGCCAAGTTTGTTTTGAACAAAACACTTTTTAAAATAAGTTAAAACACAAATAAACTTATCCAGGTTAGTGGAAGAGTAACTTATCTTGCCTTTGGTAACATTTATTAGTTGTCTATTTGTTTTTTGTTTTTTGTTGTTTTTTTAAAACCATTTTTCGTTCTTTTAGTTGTCGTTATAAATGTCCGGAGTCTCATTCCAAAGTTTTCAAACTTAAATTCGAAGCGTCACGACAGTAAATACACGGCAACCATTTTTCAAAAAAAAAAAAAAAAATCTATTAATAATAGATTACGATGGTGGCGGAAAGTGAACTGAGTTTTCTTTCGTGACGTTTCGAAATTCGAAAGTAATTTTTAAGCCTTTAAGCTGCCGAAAAATAAGTTTACGAGGAAAAGAATTAAATGAGAAATACTGCGTACACAAGACTTCGAGTTTTCCCAGAGAAGAGAGTCTTAAATATACACATGTGCGCGAACAAGTTACCCCCCACACACACTCCCACGATCGGGTCTGCTTCTTAAAATGGCCCCTTTTTTCTGACTGCTTTCTCTACTTTTGTGACCGTGTGTTAAAAGAATAAAGTGATGTTTGATAGTTTACTTCCCCCCCCCCCCGACCCACCAGGGGTGTTCCTCTTGATTCTTGAAAGAAACAGGAGCAATTCCTTTCACACGGTAAATGCTGTTGTTGTTGTTATTATTACTCGCTAGAACTTTTTCACACATCAATGATCGCTCACTGGCAATAACAAGTGGTATTCCCTGGAGTCTGAGTGACAACCAGGCTCCCAAGATTTTCAGCTTTCTCCGTTCCTTTAGATCACTTTCAAATCACTTTGCGTTATCGCAACAGTTGTTTACCATTGATTTTTTTTTACTGGCAACGACCGTTGGCCATCTCTAGAATTTGAGCCTTCTTACGATTCACGTAATCTCCGTGCCCTACCAGTCGAGGTATGGATGGTGCTTTCAGTCCTGCGTTTAATTGCAAGAACTCATCTTTATACCATAACTGCAAAGAACTTTCCACCCCCACCCCCCATGTGCTTATCTTTCAAAGAATTTTCCATCGGTGAAACACATTACCGCAAGACTGCTTCCCTACAGAGTACAAGATGGCCGTCTTCAGATCCTATATCAACAAATATTTACTATAAACCGTACAGATAGGTGTTCGAATTTTGTTCATTCCATTCATCGTTTTCAATCCTCTCATAATATTCTTCATCATTCAACTGACAATTCATCACGTTCATTAAGCCTTATCCTTGAGTAGCTTTTAGCCTTGGTAAATGATGATTCATCAATAAAAAAAAAAAATAGTTTCGGAAATATAAACATTTGAAATTAGAAAAAAAAACGAAATAAATAAAACTTTGATAAACATTATGTACATCAAATAAATAGCAAACTTTTTATTGAAATAAAAAAACGTAATAAGTAAAACTCTGATTTGAAAAAAAAGTAAACAATTGACTGAACGATAAATGTGGAAAAAAACAAGTTTTTTACAGGGTATTGACTGAATGAAAAATGTGGGAGGAAAAAAGTTTTAAACAGGGTACAATTCTGCGATCAGTTCAAAAATACTTCCAACTTCAATACGTCTGTATTTCTGTCGCCACATGAACTCAGATAGGTAGGATTCCACCATCTGCGTATGTGTGCAACATTCGGCCTTAAGTAATTAACCCAATATTAGTTATCTCCCCCAAAATCAAATTTGTTTCCGTCGATCACGATTTCTCCCGAAGAGGAGTCGGCAGTTTCCGCCGCCATCGATCGAAACAGTGGCCCCCGTCTCTGCAGAAGCACCGAACTTTGGGCCATTTATAACGACAGCGAACAGAACGAAAAAGGAGTAAAAAAAAACAAAAAAACAAATAGACAACAAATAAATGTTACCAAAGGCAAGATAAGTTACTCTTCTAACTTGGATAAGTTTATTTGTGTTTTAACTTATTTTAGAGTTTTTTTTTGTTCAAAACAAATTTGGCGTCCACCTTTTCAGTTAGAACGAAAAACAAAATGGCTGTTCATGAGCCCTGCACGGGGACCTATGATAATGAGTGAAAAATCAAAAAAATAAACAAAATAGTGTTAAAAACACATCCAATAAATGTCACCAATCGTGGGAAAATGTAATGTTCTACAAGTATTTTGTTTAATTTTCGTTTTTTGAGCGATTATCGAAATTCTGTAATTTCAACCATTTATTCTCGTTCTAAGTTAACAGGTGAGTACCAGGTTTGTTTTGAACAAAAAACTCTTTAAAATAAGTTAAAACACAAATAAACTTATCCAGGTTAGTAGAAGAGTAACTTATCTTGCCTTTGGTAACATTTATTTTTTGCCTATTTGTTGTTTTTTGTTTTTTTAACCCCTTTTTCGTTCTGTTAGCTGTCGTTAAAAATTCTCAAGCTTTCTATTCTTCCTCCAAACGGAATTCCCACGAACAGAACTTGATTTATTGTTGATCGACCCCCACCTTACATACACACCTAGAAATCCCTACGGTTCCAATCTAGCCAGAGTTCTCTTTTTTTCGAGGGATGCTGGATTTCCCATGTTAAACCGACTTTGTGTGGCATTCACTCTTAACGAGAAGAAAGGTATATATTACCGGCTTTCGGTCGTCGGTCGAGGATCAGTCTATATATTTTCAATGGAATTATATTAATTTTGTAAATCAAATCCAATTCAAATCATTTGGGTTATTTTAAGTCGGGTAATCCATCGAGTAAATGTGGTATTGTGGTGATTGCTGAAGTGAAAGCGGTGGACAAATGGTTAAAGAATGAAAGAAACAATGTTTGTCACGTTTTATTTTTTTTATTTTCTCATCTTTTTGTTTTTTCTGGAGATGGGGCATCCTATCGGATGCTAGACATTCACCCGCTATTTCAGACACTCCAGCCGAGAGATCTTTTTTAGATTCTAACCGTCACTTGAAGTGAAATTGTTTGCAATTGGTTCACCGGGTATATTTGCCCGGAAGTTTTTGAAATTCTTTTTCATGTGTACGAATTGGTCAAAATGTGTCAAGTTAAGACTAGGACAGAGAATGACCACAGACCACACTTTTCATGGTGTTGTGCCTGATTTATAAATGCATCATATATATATATACATATATATATATATATATGAATTAATTTTTTAAAAACTATACGTTACATATTTCAGAGTCGTACCGCGGTTTCATCCAGATGGACTGACGTTTTAAATTTTAAAAATCGTCATCCAAACGCCATTTCCTTCGGTTGTTTTTATTTTGAGACGCTGAAGATTCCGTATCTGCTAGAGACGATTTTAAAAGTTTAAAAAGTCAGTCCATCTCAAGCCCCCCCCCCCCCACACACTTTTTGACTTGGCCCCCAACTTTACGGTCATCAATAATGAAGTTATATATGCATGTGTTTAACCGCCCCCCCCCCCACTTTTTAGGAGAGACCCCCCACCCACTTTTATAACTGTCCCGCCTGTCCTGAAAGGAAATTGATAACATCTTTGAGGAACGCATGAGAATGTATTAAAGTGAAATATTTTGAAAATCAACAATCGTGCAATTTGAAGGAAACATTCATTTATTTAATTTTTTTTTTTTTGCAAGCTTTCGTTGTAGAACAACTTTGTCAGACGAGACTGTCTTATAGTTTGTTTTTTTCTTCTTCTCTTCTTCCTCATTTTGATGGTATTAACCCCGAGAGGTCGAATCACGATAGAAATGAGGAAGAAAAAAAACCCCAAAAACTATAAGACAGTCTCGCCTGACAAAGTTGTTCTACAATGAAAGCTTGCAAAAAGAAAAATTAAATAAATGAATTTTTCATTTAAATTGCACGATTTTCAAAATATTTCACTTATATATATATATATATATATATATATATAAATTATTTATTTATTACTACTATTATTATTTATAAATAATTCAAAGTGCAGTATCTGTTCAGTCCTAGGAAAAGAAATCCTCCTTGGGCAATTTTTATTTTTGTCCCAATTCAGAGTGTCCCTGTTTGGGAAGCTTGATATGAACAATAAAAAACTGACCTTGTGCCTAACTTTTCTCTCGTAAGTAGGAAAAATAGAAACTTTTTTGTTGCATAAAAATAATTGGTAAAAGTTTACCCTTTGCCCCCACGCTGTCAACGAAATAATAAAAATATAATTTTCTTTTTCTTTTTCGTGCGATTAAACATCTACGCCCGGTAAATATCCGGAATTGTTTTTTTAATAAAATATTTTAGATTTTAGAGTGGGGGTTCACTTTAGTCTATACACAAAACGTAAAATGATCTTACAGTTTTTAACTACATAGTGTAGGATAGAACGGGTAATCATTGTTTTTGTATTTTCAAGATTGTCACTATATTTAAATTAAAGAAAAATAATAATATATTTTAGATCTTTTTTCATTCTTCTATATGCTTTGTGGTCAAGGACTGTGTGATCAATAACACTTTCTGATCAGGAAGTGGGTGATCATTTTACGTTATATTTAAAAAGTTAAAGTGGACCCCACTCTAAAGCCAAAAATATTTTATTAATTTATTTTAAAAGTTTTTTTTGTTATTTTTTTCAAACATTTTTCGAGTGTTGACATGTAAGCGCACGGAAAAAATAGAATCTCATTGTTAATATTTCGTTGACAGCGTGGGGGCAAAAGGTAAAACCATATGTTCCTAAAAATGTAAATTAAAACTATTATGCAACGAGCGTCTGGCCAAGCAAACAAAGGAAGTCCATTGTGAAGAATTGCAATTGAACAGAAGAAGGCTGAACGACGCACATTTGATTATTGGGTCAATACTACGCATACAGTCAATGTATGCGCTAGGATAACGTTGCGCATACAGTCAATGTATGCGCTAGGATAACGTTGCGCATACAGTCAATGTATGCGCTAGGATAACGTTGCGCATACAGTCAATGTATGCGCTAGGATAACGTTGCGCATACAGTCAATGTATGCGCTAGGATAACGTTGCGCATACAGTCAATGTATGCGCTAGGATAACGTTGCGCATACAGTCAATGTATGCGCTAGGATAACGTTGCGCATACAGTCAATGTATGCGCTAGGATAACGTTGCGCATACAGTCAATGTATGCGCTAGGATAACGTTGCGCATACAGTCAATGTATGCGCTAGGATAACGTTGCGCATACAGTCAATGTATGCGCTAGGATAACGTTGCGCATACAGTCAATGTATGCACTAGGATAACGTTGCGCATACAGTCAATGTATGCGCTAGGATAACGTTGCGCATACAGTCAATGTATGTGCTAGGATAACGTTGCGTATACAGCGGTTGGTATTTTCTGAAATTCTTTTTAAAATGTTTTAGGTATTCATTGTAAACAAACTTTTAAAAAATTTTATTTTGTACTGATGAGTTATCAAGGCCTGGGGGCTACTCGAGGATAAGGGTTAAAAGGATTGTTGGTTGGACATTGATCGCCGTCACTAGAGAATAGGAAACATTGGGTGGAATGGGTAGAAGAGGAATTGATTTTCTAAGAGGACGGCTCGTCAAGTATTTGTTTATATTAGACTTGAAGACGACCATGATGTAGTCGATTGGGAAGCGGACTCATTGTATCTTGTTCCACAGATCACAGATGGGATGGTCTAGGAAACTTTGTTCATGGAAGTTCTGTTTGGTTTTCGAGAGAGAGAGGGGGAGGGAGAGGGAGGGGGTTCTTATTGGGTCACCGGGTGCTTTTGCATTATGGCAACGAACCAAATTTTTTTTCGAAAGGGAATTAATTCGATTTTTTTTTACAGGAACTCATAACGAAACGATTATATTCAAATGTTTTTCTTACGGGAAACCGTAACACAGATAGAACAGCAAGAGAATTTGTAAGAATATACATAAAAAAAAACAGTATTTTTGTAATAAAATACATTAATAAACGGTATTAAAACGGAAATAAATTAGATTTATTTAAGTAACTTTAATATCACATAAAATATAAAAATATAAAGTACATATTTGAAAAAAGTTTTACACTGGGAACAATTCAACTATCTTGGAGAGAATACTTCCCATATAAAGTACATATTTGAAAAAAAAGTTTTACACTGGGTACAATTCAACTATCTTGGAGAGAATACTTCCCATATAAAGTACATATCTGAAAAAAAAGTTTTACACTGGGTACAATTCAACTATCTTGGAGAGAATACTTTCCATATAAAGTACATATTTGAAAAAAAAGTTTTACACTGGGTACAATTCAACTATCTTGGAGAGAATACTTCCCATATAAAGTACATATTTGAAAAAAAAGTTTTACACTGGGTACAATTCAACTATCTTGGAGAGAATACTTTCCATATAAAGTACATATTTGAAAAAAAGTTTTACACTGGGTACAATCCAACTATCTTGGAGATAATACTTCCCATATAAAGTACATATTCGAAAAAAAAGTTTTACACTGGGTACAATTCAACTATCTTGGAGAGAATACTTCCCATATAAAGTACATATTTGAAAAAAAAGTTTTACACTGGGTACAATTCAACTATCTTGGAGAGAATACTTCCCATATAAAGTACATATTTGAAAAAAAAGTTTTATACTGGGTACAATTCAACTATCTTGGAGAGAATACTTCCCATATAAAGTACATATTTGAAAAAAAAGTTTTATACTGGGTACAATTCAACTATCTTGGAGAGAATACTTCCCATATAAAGTACATATTTGAAAAAAAATTTTTACACTGGGTACAATTCAACTATCTTGGAGAGAATACTTCCCATATAAAGTACATATTTGAAAAAAAAGTTTTATACTGGGTACAATTCAACTATCTTGGAGAGAATACTTCCCATATAAAGTACATATTTGAAAAAAAAGTTTTTCGACCTAAATAGTATTTAAACTAACATATCAATCTTTGATTCTGACTAGGCAGTTTTCATTTGTTATTGTTGTACCATGTTATTGGCAATATAATAACGTACTTCATTACAATTTATTTTTAAAAAAATACTTTGTTTGGCCCGGACGACAGGTAATGTGAAACATTTTTAAATAATCACCTAAAAATAAAAATCATTTTACGTGAGTAATAAGAAAAACGTTAATAGTTTAAAGATTTTTCTTTATACTTTTTTTTAACAAATATAACGAATTCTTAATTTTTCTTTAACACGGCATTGCAAATCCAAAAATTTGCAAATCCAAAAATTTGCAAATCCGTAATTTTGCCATGAAAAAAAATAGGTCATATCTGAAAATTTTTTAAATGTTGATGTCAGAAAAGTGTACGTGACACATCATTTGTAAATGCTTTCTTCAGTTATTAGCAGAACGCAAATAATGAAAAAGGAGATAACTCATATTTTAAATTGAACAATATAATAGGAGTTGTCTTCCTTATAACTAACATATTTTTTTTCTGTATAAGTTTAAAAAATATGTAAACAAATAAAAATTAAAAACTAAAATGACTTCACTGCATCCCGGGCAACGCCGGGTCAGGACAGCTAGTATAAAGTAATACTTTGCTGTCTAAAGTGTACACCCTCCATCAAAAATGACGGAAAAAATTATGCTCCGCCAGTGTTCGCACTGATATTCATATTCATATAAAAGAAGGTCTCAATCGGCGAAGTTAACAAAAAATAAACAAATAAGAAAGAAAACATCTTATATGGGAAAGTTTAAAAAAAGAGAAAAAGCCTATCAATCGGTATAGAAAGAAGAAAAGAAAAAAAAAAGTCTCATTATGGAAATAGAGTGAAGGATTTTTTTTCCTGAATCTTTTTAAGACTGCAGAAAGGGTATCTGACTTGCTATTTGCTTTCTGCTTTTCACTAAACACTTGAAATGGTTTCGTCCAGCAGACGGAAATAGAGTTTTATGCCTTTCTCAGTAGTATATCAGTCAATGCTTTCTTTATTTTGTTCTTTAGTCCGCACAGTTGATGAGATGTTTCTGACAAAGGGGGAATAATTGCTGTTTTCTAGGTCGGAATTTATCCACTTAGCACTTATTGTTAGATGTTTTTGACCTTTTAAGTAGTTGTTTTTTAGATCCTTACATAAAGTGGCTTCATGCCTTGTCTGGACAATTACCATAATAAAAAAAATTAAGATTGAACATGGCGGCTAATATCCCGACTTAATCAAGGAGTATGGCTACAGACCTATACGCCTCCATTCGGAGTTTGGTGCTTTCTTAAAATAGATCTGACTACATTTGACTCAGCTTGCCGATTATATATTCAGTGTCCGTAACTGTCATGTGACTTTTACACGCCAACAAATCCAGTGATCTTCGAATGTCTGAGATGAGTGATTATCCGTGCAATTATTTACATTTGGGTAAACAACACTGTAGATATTAGGAGAGAATTTAGCGGGAGGTGAAGGAGCGGGGATCATGTTTAGCAAAACAAGTTCAAATCCCATTGGATTGTATCCATTTATTCAAGAATACATTAAGAAATGTATATACCACGGCTGTGGAGTCAGAGTTGAGGAGTCGCAGTTAGAGCAAATTCATTATTTTAGTGTTTGGCAAAAATATTTTGGGGCATTTATAACGACAGCTAACAGAATGAAAAAGGGGTAAAAAACAAAACAAATAGGCAACAAATAAATGTTACCAAAGGCAAGATGAGTTACTCTTCTACTAACCTGGATAAGTTTATTTGTGTTTTAACTTATTTTAAACCTTTTTTTTTTTGTTGTTGTTCAAAACAAACCTGATGTCCACCTGTTCAGTTAGAACGGAAAAAAATGGCTGAAAGTACAGTTTCGATAATCGCTCAAAAAACGAAAATTAAACAACATACTGGTAGAACATTACATTTTCCCACGATTGGTGACATTTATTGGGTGTGTTTCTGACGCCATTTTGTTTATTTTATGATATTTCACCGATTATCAAGGATCCTCGTGCATGGCTCATGAACAGCCATTTTATTTTGTGTTCTAACAGAACAAGTGGACACCAGGTTTATTTTGAACAAAAAAACGCTTTAAAATAAGTTAAAACACAAACAAACTCATCTAGGTTAGTAGAGGAGTAACTTATCTTGCCTTTGGTAACATTTATTTGTTGCTTATTTGTTTTCTTGACCCCTTTTCGTTCTGTTAGCTGTCGTTGAAAATGCCCAGATTTTTCATAGTGTTTCACTTTGTTTTTTTTTTGTTTTTTTAATATTGTAAAGTGATAACACCCCTCATGACAATAATGGACTAAGTCCGAAGAAGACTATACATCATATGTATTTATATTTGTTGTTTTATGTTTAATTTGAGTGTGAGAATAAAGAGGTGTTCAAGTTTATTTTGTAACTTTGTGTTCGAGAGTATTTATTCTATTGACTGTATGAGTGCGATGCATCAGATTGGTGACGAGGATACGATATAGTTCACTTCAACTTAGAACATTTTCGTAAATTTCGTACTATAGAACACTTGACTCCAACTTGTCACCCTAAGTGAAACAGAAAAGAAGTTTGTTGAACAAAGGAGCTTTTTAAAAATCATGGGGGGGGGGGACGATTTAATAGTTTTTAAATTCTTACAGACAAACTTTGTCACCTCAAGTGTCCTCGTTCATGAGGGAGTTCCAACGGAACAATATAGGTTATTTGTGTTTCCAATTCAGAGTGACCCTCTTTGGGGGTCGGGTACTCCATATTAAAAACCGACCTTTTGTAAAAAATTTGCTTTGTGTGTGTGTAGGTAGGTGGGGAGGTGTAACGTGGTATGGTGGGGGTATTCTTCGATCCCAAACTTCAACATCTTTGGCCGGTGTCCTGTCCTGTAGACACGTCGCAAGTTGCTCTGCGGAGATTTACGTTTCTCAGCTTTTTTTCCTTACTTTCTTTCTGGTAGCTGTAATAATGGGAGGAATTAAAAAAAACAAAAAACAAATAACGCCATATTTTTTGTTTTGGGGTTTAGTTTAATTTTTCCATCTTTTTACAGCAATGTATATGAAGATGAGCTGCAATTTTCCGATCCATCGCCATCGGTGGTGAGTCTCGAAAAAGACGTCTGGTCACTTTGACGTTGTAAACCCCAAAAAGGCAGAATCGATCATGCTTCTTTGCCACATACTTCATCACGTGACGTCATATCCTGTAACGTAATCATAACTCCAGTCTGTTAACTTCGAATGGAATTTTTCACTATTTTAATTAAAAAAAAAATCTTTTTTTTTTTTAACGTAGTTCACCCCAAACAAGGCAGGCCACCACTGTAGACGTAAGGGCTACTGAGAATTAGGGTGAAAGTTCTGAGGGTCCATCCTAAGTTGGGAGCTGTGTAGCGTGATGTCTGTTTACATTAGTTTTAAACCTCTGCATGTCGGTACAGTCGGGGAAACAGGAAGCAGGGAGGGAGTTCCAAAGGTCGGCAACACGAGGGAAGGAGCTATTTGAGTAGAAGGCTCTCCGGCATCTGAGGACCTTCACAGTGAATGGATGGTATTTAGCTGATTGTCGGGTTCGTCTAATGTATTTACGTCGAGGTTTATGCTTGCGTGGAAAATGACCGTTTTAAACATTATTTTTACACGCATCTCATCTTGATACATGAGGGGAGGGTAAGTAAATAAAAACGGATTAACTCCTAATCTAAAAACTCCCACTAGAACTTCATCGGGAAATATTGTTATGGTTTCCGATAAAATTATGCCGTCAGTTCCGGACGGTTCGAAATGTAAAATAACCGCATTAATTGCTTTCTCGATTGGATAACCAGTTTTGATTTCCGATTTATTAAACGGAAAACAAAAGGTCGGAAACTGGAACAAGAGGATTGGAAGAGTGGAATATTATCCGATGCGGAGATGACTTTCATAAGTGACACTTGAATCAGATTCGGCAGTAGAAGTTTAGCATAGAAGTATCACATGAAAATACATATCTGCTTCTTGTGTTTTTGTAATAGCCAGTCTGATGGTATATCCAACTGGATGAATTATGAAACCTTGACACAATAAAAGGAGAAGAATACAAATATGGCTCCCTTAAAAGAGGAGGGATTATCTTCGAAGAGTTCCACTGTAGTACAACCTACGAACTCACTTAACGGCAAAATGGATTCGGCTGAGACACTAGTTTTTTTTTATAGTTTTTTTTTTTTAAGAATAGAATAGACTTTATTGAATTCATACATTGTTGTGTATTTCGTTTTTTATTTATGATTGGGAGCTCTTTAAATAGATTTTTTTATTTACTCCTCCCGGAGTTAGGCACAAGGCCAGTTTTATCTTACTCCCACAAGTAAGATGTGACCACAGCTTGGGTCGAGAAAGTGGGGTTAAAAGCCAGCGCTCGAGAGGTGAGCACTCTGGCCATTTAAAAATTGTCTGAGCAGCCCCGTCGGCATTCCCCGGTAGGGGCGCCTCAGACAGTAAGCAATAAACTTACTCCTCCCCAAAGAGGGGAGGCGAAGCCTGGGAGGGTGGACCTCCTAGAACTGCACAGGACAGGCGTGCAGTATCCATCGGAACAGATACTACACTTTGATCTTAGCCAAAAGGCTCTTTAAATAGATTGTCTAAAAAACTTATTTAATATTAAAAATTTTTTAAAAAGTCAACTAAACTTAAATTAAACATTCTTTAAACATTTTAAAGAATTAAGATTAAAAAAAAATAATTCTCTATATTTATAAAGTTGATCCACTTGTCGCACTGATACTGAGATTAAAAGGCTAACTTTCTATTTAAAAAAGAAGATAGATCGTTTTTAATATACTCAGTCATGTCTATGTGAACAATATTTGAAGGTTATTAATTTGCATATTACTTTGAAAAACGAACTCTTATTAATTAACTATTCGTTCGTTTTTTTTTTGTTGTTATTCGATGTGTGTTTTCATTTTACTATAATTCAAAGTTCTGGTTATGAAGATTTTCTATATCGTGGATAAATACTTAGCATTTTGGGTGAAAAAATGTCTTTTCAATTCTTTTCAATTTAATTTAATTCTTTGGATTGCACTTCATAGGTTGCATCAGTTAGTGAAGGAAGTATTGTTAAGTTTAGGAAAAAGTTTGCATGATAAATTAATTATTTATGATGCAAGAATTGATAAAAAAAAAACAATTCGTCGAAATTCAAGATCATCATTGTCGGCGACCTTCTGCTACCAACGACCTGATTAAAGTACCAAACCTTTTGTATTGAATCGAAAAATTCTTCTATAGCATCTTCAACTCCATCGAAAGACTTAAATCTGTGACTCTCCATAAAGTACTGCATTGATCATAATAGACCGTAGTCAGATGGAGCAATGTCTGGACAATAGGGGGGATGCAGCAGAACTTATCAAATTCTGGAATCTCGTTGCAGGTTTGCATGAAGGGTCATCGATTTGAGTCTTGTGGAGGATGTGGGTCATGTTCATCACTGAAAAGAAACTCGTCTGTAGATCGTTTGATAATTCTGACGGTCATCCTTGTGATCAGGAGATTACTAGTTTCATCACACAAAATGAATGAATTTTCACCCAATTTGGTTTAATGATGACCCATGAGCCACAGAAGAAATCAGTACATTCTAATGTGAATCCGGATAAAGGATTTTGATCCAGGAAATTTTATATATTTCATCCGAAAGTCGACATAAACATATAATTTTGTTTATCTCCTTTAGTTATTTAGTTATTTATCTACCTCCCACAACGGTAAGATGTGACACAAGGTCGAACAGTTGGATTTGAAAAGCCAGCGCCCGAGAATTTGAGCACTCTGGCCTACAAAAAATGCCTGGGCAGCCACGTCAGCATTCCCCGGTAGGGGCGCCTAAGGCGATTAGCAATAAACTAACCCCTTCTCAAACGGTGAGAAGGCAAAGCCTGGGAGGGTTGACATCCTATAACTGCACAGGACAAACCTACAGACCAGCGGAATCAAGGCCAAGACGACACCGGTCTATAGGGTGCAGTATCCATCGGAACAGATACTACACTTTTATTTTATCTCCTTTATGTAATAGTTTTAATTAAAAGTAAAAACTGAATTAACAATTTTAAGCTAAAAAACATTGTTGAGTTAAGATAAAAAAAAAAAACTAAAATATTTTGTAAATGTTAAAGATAAAATTTAGGGAAAATAAATTCGATTATTATTATTTTTTTAATTTTACTGTAGAAAAGCAAACTTTTATTGAAAAAAAGTCTGCCAAAAATCCAAATCCAAATTCTCTGTACAATTCCATCAGTTACTGTGACAGTAAAACAATTGCTTTTCTTTGAAATTAAACGTTCGGTATTATTTACTCAAGTCAACAGAACAAAAATCGGTAACAGAAAACAAATGTGCCATAAATAAATGTTACCAAAGGCAAGATAAATTACTCTTCTACCTACCTGGATACGTTTCTTTGTGTTTTAATTTATTTTAAACCGTTTTTTATTAAAAACAAACAGTGTCCACTCTGTTCAGTTAGAACGAAAAAAAAAAGATGGTGCCGATAAGCCCTCCACAAGAACCCCTGATAATCGCTCAAAAATCGAATATTAAACAAAATACTGGTAGAAACACGCATAATAAATGCCACCAATCGTGGGAAAATGTAATGTTCTACCAGTATTTTGTTCAATTTTCGATTTTTTGAGCGATTATCAGGGGTCCTAGTGGACGGCTTCTCGGTGCCATCTTTTTTTTTTTCGTTCTAATTGAACAGTCTACACTGTTTGTTTTTAACAAAAATAACTCGCTTTAAGATGAATTGAAACACAAATAAATTTATTCAGCTAGGTAGAAAAATAACTTAGCTTGCCTTTGGTAACATTTATTTGCTGCACATTTGTTTCTTTAAACCCTTTTTTGTGTTTGACTTCAGTAAATAATACCAAAAGTTAATTTCCTGTGATGCGGTGTTATGAAAAAAAGAAAGAATTATTTATCTTTGTTCAAAGAAATATGAAATAAGTTTTTATTATTAATGTTAAATCTATCTAATACTTTTTCAAGTTTTTTTGTATCTAATTTTGGATATTATAACTGCTGTGTTAATACTTGGATTTTTGTTCCTCATATTTCGAGTTGACAGTTTAAATGCATTCAACTATTTACGAATTTCGCTCAGTCACGAACGAGCGATCCTTATTGAATGTCTGACATTCTAAAATTCGTTTTTGTTTTTATCCTTATTGCATCTTCGTGTGAATGACGATGCATTTTTGTTTTAAACCCCAACATCCAAAGGACAGTTTTTATCAATCTAAAAATCACCTTCGAATTGCGAACGGTCACAAATAAAAAATTAAAAAAACCCAACATAATAAAAGACAAAAATAAATGTTTCAATATAAAATAAGAAATCGGACTATTTTCTGCTATACAAAATTAGGTACTTCTGTTGTTTCACAATGACATTAAAATATTTAAAGAAATGCATAATCTTTGTTATCTACTTACGTGATAGCTGAAAATAAGATTGTACAGAAAAATTACGTAAATTCATCCAGTATTTATTAAATTATAAGAAAAAGAAACAAAAACAATCTTACGTATCGGTAGACATTTCAGCTTATTAAGTAGGCAAGGGAGATAACTAGATTTTTTTTTGCGGAAAAAATCAAAATATAAGAAAAATGGCGACATATAGATGAAATCGGTTTTTTTATTTTTTATTTAATAAATACTGGATGAATTTGCGTAATTTTTGGTGTACAGTCTTCTTTTCAGCTACCACGTAAGTACATAAAAAAGTTCATACAATTCTTTAGCTATTTTTTTTTTCAAGAAAGGTCTAACCTGTCATTGTGAAACAGCAAAGCAGCCAAAATTAAAACTTACACAAATAAATAAAAAACACATGTGGAATGTGAATAGTCATAATAATTGAAGTAAGATGACTGTTCGCAATGCACAGCCAGTATTTGTGTGTGTACGTTTTGACTATTTTTAGAAGAGAATAATCACAAAATTTTGAATATGTAATCTTATATATATATATGATATATATATATATGATTATATATAGATATATATATATATAAAGTGTCAGGATATAATTCTTAAAACTTCGTCTTAATATAAATAAATTAAAACCTTTAGTAAACGTTGAGATTAGAGTAAGGACAGATTGTTTGAAAAGGTGATTAAAAATTGTGCATAGACGATAACATTTTTTAAAAAAAGATTATGACATGCTGAACGTTCTGGAGCTAAAAATCCATTTAGTATTACACATCAAATCTGAAGAAAAACACTTTTTAAATGAGTACATATGCTAGTATTATCACCGTTTTTCCAAAATGGCAGAATATCAGGGTATTAGCTAACAAGTGGACTGCGATGTACATAGTTTTTTTTCCTATTAATATGTAAGACTAACTCGATTTTAACTCAAAAACATTCAGCATGTCATAATCTTACAAAAGAACAATTTTTATCGCCTATGCACAATTTTTAATCACCTTTGCGAAAAATCTGTCCCAGACTCTAATCTCAACGTTTACCAAACACCTCCGAATAATTACTTACTCTGTAATTTCAGATGCCATTTTGCATTTCCCATTTGTAACGAAGGTAGAGATTTCATTGGATAATCATTTCTATTGATTATTCAATGAAAATAAATGGTGAATCTCTGTCAGTGTGCATTACTGAAATAATTATTGGGTTGGATAGTATATGCAACCAATAAAATCAATTAGAATTTTCTTTTCATGTAACTGACTGAAAATTTCTGTAATTCATTAGCTATACAGAATCAAATATCGATGTATCAGTTTCAATGCTATTTGGGGTGATACCAAATCGCAATATGTAAGGTTTGTAAACTTATCTTTGGGAGTTCTTTATATTCTTTAACTAAAAATATGGGTGATTCCTCTTGCCGATTTGTATTTTTTGGTCACAATTGAAAAATGTCCTCATATTAGTAGTTGTTTGGGCAGGACTACATAAATTTGAAAATTAATTGTATCGAAGTGCATTATTATAGTGCATAATAACATGGTAGAACAATAACAAATGAAAATTGGCTTGTCATAATCAAAGTTTGATATGTCAGTTTAAATGCTATTTAGGTCCAACTTTTAAAATCTCACTAGATAACTTTATATGTTAGATGATTATTGTCGATGCTAATCGAACATGGAATTGAGAAAATTGTTGTTTGCAGAGAGTAGCTTGGATGAAAGAGTCAAATTAGGTCTCCTCCTCAGCTTGGAGATGGAGATGAGAGTGCAGATGATGAAGACGTTGTTGTTGGATGCTGTTAGAATGGGAGTGAGAGAAGGGTGGGAAGGGGCGCTGGTGGCGGCGGCGGCGGCGACACAAAGAAAGGAAGAAAAAGTTAAGGGAAAAAAGTAAATAAATGGGACGATAAATTAGAACGTGTTTGAGAGAAAAAAAAACTGTGACGACGTGGCAGGGTTTTTTTATGAAAGAAAAAAAAGGAAGAAAGATAAATGAATGAAGGACGGAATGGAAAAAAAAAGAGAAAGAAAGGAATATTTGTTAAGCGAAAGACAAAGATTTGATAAAAACATTTAAAAAAAAGGCGATGGTAGGAGAGGGGGGGGGGAAATAAGACGAAGAAAAAAGAAAGAACAACAAAAAATATTTTTTGTTAATACTGAAGAATGAAATCGTACAAAAATTTGGGTTAAATCCTATTTAAGTCACGTTAATTCCTTAGAGTGAAATACGTTTCAATATTACTCCCTAACAACAACTTAAACAGGTAAAAGTAAAGATAGACGGTGTAAAACACAATGCGATAAAAAATTGTGTCTAGGCAATAAAAAATAGTTTCATGTTTTTTTTTGTTGTTTTTTTTATAAATTATTTAATGAGGAACCATTTCGAGTTAAAATCTATTCAGTATTACGCATGTAATCGGAAGAAAAACACGTTTGAAATGTGTATATATTCTACAAGAACCGTGATTTTCACAAAATGGAGTCTTATGGGATTCCGCCATGTTCTTTTTTTTTTGTATCGCTCAAGACGAAAAAAGTATAAACACGTTTATTTTCCCCCTATTACTACATGAAAATACATTGATTGTAACTCAAAAACGTTCTTAGTGCGATAATCATATATATATATATATATATATATATATATTGAAAACTATATGTTACATATTTCAGAAATTCACCTCATTCAGAACGCCGACGATTCCACTGGGCATAGAGATTTTTTTAAATGTAAAAAGTCAGCCCATTTGGATGAAACCGCGGTACGTTTCTGAAATATGTAACAGTTTTCAAATAAATTATATTAGTTCTCACTCTTCTGCGATCGAGCACTTTATTGATTTCTTTTCAATATAACCTGCCACACGCGCGCACACATGTAATATATATATATATATATATATATATATATATATATATATATATATTATTGCCTATACACTACTTTTATTCAAATTTCTGAAGAAACTATTTAGACCGTCGATCTTTACCATTACCCTTAAACTATTGGTTTAGTAACAGCACTAAGTTATAACAAGTTTCATCTTTATAAACAAGTTGAAAACGGTGCTAAAGGCACATATAATTCATGTTCATCATTTTCTAGTTAAGGACAGGGAACTTTTTAAAGGGTAAAATATTTATTTACAATTCATTGTTTCAAAATGTTTCAACCAAGAAAAAAATTGTAAAATAATTTTTTGTTTTATTTTGTTTTGTATTTTCAAAATAGAGTGAACAGTAAGAATAGGAATCTCGCTTTTTCCAAAATCGGCAATGTTATTTTTCCAGAAAATCTTTCATGGTCCGTCATGCATCACTCAGCATAAAAATGCCATCTTTGAACTATTTGGAAAAGTATGCAAAAACAAATGTAAACATTAAGAAGCCATGTTGAATCGTTTCCAACTAGCGTGGACAGCAGTCATGATATTTTTTAATAAATGAAATTAAACGTATTTTTATTAAAAACAAAAACAAAACCATTGAATTGGTAAACGTATAGAATAGTTAACATTCGAGAACTCTTACAACAACAAAACATAATTTATATCAAACGCATTAGAATTAAATTCTCTACCAAACCCGCCAAGTTTTAACGCATTGAAACGATTTGTAAGATTTTTAATTCCATAATTTTTGGTTTACGAGTTCGCAGATGTTAACTATTCTGTACCTTTACAATCGAATTTAATGGGTTTATACGATAAGATGTTCTGAAATAGTGCCGAGAGGCGTTTTTTAGGATTCCCCTTAAGTTAATATTAACTATTTATTTATGTTTAATTTGGTTAAGTAAAGTTTGATTGAATCATTTAAAATATTTTTCGGTGCTTCTTTTGTTTCACAATCACATGGAAATATTTAAAGAATGTGTAACTTTGTGTTAGCTGAAAATAAGATTGTACAGAAACAATGACGAAAATTCATCCAGTATTTATCAAATTATAAGAAAAAGAAAAAAAGCGATTTTATGTATCGGTAGACACTTCGTAACTAGTTCAGCTTACTGTTAGGCAAGGGAGATAACTTGTTGACCCATGATAAAATCTAGCGATTGATAGATACAATATGGCGGCCGGCTGATAAAATCGTTTGTTTTTTAAAATTTTTAATTTAATAAATACTGGATGAATTTGCGTAATTTTTGGTGTACAGGTTTCTTTTCAGCTAACACGTAAGTACATAATAAAGTTTGGTACTTGTACAAAGCGTACATATGAAAAACGCTGAATATCGGAGTTCCAATAAAATTAACCGGAAAACTCTTTGATATACTTATGTATCAAACAAAAATAGGTTTGTACACCAAAAATTAGCAAAAACTATCGAGTAGAATTGTAATAAAATATAAAAATCCGTTATATCGTTTAATCGAGTTCGGCCATAGATTCGAGCGAAAAACATGAAATTCAGGTGGAGATAACTAAGTCTGTCATATTAACAAGTAATAAATCAATGGCAGTAATCAAAATACGATGAAACTGATTTTGATTTTTAATTAAAATTCTACTCGATCATTTTTCCTACTTTTCTGTGTGGATACTTATTTAAATCTGCTGCGTAAGTATATAATAATGTTTTTTTTTTGTGTGTGTGGTTTTTATATTTTAATACGGCCTCTTCTCTGTACAAGCACCCAAAGTTTATACATTTCTTTAGCTATTTTTTTTTTTTTTTAGGAGAGGCCTAACATGTCATAGTGAAACGAAAGCAGCATCATTTTTTCTTTGGTAAAATTTTGCATGATTGACTGCCAAATTTGAGTACGGAATTGTCAGTATACGCTGACTGAATATTTTATTTATTTTTCTATCGATGGCAAGGATCAAAAAAGAGGATGGTCGTGTTTTCTCCATTCCGTTGAGGTTTTACTCCTTTTCCCACCACCACTCGAGTGCTTTTTTTTTTGTTGAACGGAGGACACCGGATGACTTAATCGCGTCACATGTTTGTATAACTAGACCCGTGAATCCCCACTCACCCTCGCCAACTTACGCTGACATTATTGGGAAGAGAGAGGGATAGAGAGAGGGGGGGGGGAGAACATATATGTTATATGGAGATAGATAATTGGAGATATATAGATAATTGGATAGTTAAGTCGTGGTTGGGTGAGAGGCACAGAGAAAGGATGGCGGAACACAAACTGTTGGGCAACTTTAGCTGGAATTTCGCAGAGATGGTTTTTATTATTAATTGGTTCATATGGACCTGTGTGTTTGTCTGCTAACGTGTGTTTGAAAAAAAAAAAATGTTTTTACAAGGCCGTCGCGTACAGTCGCTGATGTCTGATGATAATAAAATAAATAAAACAAAACCCTGACATGGAAAAATGGTCTGGAAGCAATATTGCTATAAATTTTGTGCGCGCGATGAAAATTGAATTCTGGGATTGGGAGAAAAAGAATTTAAGTTGGTTTATAAAAAGCCGCCGTATATTTTAGCCGTTGATGGAGCTTTTTTTTTCTTCTTTTTTTCTTTTTTTTTATGAATCGGTGACGGTTTGGCTAGCTATATATATATTTTTTTCTTCAAAGGGGATTTTTTTTACCATTGCATAAAATAAATAAAAAAACAAATTCGGAATTCCCTTCCTGCTTCCTGTTTCTCTGACACTACCAACATGCAGACATTTACATGTAATGGGAACAAACATCTTGCTGCCCAACTCCCCACCCAGGGTGTTCTCTCCTCTTATTGTTTGGTGTGAATTTTTAAAAAAATAGTTACAAAAAATCTTAGATAAATATAGCTTTAATGGATAAACTGGATTAATTAAAAAAATAATGATAAGCAATGACCTTACGATGACATTTTTGAGGTCTATCTGATGAAATATTTAAGAGAATTTGATCTGTATATTCTGATTCATATCATTCACTAGAAGTGAGCCGCTGAGTCATCCGTTGAGCTAGAGTTAGATTGTTCGAATCAGGAAAAAAAAGTGGGTTTGCAAAGCCAGTTAAATCTAAAAAGAAATAAATAAATAAAAAGACTCAATCCAATAGTTGTCTCTGTCTGCTCGTTATATCCAATCCTCTTCAAGTACAGTAGCCTTATCGGTTTCAATAGTATTGTTGTTCGTGGTGACATTTCCTTTTGTTTATAATGGACGATTCCAATCCTTTTTGTACTTTCCTTTATTCTCTTCAACTTGAGAGAGAGAGAGAGAGAGAGAGAGAGAGAGAGAGAGAGAGAGAGAGAGAGAGAGAGAGAGAGAAGGTATAAAATAAGAGGGGGGAGGGGTCAAACAAGAGTGATATATGGAAAGGCCGATGGTTAAGTGGATAACGACACGAACTGACGACCTGGGTGTGTCAAGTTCGAATCCAGTCGGTGTCATAGTATCACCTCCACTTAGAGATGATGGCAACCATTACATGGCCCCTCCTGCAAGAATGCCAATAACAGAATCAATCCAACCATTAAAGTTGTATCATCCTGTTTCATTCGAATTTACTTTTATTTTAGTAAGAGGTGGGTCGCTTGATGAATTATTTGCAAATTACAGCTAATTAGAACATCTAAAATGGAAAATTTTCCAAATATAACTCAATCCCAACACTGAGGAATAGTTTAGCGTGTATTTGTGTGGTTAAAATATATAGGAAAAAAATTTGACGTAAACAAACGTTGATTAACTCAGTTTTAGTATGATAGATTCTGTGTTATTAAAAAAAATTCTAAAAACATTGAAACGAGATTATTAAAATCAAAGATGACGGAAAAGAGAGTTAAATAGGTTGATATTGACTTTAAGGGAATCCCCAAAATGCCACGTAGCACTATTTATAAACACATTATAATTAATGTTTATTTTAAAAAGAATATGTGTCACATAATTTACTAAACATTACTACCGCTGTTTGGCTGACCGTGAGAAGCCATTTTCAAGATGGATGTGTCGTGTTTACATAGTTACTGGTGCAGTACGTCGATTTTTTTGTGTGAGAAGGAAAGTAAAATAGAATTGAAAATGTATTACAATTTTATTTCCGAACTAAAAATAAAATTTTAAACCAACAGTTAATTTTATCCACAATATATGCAAAATAAATTTACCCCCTTTTTTTTCTTTTTTTTTTTCTCTTAAAGATTCCCCTAAATAAATTAATGAGCTCTAAAAAGATTAATTTAAACTTATGTTAAAAACATAATTAGTTCAAATATGCACACATTCACTTTTTTTCCGGAAGAAAATCAATATTCTCGACATGTTTTATTGACGAAATTGAAAAGAAAGTGGGGGGGGGGCAAAAGAATGATTTCAAATTGAAAAATAATGAAACAGTGAATTTCATTATTAAGTCGTTTGGTCGAAACATCCGTCCGCAGAGAAATTGTGCACGCAGACACTTTCCAACAAGCAACAATGAAAAAAAGGTAGATTTTTATATTTTTTGAAATATGTTAAGTTACTGAGCCCATAACGTGATAAGTAAGTGGTGTTATGTGAATAACCCACTGATCCATTCATTGTAGAATGATGTGGAAGGAAATGAAATGCGAGCTTTAAATTAAGTGAAGGAAAAATATAAAACACGTGTGAAGAGTTCATATTTATTTTGGGAACTGATGGAAGATATATATTCTCGTGTAAATGCGGTAACAGCAAGTTCAGGGGTCAACTGCTGCTGCTGCTGCTTTCTTTCTAGTAGTAAACGACAGTTTACATGCATGTATTACATATGTGTGTGTATGTTTTGACGATTTAAATCACTTTTCAAATCAAGTACTAAATAAAGAGCATACCACAAAGATATAGTTATTTACATCTGTATTTATTTTAAGTCATACAATGAACTATAAAAATGTTTAAAACAGTAGACTATTTTCATCATCCACAGACAGCTGTTTCTCTGTGTACAACTCACCTATGTGGTTAGATAGAGCAAGCGTATCCACGTCAAGAGTCGAAACACAAACGCCAAGACAGATCCAAACATTATCAGCAGTCAAGTGTCGTATATATAGTGTGGCGAAGTTGTGGCTTCTTGGAATTTAACTTTGAATCCTCTCTCTCAACCTCTCGTGCCTTTTAACGACCTACCTATCTACATCCCATTCTCTCCGCTGGACTTTTCGACACCGGACTTTTTAGCAATCGGACATTTGCTTGCATTCGGGCAGAATTTTGCCCTGTGTTTCTTTCCCTACAACTTTTATTTTATTTTTTCAAATTTTAAATCTTGGCCTTTGCCAACTTATCTATCCCAGCGACTTCCTCTGATGATAAGATTTTGATCTTTGAAAAGCCTGGCTTAAGGAAAATTTAACTTGAATAAATTGCCTTTTTGCGGAATATACCTTGCTCTGAGCAATTGAATTGAATTTTGATTTGGCTTTTGCTTCTCTAATTCCTTTCCATTCTTCTTCATATCTACCTGCTCTATCCTGGATATTGAGCTGTATACTCTTCACAATAGGTTTTACCTTTCCTAAAAGTTCGCTTTTAGTACACCACTTATATATATATATATATATATATATATGATTATTTATTTATTTCTCCGCATACATATATCTTCCGTCTTAATAAAATTCATCAGTGTGGCTAGATAAGGCTTTACCACCGGTCGGTCGGTCGGTCGGTCGATGGGTTTGAACGCCCGACTAAAGTCACCTTAAACTTTGATCCAACGACTTTCTCCCCCCCCCCCCCGCCCTCGGCCACTGAGATACTTTTCTGAAAAAACGGCATAAAAAAAAAATATTTGAAAGGGAAGACGGCCGCCATCTTGCCTGTGAGGGACTCCTATACCGAAAATAAGCCAGTTATAGTAGGTTTGATCGTACACGCGCAACGCAGGAAAAACGTCGACCCGAAAAAAAAAAAGAAAAAAAAAAGAAGAAAAAAAGAAGAAAAAAAAGGCCGATATAAATAAATTTGTTTTGCGAAAATATAGAAGTCGTAAAATAACGTTTTTTTTTTTTTTTTCAGTTATTTATTTTCCAGGTCGACTTGTTTTTTTCCACGTTTCGCGTGTAGGAATAAACTTGGTATGACTTACTGATTTAAATGCTTGATTATATATATATATATATATATATATATATATATATATATATATTGCTAAAACATTAAGTAAAAATAAATTGTTTGGGACCCATAATAAGCGACCGTATATTAGAAAATTACTCTATTCGCCCCATAAACTAAAGAAAGGCGGCATTTTTCGACTGCTCCACTGTTCTAGAAAAGAACCAAAGTAATTTCTCTTGAATTAGAATTTAAAGGCAAAATGAATTATTATTTTTTTTTTTTGTGAAACCAAAGAAAACCAGTAATCTTCGCACGCGTCGCTGTCGTATCAAAGAACCAATAAACTCATCCCCACTTTTTTCTTTTTCAAGTCAAAAGTGGGTTAGTAATGATACTGATCGAAATCTAGATGATTGTCTCTTTCTTTCTTTTTTTTGTTTGTTGTCAATATAAGTCTATATTGTTCTCGTTCAGTGCCCACCGCGGTGTGTGCTTTCTTTCACAGTTTTGTTTAACCCACTCCAGATAATTCAGTCTGTTTCAAGTGAGTGACCTTTTCTTCTCTTCTGAAGAGAGGGGGGGGGGGTGGTGGTGGGAGATGGCTGAGTAGAACTCTTGAAGGAGTGAGGATGTATGGCTGTTAGATCAACTTTGCGGCCCTCCACCTCCCTATTTTTTTAGGGAGGAGGAGGAGGTTGGGGGGTAAATGGTTACCTTTCCATTCCCTCCGAATCATAAGTCGGTTGGTTTTCTATGACCCTGGCGGGGAAACCTATAAAAGAGTTTTGTTGATGAAACGGAAAGGGGGACAAAAAAAAAACAAACAAAAAAATTTGGAACCCTTCTTCCCGCTGGGATACTCAGTAACCCTTTGCAACCCCCCCCCCACCACCCTCACCCCGTAAGGCTCTTACCACCCTTTTCTTTCTTGTATTTGGAACTTATTTTTTTCTCCTCCCCCTCCTCTTCCTCTTTCTTTCTCATCCTGTCCTCATGCCGGGACAACTGTTACACACTCTTCTTCGAGGATTATATATAATAAAAAAAGCGCCATTTTAGTTGTGAGTGACAATGGATACCATCTGTAAGGGTGTCTGCACAGAGAGTACATAGTAAAGCAAGGGCTGCGCAATCTCTATCCGCATCTCCCCATAAACGTCATTGCTTGAGTCGAGCGGTAAGGAGAAACCCTGAGAAATACTAGCGTCATTTTAGAGTTTTCCTTCTCCTAGACTAGTTGCACAACTAAGGCTTGAGAGTCTAGTCTACCCTACTATTTAATTCATGGAGGGAGGATATATGGATTCATACCTTTCACAAGGGTATTATGAAAGTGATGCAGTAGTCTCGATAGAACTCGAATCTAGCATGCAGATCCCAAGTCCGTGGCTGTAAACATTACACCCCACTATTTCCATAGTCGCTGGGGATTTGAGATGGATTGTAAGGGCTTTTTCTAAACAGTAAATGTCTATCCACGTCAATGAAACCATGGTACGGCTATGTAACGTATAGTTTTTAAATAAATAATTTGTGCGTGCATATATATATATAGGCAAACATTATTAAATAACACGGAGTGGTTTTGTTTGATGCGACTTTTTTTTATTTTTTCAATTTTCCGAAATGTCCATCTAATGTTTTGGTCAAATTGATATAAATATGATCCATGGCTTTCTTGTTCCATTCTTTTTTCTTTTTTGCAAGTACTTTCGATTTGAATCGTCAAATCATCTTCAGGCGGTATTAGTTTTAGTGTCTTTACTGTCGTGCTCATTTTTGAATTATAACAGCAAGTAGTTTATATTTGAAAAACACGTCTGTAAAGTTGAAATGTACATGAGAGCGTGATGGCGTTCTACACACACACATTTTATATATATATATATATATATATATTAGCAGGTCTTTCTGGCGTTGCCTGGGGCCATAAAAAACAAAATAGAAGAGGTTAGAAAGTGTGTGTAACATCTTTATATTAAAACACCTATCTGAATCTGTCTCTCTCTATTTCTCTCTTTGCCCCTTCCTCGTTTTTCCACATCACTCTCACCCCACCCCTCTTTCACCTCTGCCCAGCCCATTCCTCTCTCTTGCTTAAATGTATTGAAAAAAAAAAAAAAAATAAAATAAAAAAAAATAAAATAAAATAAAATAAAATAAAAAAAAAAAAAAAAAAAAAAAAAAAAAAAATAATAATAATAATTATAATTATAATTATAATTATAATTATAATTATAATTATAATTATTATAATTATAATTATTTAAGTCATTCACCTGAGCTTTCAGTTTTAAAGTTATTGCTCCCGGGCAACACAGAATTTCTTCCTCACCCACTTCAAAAATATAATGAAGTGTATTTCCGGGCAACACAGTTTGTCTTCCCTTGAAAATGTACTACTTTATTATTGCACACACCTGCTATATCAAAGATATTGAACACCGACTCCTGAGCAACGAAAATCTTTTTTTCGGGCAATGCAGCGTTTTAAAACACCTGCTCCATGTAGGATTGCTCTATCTAAGATGTTGATGACTCCCTGGCAACGCCGAGTAAAACACCTGCTCTATCTATGATATTGAGCACTTTGGATAACTTATACCACTTACCAAATATAATACTTTATTATTACTATTGGCTCCCGGGCAACACCGAGTTAACAAAAGTTCTTTCCCGCTGCATTTAAACCCACCTGCTCTATTGAGGATGTTGAGAACTTTAGGGTTACTATATACCACTTACCAAATGTAATACTGTAATCTTACATTTATTGCTCCCATTTAGAGTGCTACTGAAACTACACAAATAAAATTAAGGATGCCTCCAGAGCACTACTAAAACCACCTATTCCGAGTTTTTTTGCCAAATCCCCCTCTTTCTCCCTAGTCCAAAGAGAAGTTTAAGAAACGTTAAATAATATTGAAAGAAAATGCCGAGCAGAAGGTATACATAGAAATTATTGTGGTTTCTTTTTTTCAAATTATGGCTAAAAAACTCGACCTGACGAAATCAGCTTCATAGCACCCTTAGGGGTGCACTTGAAGATTTGAGAATACTTCCATTATCTTATCCGGTTAATTTTATATAAGAATACACTTTTAGCGGTTATGTAGATTCTCTAACCTTTTTTTTTTATAGGGCACACCCACACACACACACACATTGAGTTTTATATACCTACTATCTCTATTTGTTTGGGTCGGTAATTATTGTTATTATTGGAAAGATTTTTGAGTGGATTGTTTTTGTTTTTACCGTTAATCGTTCTAATAATATTCCAGACGGTCTTTGTATTCGTATTGGTATCTATTTTGAACACAAAGTTTCTCCAAGAGGAGGGTTTTGCTTCCTTTATTGTTCGTCGTGCTATTGCTCTCTATTTTTTTAAAGGAGTTTAAATTTTCTGCAGTGGGTTGTAGGTTGAATCTCCATTTGTAATATATATACTCCAGTGGTTTTTGTCCTTTATATATATATATATATATATATATATATACATGTGTGTATATATATATATATATATATATGAGTGTAATCCTGGTGATGCTCTGTTTATAGAAATTGGTTCATCATTGTAAGCCTATGTTCATAACACCATATTACCTTTTTTTTCTTAATTTTTATAATACTAGAATTATGGAACCTAAAGGCCCAAATTATATTAAATATTAAATTATTGTTAACGCTAATACGTAGTTAATGAAAAATAAATTGTTTTGGACTATTACAATCACTTCCGCCTGACCGAACAAAGAAGCAATTTTTATAGGAAGCAATAGCCAAAGAAGCAAGATAAGAATGGCAAAGCATGACAAAGTGTGACGATCAGATACCCGAACTTTAGCTTTTGCTGGCCTCTCCTACATATTGAAGAATAAAAAAATTGTAACAATTTTGTTGTGTGTTGCAATTATTTCACAAAAGTGCAGTAAGGTCATTTTGTTAGTTTGCAAATGCAATGTAATAAGTTTCTTTTACTCCCCATACTCTGCTGCACATGTGACATTTGGCCAGACATTTCAAGGGATCAGAATTCAACTGCAACAAATTCCACTCCTACCAAATTACCATTTTTTTTTATATACAAGCAATGCACCTAATTTCCGCAGATTTTTAATGGCTGCAAATTAATTTCCTTTTCCCCTCGGTGTAAAATGAGTTATTATCGCCTTTCAACCCAAAAAATTGCCTAAGGAAATTTTGTTTGGTTAAAGTGTTGCTGAACCCCTGCACACGCTTCCTCCCGGCTGATGCTCTTACCCAAACTGGTTATCTTTAGAACTAAAAGTGGGGAGGGTATCGATTACAGCTACGAGTTTATACATGGGCACATTTTGCCACCTACCAGATGGGTGGTGTTTCGGAAATAATAGGATTTACTGTTTACGAATATATTGCATATACATTACATATATATATGTATGTACGTATACATATATATATATATATACATACATACATATATATATACATATACGTACATACATATATATACATATACGTACATACATATAAACATGCATATATATATACACACACATATATATACACACACATATATATATACATATAAACATGCATATATATACACACACACATATATATACATATAAACATGCATATATATACACACACACATATATATACATACACATATATATATATACATATAAACATGCATATATATACACACGCACATATATATATATACATATAAACATGCATATATATAAACATGCATATATATACAAATATAAACATGCATATATATACACACGCATATATATATATATACATACACATGCATATATATATCTATACGCACACATATACATATATATACACACACACATATATACATACATACAAGGTCTGTCTAAAAAGTATCAGAGATGTTTCCAGCAGTCGATGGATCAGTGGGTTAAGTGTATGCAAGTACAAAGGGCCTATTTTGAAGGGGAATAGGGTCCCAACCCCGTCACATATTTAAAATATTTTTTCTGGACTAAGGTCGGATACGTTTTAGACAGGCCTGAGAGAGAGAGATCAAAAGATGGCTGACGAAAGCTTAAGTGCAGTTTAAAATTGAAAGTAAAGAACACTCAGATATTTTTCCTGGTTCTCCTCCCTCAGCTTGAACCCTTCTGTAATATTCTAAATAAATATTTCGCTCTTGTTGTTAAATAATTGAGCACTATATTGGATTTCTCTCTTCCCAGCGGTACCAAACAAAGAATTATATATATATGTATATATATATATATATATATATAAAAATATAATTTAATATTTGTTGTTATTGTTAACGATAACTAGCTGTATTTCAGCTACTGGTAAATTTGACCTTCCTAAGCCGTATAGAGTTTTTCTCCATTTATTTACATAATTTTGCCCTATTTTTTAGGGACATATATATATATATAATAGTTGTCCGCTGACATGTGTTTCATCATTACTGCGACTCATCAGAGCAAACTGACTATGACTGATCTTGAAACCATGACCACGGGGAGCGCGATCAAATGCTTTATCATTAAGCCATGAGGTCTGTCTGAAATGTTAACGATAACTTAGTTAGTTCGCTCTGATGAGTCGCAGTAACGATGAAACACACGTCAGCAGATAACTATTTTATATATATATATATATATATATATATATAGGTGTGTGAAAATATGTTTTAGCATATACTTTCTATTCTTTATGTATACCGACCTCTTCCAATTGAAAGATCGATGATTGTCAACATGTAACAACAGAGCATATATAGAAATAAACAAGATTTAGTTACATTCCAAAGGCCAAGATTTTATTCGTCATTTACGAATCGTCATGTTTATTGCATCCGGCGCAAACGCAGACCCCACAATATTATTCTAAAAATCCCTAATACAAAATTAATACCACCATTGGATTCGTTGCAAAATTTTACTCTGAAGTTGATCGATCTTAGTATAGGGCTTTGTTTTTAATTGAATCTCTGGTAAGAGATAATTTGAATCATTAATTGGACTTTAGTGACCCCAAATATAATTGGAGGAAAATTTGAATGGTGTCATGACCCTTATTAGAAACTAATTTTGATTTTCTAACTGTTAACATGTCTATTAAGTTAACAGTCAAATAAACAAATGTTCTCTTTTATACGGAAAGTGTGTATGTATGTCGATACTAAATGCATATGTATTGATTCACTCCTCTCCAGGAGTTAGGCACAAGGCCAGTTTTTATCTTACTCCCACAAGTAAGATGTGACCCAAGGTCGGGTCGGGAAAGTGGGGTTTAAAAATTGCCTGGGCAGCCCCATCGGCATTCCCCGGTAGGGGCGCCTCAGGCAGTAAGCAATAAACTTACTCCTCCCCAAAGATGGGAGGCGAAGCCTGGGAGGGTAGACCTCCTAGAACTGCACAGGACAGACCCATAGACCGGCGTAAATCAAGCCCCGAAAGCCAAGACAATAACAGTCTATGGGGTGCAGTATCCATCGGAATAGATACTACACTTTGATCTTAGCCAAAAGGACAAGAAACTATTTATTTATCTACCTCCCACAAGGTAAGATGTGACACAAGGTCGGGAAAGTGGGATTAGATAAGCCAGCGCTCGAGAGGTGAGCACTCAGGCCATTTAAAAATAGCCTGGGCAGCCCCGTCGGCATTCCCCGGTAGGGGCGCCTCAGACAGTAAGCAATAAACTTACTCCTCCCCAAAGAGGGGAGGCAAAGCCTGGGAGGGTTGACCTCCTAGAACTGCACAGGACAGACCCATAGACCGGCGTAAATCAAGCCCCGAAGGCCAAGACAATAACAGTCTATGGGGTGCAGTATCCATCGGAATAGATACTACACTTTGATCTTAGCCAAAAGGCCAAGACCAAGAAACTAACCAGAATTGAATAGATATCTATGTTGTAACGAAGTGTCCACGTATGCTCCTATTGTTAGGTATTATTATCAGGTAATTAAAACCAAAACAAATCACAGAAAACTGCAACTCTCTGACATCTTTTGGACTTTATAGAAGCACAGTTTAATATATTGTTGAATATGTAGTTCTTTTTTTCGTTTCTATTGGGGAGTGAGAATTTTCAAGGGACCTTCCCACTTTATCAATCAGGTACACACTATGTACTGCCTTGGCCCTGTGCTATTCCTCTGCGGAGTATGCTTGTCCTGTTTGGGAGAGAATAATACATGCCAAAAAACTAGACTCAGCATTGAACAACACCTGCCGTTTGATCACTGGTTGCTTGAAGCCTGCCAACCTGAACAACCTGCATCTCCTCACTGGCATTGCCTCTTTAGATGTGAGACGGGAAGTTGCCAGTCGATTAAAGATCACAAAGGCTATCAGTGATGAACGCCATCGCCTTCATGGACGTGAACCAATGGTCCAACGACTGAAGTCAAGGAGAAGCTTCCTCAGACAAGCTGAGCCCCTAACAACATCTCAGGAAGAGATCAGACTACAGCTGTGGACCAGACGGCTAGAGAATGGTTCCTATCCTCCTGACATGGGAATCTCCCGGTTTAAAAGCACCCTGGCTCCAATGGAAAACACTCAGCTGCCTGAGAACGGAAATGGGATGATCAAAAGTTGTTATGAGTAGATGAGGCTACAACACTGACCCAACCATCTGTGAATGTTGAGAGGAGGACCATACGATGCAACACTGCCTTGTCTGCCCTCTACTGCGCAACCGGTGCAGCTTGAAAGATCTTGCAGAGTACAACACTAATGCAAAGGACTGCATAAAAAAGTGGGAAACTGTCACATGACCACATGACACTTCAAAGAGACACACAAAGAAGAAGAAAAATCAGTTACAAAATATAGAATCCGATAGATATATATATAGTTCTTTTTTTTTTTTCGATTGGGTGTGAGAATTTTCGAGGAACCTTGCCACTTTATCAATCAGTTACAAAATACAGAATACGGTAGATGTTTAACCGTGATTTTGAATGATTATTCATCATGAAATTGAAACAGAGTTGGGGCGTCGGTTGAAAAAAATAAAAAATAACTGTGGAGTCGGTTTTAAAAAACCTGACTTCTGACTCCTGCAAAAGTTGCTGAATCCGGATTCCACCCACGCACCACTGATAAAAAGATAAACGAAAAATGCATTTTTAATTTTTAAACTTAGAAAAAAAGATTTTTTAATGGCGTGTTCTTCTAAGATAACAAGATGTTGCACTGACGAACAATTAATAAAAAATATTTACCTTCCTAAAAGATTGGCGTCAGATATGTCGTAAAAATTGGATGGAAGCTAAAATTCATGAAAACATGAATATTGTTGTTTTCTTTTAAAATTTAATTTAAAGAATTTGTCTAGACTTTGGATTAGCTTTCATCATCAGTTCTCTGGCAATAGTCACAAAAGAATAAAGAAAAGAGGTTAGGGTTAGGGTTAGGTTAATTAAATTACTTGCCTTTCCAGTTTCCTTCAAAAGGACTTATGTCTGTTATAAATATAACTAGCAGGAAAACCGGATGTTACCCGGGATTCAATGAGGAACACTATGTGCTTTGCACTATGCTCATAGCACCATATCATTTTTTTTTCTGATCCTCGCCCCCCCCCCCCCCCCAATATATGCAGAAGAAACTGAAATGTTGGAAAACTCCCTGAATTAGTGTCTTTTACATATGCTTTAAATTTCATTAAAATCGGATAAACGTATTTGAAGTTTTAAAGAGATACTGACCCCTAGCTCCCTTAGACGAGGCACCTAAAGATTTGAAACATTGAGGGCACATAGAGATTCGAAACCACTTCCATTGTCTATACAAGAAAATTTTATATATATGTTTTAGATTTTATAAAAATAGAATATATTTGAAGTTTTAAGTGAGGTTCTGCTCTCATAGCTCCCTTCCATTGTCATCTGAGGAAAATGTTATACATATGATTTAAATTTTATCAAAATAGGATATATTCGAACTTTTAAAAGGGGTTTTTCCTTTATAGCTAATAGCGGTTCAAGACACCTTCCATTGTCTTCCTTGGAAAATTATACATATGAATACACTTTTAGTTTTTATTTAGATTCTTTAACCTTTCTTTTTATAATGAACACACACACACACATTCTCTAGGCTTGGCATACAGGAAATAACTGATGTCCTTAAGCTGGGCAGGATAAGATGGCTTGGCCATGTCGAGCGAAGCTCCAGCTGGATCTCTCAGGTCAGAAACATGTCGATCGCATCAAGTCGGCAGGCTGGAAAACCAAGGCTTTCTTGGAATGAGCTGTGTAAACATGACATTGCAGCCCTGGGAATTACAAACTTAGATCCTCGAGACCACCGAGCCTGGAGTGGAAAACTTCGATCAAGACTGACAGGCAGGCCCCACACTCTTATAGGGGACTAATCAAAGGCCTGTTCAAAATAAATTGGATGAAGGAGAACAAGACTAAAAATATACATTCTAAAAGATACTTTAGTTCTGGGATTGAGTTAAGTTTGAAAAAAAAATCCGTTTTGATTGTTGTAGTTAGCCGTAATTTATAATTAACTGAACAAGTCAGCCATCTCTATCTTAGGTAGTTATGTATTTCTCGTCCCCTCTGTAAGAATTTAGAGAAAGACTGACTCTTTTCTCAATGTAGCCATCTAATTAAGATACGTGTGTTGGTACACAACAGAAACACATATGTAAATGATATGGAAAAATAATAAGTATTTTTACTTCTATATAAGAATACTATATCGATAAAGAGATTTATTATTACTTTTATGTATTCAGGCGAATTTGTAACTATGGTTGTTTGTGTACAGCATCGCCTTAACATCGCTTGACCAATCGTCACCAAACCTAGTCAACATATCGGTTATGGAACTGATTTACTTTTGGGCATATCTATGTCAAAGGTCAAGGTTACGGGAACGGTTAAAGTCACACATTTAGAGATAACTTTGGTTCTATTCATCGCTATTTGGCCAATATTGGAGCCAATGACACTCTTCATCTTATTTAACCGTGACCTTAAAAATTTCGGTCATGTTCGATGGAATTTCAACTTATGTTGTCAGGTGGAGATATGTAGTCTCACAACTGACTTAATGTTCTTGTTCTTAATTATGTAAAAAGAATGAATTATCACAGTTGTCGAATTTTCACATGAAACCAAAGTAGAATAAACAGTTGTTGTTGTGACCCAACGGGTCACGGGGACGTCTAGAATATTTATCTAAAACAATAAATACAAAAGTTGGGCCCATTTCTTGCACGAACGGCAAGGTAAAATAGACCTATTTCAAGTTAATTCAACTTGACACAATAGACGCACCATCTTTTTTTTATATACTGCCTATGTATATGTGATATCAGCTGCAACGTTAACCAATTTGCATATTGGTTTTGGAAAAGGATTTTTTATTAATTAACTATTATTTGTTTTTTTTGTTTTTTTAATTCAATGATCGTTTTGATTTTAATGTAACAAATAGTTCTTTTTTGCAATATTGTCTTTATTTCCTGGACAAATATTTAGCATTTGTGTTCAAATGCTCCTTTGTTTAGAAGGACCGACTTGATTTTCAATAAGTTTCGATCTATTTCTAAATTGTAAGTGAAAAGGCAAATTGATTTTTTTCTTTTCTTTACGGTCACAATTAAAAGATAAATAAATTTGTTTTGAAATTACTAAAATTTTAATGTTTATCTATATAAATAAATGAGAAAGATTTTGTTCCGTGTTACAACAAAGTCATTAATATTTTGAATTACTGTTTCAAGTAGCGAATTTTGCGAAGCGATTGCAAGCCAGCTAGTATATATATATATATATATATATATATATATATATAAACTGTTTTTCCCCAATTGAACATCTGAGTGAAAGATCAAACGTTTTTTCCGCCTGATGAGATCTTTGTTTCTAATACTATTGATCGATAACATCGACATGCCAGTGTATCAACTTTTTGTACATGTCTGTATAAATAAAAAATAATTATATAAATAGCTCTATTTACTATTGAACACTATTTTATAAGCCCGGTTGAAATTCTGTGGAATTTTATCCTGTGGATGTTTACTTTACCTGGATTACTAATATATATATATATATATATATATATGCAAACATTGTTAAAAATAACAGAATTCGTCTGTTTAATTATATCTTTCTTTTATGTTTTTAATTTTTCTGATGGTCTTTTTTGTATTAAAATAAAAAAAATATAATAAAAGTTTTATAGGTTTCACAAACATTTTCGATTCTTCGTCGAATCATCCTTAGGTGTCAAAAGCAAATGAACAAAAAAGCCGGAGAAAGAAGAGAATTTTTTTAAAGACAGCGGAAAAACGCACATATATATATATTAGTAAGTTAGGAAAATATATTTATGGCAATAAAATGCATTTTAGCCTGACGATTCCCTAATGGGGATGAAACGCGGAAGCCTCTGTGTAGCTTACTTGCCATAAATATATTTTCATAACTTACTACCTAGCTCTACTCACATACGTGAGCACTGTTGAAATAAATACTGAAAATTGATACATAAAAGATTATATCTCCGTATAACATTTTATGCGGATACATGAATTAATAATAATTATATATATATATATATAAAATGTGTGGTTTATCGTTCAAGTTTCAAAGTATTGCATGGAAAGTTAATAAAATTGAAATATAAGCCAAATTAGCAATACAAGATTAATTTTTTTTTTTTTTCTTACATTAATCCTATCGATTACGGAATAAAATTCCTTCTTCAGGGGTGACCAGTATTGAGTCATTTTTTTTTTTTTTTTTTTTTTCATCAAAAAACAAGAATAAAGAAACTTATTTCTTTGTTAATTTGATAAACGTCTTTGATGGTACGACGCCACCGCCGTGCTGTTACAGATGGCGGCTAGGACTCAAAAACCGGTGTCGAACGAGAAATGCGCTGGCACTCTGTCAAGTAAAATGTGTTGTTTATCGTTCAAGTTTCAAAGTATTGCATGGAAAGTTAATAAAATTTAAATATAAGCCAAAAAAAAAAAAATGACTCAATACTGGTCACCCCTGAAGAAGGAATTTTATTCCGTAATCGATAGGATTAATGTAAGAAAAAAAAAAAAAATTAATCTTGTATTGCTAATTTGGCTTATATTTCAATTTTATATATATATATATATATATATATATATATTACAAAATTATTTTGTGACACAAATGTATTCATTTTTCAACCCACTAAACATTTGGGTATAATCATGCTGCTGTACAGAATAAAATAAATAAAAAAAGGCTCTTCAAAATAAAAGATCCAAAACCACTTGACCTTATGTAGTAAATTGTTGACACAAACCCTCCATTTCCCTCCCATTTTCATATCTAAAAGGATTTGGTTGTTTCAAATCACAATACACGTCTGTAAGATGGCAAGGGGTTCGAGGGAGATAAAGGGTAAGGTCACATGTTCTTTTTCTGTATGGATCTTTAAATTTTAAGGGCCCAATTCTTCATTTGGCCTCACTTTGATTTTCCAGCCTCGTCTGACGATACCCAAATATTTACTGAATTGAAACATGAATGCATTTATTTAACAACATTTATAAAAAAACATCGGCTCTATGTGTTATTGAGCACTATTATGAAAATATTGAAAGTTTGTATTATTTGAATTATTCCGGCAAGTATAATGATTGGCAGAACAGATCACATGATAAGTAATAGAAAAGTGATTTTTAAATAGTTGGTCAGCAGTTGGTTTTTTCCCGTTTTTTCATGGCACATCTATGATGTTCAGGAAACTTCTGCCATTACTAACCAGCAGAGTGTTACCACAATTGAATAAAAGAAGAGTCTATCAAGCCTGTGTACGTAGTGTGATGATGTATGGAAGTGAAACCTAGCCAGTGAAAGTTGAGGACATCACCGGGGAATGCCGACGGGTCCGCTTAGGAAATTTTTATGGAGCCAGTGTGCACCCACTTTTTTGCATTGGCTTATTCTTCTCACCTTCCGGCCTTGTGCCACATCTTCCTGCGGTGGGAGGGAAGTAAATACAACCAGCCATGATGATGAAATAAAGGATGACTCCACAGCCCACAACACGTGGGAATTCAAATAAAGCTACCAAGACGATCATGAGAAGCGAATATACAACACAACATCCGTTCGGTATTTTTTTCCATTTTCTAATCCATATACGAGACACGTGATATTCGTGTGGTTGATTCGGCTGACTATGTTCAATTATTCAATAAGGAACGTCAAGTTGACATCCTATTATCTCTCTCTTCAGGCACGATTCGAGCGAGCACGTGTTAAGTTATGCATGGGGAAGTGAATCATTTATGTATGTATTATACTTATACAGAGATATCTGAAGCAGCTATCAATCAGAAAAATCAACTTGACACCTATGAACTTTCACAAGAAGACACATTATATGTATGTGTATTATATATATGTATGTGTGTGTGTGTCATTTACAGAGATTATGTTTGTTCTTCAGTGTGGCTAGACAAGCAAGTGCCTGAAGCCGTGATCAAAACTTGACCGTTTAGAAGACAGTCGGTGCTCCCAATCACTTGGCTTATCATTCGGCACCTGCTGAGAGTAAGCGAAATCTCAATGTAAACATTGTCAATTACCTGAGAGCTCCATTTGATTACACAATAAGCAATGCATTTAAAGCTGGTGGCAGTTGGCGATTTCACTTACCAGAGAGCTCAACTCAATGTATACATAATAGTATGACAATATATCTATGGCATAGATATATTGTTATACTACTATGAAGCTCTACTCACGTATTGGGCATTGTTGAAGTAAATACTGAAAATATATATAAACAATATATTATATCACTTTATAATATTATATGTGAATATAGATGAAATAGTAATATATATATATATATGCATTTAAAAAGGATGCACGGAAATCTCTCAAAGGCCCTTTCGACTATCATCTCGTCAGGAGAAAATTCACTTCTTTTAATCGCTCCATCGTTAATTTTGGCACATTCAATTCCCTGTTTGCTCTTTCTTTCGACGATATTATTGCTTAAAATAAAAAACTATCGATTTTCTCCTGACGAGATGATAGTCGAAAGAGCCTTTGTGAGATTTCCGCGCATCCTTTTTAAATGCATTTATAAGTTTTGTACCTCAAAACATTTATTTATATATATATGTATATATAAAAGTAACACGGAATCACATAATCATCAGTGCGATAATTTATTTCGACCCTCCGGCTTTTTCAAGCACCCAAACAAGGAAATTACATGTTTGAAAATGAAAAAAAATAGAAATTCACACTCACTATTCAATACACATATAGAGAGAGGGGGAAATTGTGCGATTTATAACTAAAGGCGTATATTGAGGGGGAAAGAGGGTGACATATTTAACATATATATCGAGAGAAGGGGAGATTGTACGATTTATAACGAAAGTCAATGTTTATTACATTGAGCTCTCATACTCGGATTTCCTTCTGGAATTTATTTCACTCTAACACAATATATATATATATATATATAGGTGTGTGAAAAAATGTTTTAGCATATACTTTCTTAACTTTATGTATACCAACCTCTTCAAAGTGAAAGCTCGATGATTGTTATCATGTAACAACAGAGTATATATATATATATATATATATATATATATATATATATAACTTTACAAAATAAATAAATAATAAAATAACAGATTTTTTCGTTGTGATTAATCTTCCTTGGAAAAAACTATCTTCGTAAACTCTCCAAATATATATATATACATGTATGTATATGTATATATATATTTATTAATGACACTATATGTATTAGCATATACTATCAGTGCCCTTTTACTTTGCAGTCTACTTAAAAGATTCAGCTCGATGATTGTCAATTAGTGACAACAGAGCAAATATAAGTCAGGTTCATATTATATTCCAATAACCATGGTTTTATTTTATTATTTTTATTTTTATTTTTTCACATTTCCAAAAAACATAACATTTCTGTGAGATATATTTTTTACAGTCCGTTTCGTTTGTTTTGTGCCAAACAACATTTTTATGTTAATATCGTCTCTGCAACATTACAAAATCATCAGAAAAATTCACAAACAGTAAAAAGTTATTGGATTAAAGTGTCTTGAAAAAACCTACACTATACAGTGGTTCATTTTTGGGTGAAACCAAACAAAAAACAAAGAAAAGAGCAAAGTCACATGTGGGGGAACCAGTGAAGTCAGTTTATTTTTTTATTTGCTTGCACATTTTTAGACTTAAGGTAGATTACTCCTATTATATTCTTCAATTTAAAATGAGTTATCACCATTTCTTATTTTTAGGTGATTATTTAAAAAAATATCATATTAGCAGTTGTCAGAGCCAGACTAAGTAATTTTACCAATAAATTATAGCAAGTACGTCATCATATTACAAACAACACGGTACAACAATAGCAAATGAAAACTGGTTAGTCAGAAGCAAAGTTTGATTTGTCAGCCAAATTGCTATTTGGGTCTGACTTTGAAAATAAGACAAGATATAAGACAGTATTTGAATGACCCTATTTACTTGCCTCTCTACGAAGGCAGAGTTTGATATATGAGGTCGGATTTTAATGGGGGAAGGGTCCAGCTTCCCAAAAAGGGGCACACTGGATTGGGACAAAAATTTAAATTACCTCAGTCTAGAAAGATCTTTGACTCACTGACTGAGGTGAGAAAAGATGAAGTGTAGTATTAGAACAGATATTACACTTTGCTTTTAGCCAAAAGGCCATGGCTAACTACTTTTAGGGTATTAAATTGAAGAACGTGAAATTTGGTAGGAATGATTCTCTACTTATGTAGGGTGGTTACAGACGCAATGTTCAGAACTTTCATCAAAACCCACACCTTGGCCTTGTGTCTAACCTCCTGGAGAGGAGGTAAATAAAATACATAGAGTGCATGTCGCCTTTCACAAAACCTGCATGAAAAGGCCGAATTATGTAGGTACTTCTGCAGTTTATGGACCGTTCTATTTTTTAGATGGGATTTCCAAGTTAAATTCAATTTTTACGGTATCTTTTCTTTATTAAATTGTTAGGTCAAAGTACAGAATAGTTAACGAAGCCCCTCCCCATTTTAGAATGGGTTTCTAAATAATAACGTTATTATTTCAGCATGGTCCCTAAACTGCAGAAGTACCATTATTTTTTATATATATATATATATGTCATCAACAGACAGACTTCCGAGGTATCACGGCTCTTCAGTGTGGCTAGACAAGCAAGTGCCTCAAGCTGGGATCGAAACTGGACCGTCTCGAATACTGTCATTTCTCCAACCACTCGACTATCATTCGGCACCTGGTGAAAGCAAGCAAAATCTTAATGTAAACATTGTCAATAGCCTGAGAGCTCCATTTATTTACATAAAGAGCAATGCATACACATAGTCATGTTTCTTTAGTATGGCTAAACATGGTATTTCAAGCTGAGATTTGAAACCTGACTGCTTGGACAGCAGTTAACAATCTTACTCATATGCTATCTTCCTTGCTATAGAAGTAAAAAAATGTCATGTTTGTATATGTTTACATGACTACGACAGGTCCACCTGTCTAGTAATATGTTTGTGTGTGTCTTATTTCAGTTCCCATGTCCTGTGTCCCCTCTGCTCCATCTCCATCCATTCCCCCTGTGTCTCTCTCCCTCCGACGAGTTTTAAATGTCAGTGTCACATGACACCTCAGTGGCCAATCGGGTGATGTGTGACTAATGCTCACACACTCCCGAATCCGTGGGGGAAATCAAGACCTGGTTAAAGATTGCCAGATAATTTGTATCGCGGCTAAATTTACAACAGATGCAGCCGGCACCAGACAAGACTAGTCGAGCAGTCGCAACAATGTTGCCGACGACACAGCTTGCCAGCCGAGACAAAGAACATTTGGCAGGAGTCAAATTATGGACGTTAGAGTTTCTTTCCCTCGGTGTTTTACACGAGAGGAGAAAAAAGGCAACGATTAGCATTTATATGGAAGCCCATTATTATAATAATAACATCACTTTCCAGACAAGCGTCTATTTATGGAAATTCAGACTTTTATAGTTGAGGGTGACCTAACTGACTTATATTTTTTCTCCATCTCTCCTGACCACTAACCTCGTCTAATAATAATCCGGACAAGCATTTATTTGTGAAGATTATATTTTTATAGTTGTGGATGACCTAAATGTATATAATACACTAGGCAGTTTCGTGGTCGTACATACGCTGTCACCCTCCACCCCTTTTTTATAAGATAGGTTCACCCAGTCATCGAAGATGCAATGCAAAAAAGGTAATTTTAAAAATTTAATCTGTTTTCGCTTTCTTGGCATCTGGCTAAGATCAGAGTGTAGTATCTGTTCTGATGGCTACTACACTGTATACTGGTACCGTCTTGGCCTTCAGGTCTTGATTTTGCCGGTCTGAGGTACTGTCCTGTGCAGTTCTAGGAGATGCACTCTCCCAAACTTTACCTTTTCTTTGAGAAGGGGTTAGTTTTTGCAAATCGCCTGAGGCGTCCCTACTGGAGAATGCCGACGGGGCTGCTCAGGCATTTTTTGTAGGCCATAGCACGCTAATCCTAGTGTGGCTAACCACACCTGACCTTGTGTCTGGCCTCCTGGAGAGGAGGTAAATAAAAATACTTTGACCATGTGTCCAACCTCCTGATGGGGACGTAAATAACTTGGTCTCCTGGCTAAGATCAACGATGGTACAATATCATCATGAAGTCAGCGTTCACGCCGGACATTTAAGAAATGGAAATATGTCACAACCTCCTACAAGGATTTTGGAGATAGACTCCCATAATCAGATATATTCTGAAACTACATTAACCAGAGTACTTAGATAAATATGTTTATGTTTAAAAAAATGTGGTACAATAATATTGTGGGGTCTGCGTTCGTGCCAGACGCCCATAGAATACACGGCAACAATATACAACAGATGAAGGCTACAACTGTGGAATTTCCACGGGTCCCGTTTATAATCTATAACTTTTTTTATATCTCTCCTAAAAACTAATCTAATAATACTAAACGAGCAGTGAAAATAGCAGTATAGGCATAGAATATAAAATAGATTTAAATAAATGATAAAACAGTCCTCTGTAAATGCATATTTGTCAAGAAGCCAGCAGAAGAAGGGACGAAGAGAAAAATAATGAATGTAAAAGACTTGACTTATGTGCATACTCCAGAAAGAGAACAAAATTCTGTCACGTATCACAGTCTTAGGGCAGTCTTTCCGCTGTCAGAAGCAGCGTACCAATGCCAATACCTTATCTGATTGGCCTATCTCTTTGGTGGTCGTCTTCCTGCTCTTTCTTCTAGGAAATCTTCTTTATGTGAGTTCTTTACATAGCTGGAGTCTGGTAGCCGGGAAACATGTCCAAACTATGTTCCTATTTACTTGCCTCCCCACGAGGGTAAAGTTAGACACAAGATCGGTTTTTAATGTGGGGAGAATCCAGCTCTCCCATCGCCGCAATGTTGCATCCTTGTGCTTGTTTTACAAGTACTTCAATGGAATGTGCTCCGATGAACTTGCTTCTTTGGTGCCCCCTTGGTGCAAATACACTAAACCAACCCAATAATCAGTTAAATCCCATCCATTCACTGTGGAGGTCCCCAGATGCCGGAGAGCCTTCTACTCCAATAGCTTCTTTCCTCGTGCTGCCGGCCTCTGTAACTCCCTCTCTACTCTCTGTTTCTCCGACTGTACCGACATGCAGAAATTTAAAGTAATGTGAATAGGCATCTCCCTGCAAAGCTCCCAATTAAGGATGACACTCAAAACCTACACCCTAATTCTCAGTAGCCTCTTATGTCTACAGTGGCGGCTTGCCTTGTTTGGGATGAAATATGTTGAAAAATAAAAATTTGTAAAAAAGGAGCACTCTGGATTGGAATAAAAATAAAAATTGCCTCAGTCTAGAAAGATTTCTCTTTCACTGACTGAGGACAGAATAGTTAAAGTGTAGCATTAGAACAGATACTACAGTCTGTTGCTACTATGTTAATCTGTTTTTTTTTTTTAAAACAACGTCGTTGATGGATCTGTTAATATTAAACTTCTTTCTGATATCTGTATTTATTTGTCTACCTCAGAGTTATTCCAAGGATAGTTGGTAAACATTTAATTTCAAAGACATCCAGCTTTTTCAGACTGGAATATTAACATTGAGAGTATCGCTATTGTCGCAACTAGTTTAATATTATTAGACTGGGTGAATATTGAGGAGAGCTAGAGAAACACACACGATTATTTGTTATTTAGGACCTTCCATAATTAATAAAGTCTAGTCTACAGACTTTTCATAATGCCTCATTCACATAAAATTGTGCAAGCTGTAATCATGAAAAATCCTTCGGATTGAGATGCAATCTTATTATAATAGAGATTAAGTGTCTGTAAACAAAACTATCATCTTGGTCATCTCTGGGATCCGAATGACAATAAGCCTCCTCAGGATGCCAGTACTCTTTGTTCCCTTCCAGTTGAGGTTTGAATGGTGCTATCCCTCATTGGTTTTTCCATCACTATCATCATCATATTCGGTTTAATGTCTGTTTTACATGCTGGCATGTGTTGGACGGCTTTAAGAAATTAACTTACAAAGTAATCTATCTCTGAACAGATCTTTATTTATCCCTCTTTCTCTTGAGTCTATTTTGATCAATTCCTTCCATGTTTTCCTTGAGCTAATCCTATGAACTGACCCTGCTACTTCAACTGTTCTCCATCTACTAACCCAAGAACTCTCATCCATTCTTTCAACGTGGCCATACTATCAAAGTCTACTCTTCTCAACACATCTCTTTATACTGTCCACATTTAATCTTCCTCTGGGGTCATCAGAACTAAGCCTGTGTTTTAGACTCACATTATCATATCATTTCTCTTCATGCAACTCATGTCCTCAACCCTCCACGGCCTTAAAAAAAGCTATCCTTATGTTGCAATAGGCGGATACACAACCAGTGACTTCCTAACATCATGCCAACCCTTGCCGAACCAGTTTTTAAAAACTCTTGTTCATATTGAATATATATATATATATATATATATATATATATATAAGTTATGTAGTTTTTGTTATTGTTTTTACTGGCGATAGAAACAGAGCTGTTTTCTTAGTATTTTTCCACTTCCTAAGCGGTAAAGAATATTGCATTAAGTTGCCTTTAATTTAGGACGTGCCATTATTTTTATTTTATATATATATTTATTAATTAATTTTTACATACATAAAAGAACATAATATATATGCATATATATATATAAAAGAAACAGGATAATAAAGAAATGATATATACGTTTGAAATAGAACCTATCATGAAAAATTGATGCTTGATATACGAAATAGAGCAATTATATAAACAAATAAACGATGAGAATAAAAATTGTATAAAATACAATATTTAATCATCAGTTGTTCAAAACAAAGGGTTTTAAATACAAGAAATTGTATTATTCCTTCCTTAAGCCATGGATTTTCAAAGAATGAAATCTTATCTTCAGAGGAGTACAAACAGATAAGTTGGTAAAGGAAAATTTCCAAAACTAATGTCTTAAGGACGGAATAATAAAATTTGTATTTGAAACCGCTTGTTTTTAACAACTGATGACTTAATAGATATTGTATTTTATACAATTGTTATTCTCATCCTTTACTTGTTTATATATATATATATATATATATATATATATTACCCTCGTGTTATCGTTTCAAAGTTCAACTAATACAAATTGTTATTTCTTTTTGATTTCATCTTTCCCTACATTAAAATCACGAAAAATCGCGATAATTTTTACATTTACAATCTTGTCAACGAAATAACTATCTAATAATACGCTAAGGCATTTCATGTTTTTACATACGTTATCACCTTTCACGCACATTAAAAAAATGAGATGGTGATTAATCTGATGTTATTCACATAAACAATTCCGACTTCACCCATTTTAAAATGAATTGTTCCAAAATCAAATTATGTCATCTCGTCGACTAAAACAATACAATTTCAAATAAATACAATTTCAAATAAATACAATTTCAAATAAATACAATTTAAAATAAATGCATTTCAAAAAGTGACATTCGTTTTATAGATTTGAAGAATATTTGCCGACAATTATTTTTACGGTAAGAAGACAGAATATTTATCGTTTTAAAAATAATTAAATTACTAAAATTTTAAATAAATAATAAATAAATAAGAGACATGTTCGTTTTATTTATTTAAATAATATTTAGCTGACAATGACAATTATTTTTAATTAAATGAAGAGATATTCGTTTTATTTAAATAATATTTAGCTGACAATGACAATTATTTTTAATTAAATGAAGAGATATTCGTTTTATTTAAATAATATTTAGCTGACAATGACAATTATTTTTAATTAAATGAAGAGAGATATTCGTTTTATTTAAATAATATTTAGCTGACAATGACAATTATTTTTAATTAAATGAAGAGAGATATTCGTTTTATTTAAATAATATTTAGCTGACAATGACAATTATTTTTAATTAAATGAAGAGAGATATTCGTTTTATTTAAATAATATTTAGCTGACAATGACAATTATTTTTAATTAAATGAAGAGAGATATTCGTTTTATTTAAATAATATTTAGCTGACAATGACAATTATTTTTTAATTAAATGAAGAGAGATATTCGTTTTATTTAAATAATATTTAGCTGACAATGACAATTATTTTTAATTAAATGAAGAGAGATATTCGTTTTATTTAAAGAATATTTAGCTGACAATGACAATTATTTTTAATTAAATGAAGAGAGATATTCGTTTTATTTAAATAATATTTAGCTGACAATGACAATTATTTTTAATTAAATGAAGAGAGATATTCGTTTTATTTAAAGAATATTTAGCTGACAATGACAATTATTTTTAATTAAATGAAGAGAGATATTCGTTTTATTTAAAGAATATTTAGCTGACAATGACAATTATTTTTAATTAAATGAAGAGAGATATTCGTTTTATTTAAATAATATTTAGCTGACAATGACAATTATTTTTTATAGAAGAAGATTTAAAAATCAATTTGTAAATAATTTATGGAATAAAATTGATTTATTATTTGCAATTAAAACAACAAACAAAAAGAAGAAAACCAATCCTTGTTTCAATTAATGGATCATGAAATTTAAAACATAAAAGTTAAACGCCCTGTTACTTATAGGGTTAAAGGTTCTCCTTTTAGACTTAAAATTCGTCTTGACAATCCACATTTGAAATTTATTAAAATTTGAAATGAAGTGGTAAGATGATCTAGTTTTTTTGTTTTCTTTTTTTAAACACTGACAGACATTTATTTATTTCAAAAGAAATATCATTATTATCATTATTATTATTGGCAGATGTGCATAACAAGGAGGAACGCTGGCTTCCGGTGGAAAAAGCTGGAAGAAAGTGTCTACGGATGCCTGAAAGTGATACAACAATTTTTTTTTATTCATATTAATTTCTTCAGACATTTCTTTTTTTTCATATTAATTTCAGACTTTTCTTTCATCATATTCTAATAATTAACATAATATAGACTATTTGAAAAATAAGTTATTTGATTGTTTTCAAAACTTAAAAAATTTTTTTTATTTTTTTTTATTTAATGTTTTTTCTTATTTAATATTTATTTTTTAATATTTAATGAAAATAATGTTTTTGGGGAGGGTTTAGGGTTAGAGTTAGGGTTAGGTTTAGGGTTAGGGCATTTCCATTTCCAAAAAAAAAGGTTTTCAATATTATTAAAAAAAAAATATTTTGAAAACAATCAAATAAAAACAAATAAATTATTTTTCAAATAGTCTGTATTATGTTAATTATTAGATTATGATGAAAGAAAAGTCTGAAATTAACATGACAAAAAGGAAAGTCTGAAATTAATATGAAAAAAAGAAAAGTCTGAAATTAATATGAATAAAAAAAATTGTTGTATCACTTTCAGGCATCCGTAGACACTTTCTTCAAACTTTTTCCACCGGAAGCCAGCGTTCCTCCTTGTTATGCGCATCTGCCTCATCATCATCATCAGCCCCCTCCTCCTCCTCATCATCATCATCAGCCCCCTCCTCCTCCTCCTCATCATCATCATCATCAGCCTCCTCCTCATCATCATCATCATCTGCCTCCCCCTCATCATCATCTGCCTCCCCCTCATCATCATCATCATCATCATCATCTGCCTCATCATCATCATCATCTGCCTCATCATCATCATCATCATCTGCCTCATCATTATTATCATTATTATTATTATTATTAACAACAACATTAAATTATATAGATTAGTGTAGAAAACACTGGAATTTCCACGGGGTCCCATGGTCCTGCTAGTTATCATCATCCTTTGAGAAAGTGTGTTTCTTTAAAGGTCGTCATTTAAAGAAGTTAAACACAATCGTTAAACTTTTTTATTTCTTTGTTACCTGTATCTGTGTATTCGCAGGTGGTTCAGCGACCATCTTGAATCTGATGTCACTAATGTTCTTCGCTTTCCACCTTTCTTGTTTACTTCTTTGGCTTTTTTTTTTTTTAATATCTTTCCCCAATAAACCTAAACCAGCTGACTTCATTTAATACATCTATTATCACACCCGTCGAAGAAGGGGTAAGAAAGAGGCGGTCAAACTGCACACCTGTGACCGACACAAGTTACAGCAGATTGCCTTTTCCAAACGACGGAAACAAAAACAATGTGGAAAGAAATAAAATGTTTCCGACTGGATTTCCTGAACAGCTAACCCTAATCACAGACAACACATCTGCTTAATTTTTTAATTTAAAAAAAAAATTTTTTTTTTTTTTTAAATCACACCACCATAAATAAATACGCCTGATTATTTTCTTTTAAGAAACCAATTTTGTTGGATTATTCAGACAACTGTTCTCATCTTGGATGTTATTCTCACAACGTTTTGGCCGATCTAACCTCCGACCGTCTTCAGATGCATCTTGTCAAACTCGAGAATTATTACAGAATGTACAGAATTTAATCCATGGGGGTAGATCGTTCTTGTTCCGTCAGCCATGACAATATAGAGGTTTGAAGTAATTCTTAATTGTTTTCTTAGTATCGTCTGTACTGAGGATTGAACTTTCAACTCTAGATGATTGTAACTTAGAACTAATTATTACTTAGCACTTTATCCATTGCGCAACGGGTTTATGTCGAAAATTCTAGTATGAATTTAGGGAAACTTAAAAGTGACAGTCTTCTGGAAGTTGAAGGTTCAATCCTCAGTACAGGCGATATTAAGAATTATTTCAGACTTCTACCCGGTCATGGCTGACAGAAGTAGAACAATCTTCCTCCATGGATTAAATTAAGGGTTCAATATATACACATACATATATATATACACATACACATATATATACACATATATATATATACACACACATATATACACACATACACATATATATATACACACATACACATATATACACATATATATATACACACATATACATATACACACATACACATATATACATATACACACATACACATATATATATATATACACACATACACACATACACATATATATATATATACACACATACACATATATATATATATACACACATACACATATATATATATATACATATATACACATATACACATATATATATATACACACATACACATATATATATATACACACATACACATATATATATATACACACATACACATATATATATATATACACACATACACATATATATATATATACACACATACACATATATATATATATATATACACACATACACATATATATATATATACACACATACACATATATATATACATATATATATATATATATAAACTTCAAGAAAGAGGCAAAATGCCTTCAAAAAACCATGTGTTAGATGCAGATATTTTTATCAAAAATAAAAATAGATTTTTTTTTTCATCTTGACTTTTTTTATCTCAAAAAAGTCAAGATGAAAAAAAAAATCTAGTGTTTTTATTTTTTATTTTGATTTTAATAAAAATATCTGCATCTAACATGATTTTTTAAAGGCATTTTGCCCCTTTCTTGAAGTTTAAAATTTTAAAGATGCTTAAAAAAATGAACTTTCCCAAATTTTTATATATATATATATAAGAGAGAGAGAGAGAGAGAGAGAGAGAGAGAGAGAGAGAGAGTTTGTTGAGGAATCTTATTCTTTTGATTATATATTTAGTTGTTTCTTATTTGCATATTCGTTATCTTTTGTATAATTTTGGTTATTCCGACTACATTTCTCATCACAACGTTTTGACCGCTGTAACCTCCGGCCTTCTTCAGGGGTATCTCTTTGAACTCGGAAATATACAGTATCTACAATAAGTGAGTACACCCAACGAATCTTTTACTTTTTACTTCATAGAACTTTAATTTTTCGTAGGATTTAAATGAAACTCGGTGTGAACATAGCCATGTAGTGGTTTAATAGCTTTATAAACTATGAAGGAACAAATATCTTGTCAATGCAAAAGAATTGAACAAAAACATTTGGAACAAGTAACAAAAAGTGAGTACACATGAGCATTTTAAACAAATAATCTTATTTTTAATACTTTGTATGACCTCCATTGTTATCAATAACAGCAGACAACCTCCTAGCCATTGATTCGACTAGTTTATGACATGTGTCCGCCGGAATTGCGTTCCATTCACATTTGATGACCTACTTCAGTTCGTTATTATTTCTCGGATTTTTTCCTTCAATTGTCCGTTTATTCTTGGAAATTGCTCCTCATGACAATGATTTAGATGAAAAAACTCGTGAAACTATTGTTAATTTATTCAAGAGTGGTCATTCATATAAGGAAATTAGTGACAATGTAAATATCAGCCGAAATATGGTAGCAATAGTTGTTCAACGGTACAAAAAAGCTAGAACCGTCAAAAATGGCCGCCGTCCCGGTCGACCAAATAAGTTTTCTGATCGAACTAAGAGGCGCATCAAACAACTAATAGAGGGACACAGACGTCGGAGTGCTGCTAGCATCGCAGAAGAAATTTTGCACAATTTAAACGTAACTGTGAGTGCTCAGACAGTGCGCAACATTCTCCATGAAGATGGGTTTAAAGGCTGCATGCCTCGGGGGAAGCCTCTTCTTAAAACTTCTCACAAAAAGAAGCGCTATGAATTTGCTAATGAACATAAAGACAAAGACATGCAGTTTTGGCACAAAATCCTTTGGTCTGATGAGACAAAAATAAATCTATTTGGATTAGATGGCGTTAAGCGTGTGTGGCGACGAAAAGGGGAAGCTTACAAAGATAAGTGTGTCGTGCCAACTGTAAAGCATGGAAGTGGGAGCTTAATGGTTTGGGGGTGTATGAGTGCCAAAGGAGTTGGACGACTTGCTTTCATCGAAGGAAAAATGGATTCCAAACTCTACTGCCAGATATTGGAGGAAAAAATGTTACCAAGTCTAACAAGTGTTGGCAGACGTGGAGTTTTCCAGCAAGATAACGACCCTAAGCACACATCTCGGGCTACTAAGGCGTTCTTAGACAGTAAACGGGTTAATACCTTACCATTGTCGAGTATGTCACCTCATTTGAACCTAATAGAGCATTTGTGGGAGCATCTGAAACGGAAAATTGAAGGGAAATATCCGAGAAATAATAACGAACTGAAGTAGGTCATCAAATGTGAATGGAACGCAATTCCGGCGGACACATGTCATAAACTAGTCGAATCAATGCCTAGGAGGTTGTCTGCTGTTATTGATAACAATGGAGGTCATACAACGTATTAAAAATAAGATTATTTGTTTAAAATGCTCATGTGTACTCACTTTTTGTTACTTGTTCCAAATGTTTTTGTTCAATTCTTTTGCATTGACAAGATATTTGTTCCTTCATAGTTTATAAAGCTATTAAACCACTACATGGCTATGTTCACACCGAGTTTCATTTAAATCCTACGAAAAATTAAAGTTCTATGAAGTAAAAAGTAAAAGATTCGTTGGGTGTACTCACTTATTGTAGATACTGTATATATATATATATATATATATATATATATATATATATTTCTAGAGATGAAAGATAAGAATAAAAAATTGTAAAGATACAATATTTATTAGAACATCAAAAGTTCAGAGCAAGGAGCTTCTTATCCTTCATACATGAATTTTCAAAGATAAACTCTTTTCATATATATATATATATAAATATATATATAGAGACACACACATACACACCTCATTTATTATATTTTGTAGTCTTCAAATATTTGCAATTAAACTATTCCTATTTTTTCTCAGTTTAATTTAAAAAAATGATTTAATCATAAAAGTTTACAAGAGTCGTTTCTTCCATTGTAATGATTTACCATTCATTGCCCAATTTGTTTTTATTTCATTAATTCATAAATAATTTATGGAGTAAAATTGATTTATTATTTGCAATCAAAAAAAAGAAAACCAATCCTTGTTTCAATCAATGGATTATGAAATTTAAAACATAAAATTTAAACGCCCGGTTACTTGTCAGGTTAAAATTTCTCTTTTTAGATTAAAAATTCGTCCCTTGGGAAGCAAGGTCTTGACAATCCACATTTGAAATTTATTACTTTAGATTTAAAATTAAGTGGTAAGATGATCTAGTTTTTTTTTCTTTCTTTTTTTTAAATAAAAATCGTAAATTTAAAAAATATTTTTTACATTTTTTATTACAACTTTAATCCTTCGGGATTAATAAAGATTTTATGAAAATCAAAAAACTTTTAAATTGTTTTTCTTTTGATCTTTTGGTGAAAAAAAAGGTCAAGTTTAAAGGACAAAATTGTATATCAGCAGAAAACTAAAGCGACTAATATAACGTTTTCTTTACTAAAATGATATGTTGAATCCACCGGAAGTCCTTTTCTGTCTGCTGTACCTGCGTATTCAACATGATCCGGAAAGACAGATAACTCACCCGATTGTTTGAATGAAAAACAACTAATATATATATCACTGGTGACCCACCCGCCCCGAAAATGCTACCAGTAGAATCGTTAAAAGAAAATTCACAATCCATTCTGCAATCCAACCATATTTGGTACAAATAAACTTTAGTCTATTCTTGACTTTTCCACCAAGTTTCAGTCATGAATGTCCAACAGTCTTTGTTTTACTAACATTCAATGATATATGGGGACACTTCAATGATCGTCTGTCTCATCAGTAGGACGTGTGATCCTGAATAGGCATCACACTCACCGAATTATGACCTCCCTTGTACTATATTTTTTATCTTAGGTGTTATCTTGAACATAATATCTATCAAAACAATCTGACTATTCCTAAACATCACAGCTCAAATTATTCTCATGGATGGCTCTGCTCTTGAGGAGAAATCGACTTTGAAACTTCTTGGTCTTTCTCTCTCATCAAATCTTTCTTGGAATTCATACATGAGATCCATTGGTTTTTCTGCTTATAGTAAAGTCGGTTCTCACTATCGCTCCAAACACTTTCTCACACCTGAGGCTATTCTTTATCTCTACAAATCTACTATCAGACCATGTATGGAGTACTGTTGTCATATTTGGGCTGGTGAATCTCTGTTCCATTTGAGGGTTCTTGATAAGGTGCAGAAACGTATCTGTAATCTGATTGGCCCTACCCTTTCTTCTTCTCTAGACCCTCTCTCTCACAGACGTGATGTTGCTAGTCTCAGTCTTTTCTATAAATACTATTATGACATGTGTTCTTCAGAATTATGTGATCTATTCCCGGCTTCTTTTGTTCCAGCTCGTTTGACTTGTTGGTCTAGTGGTCTCCATCAATTCGCTGTTTTGATACCTCATTGTAATATGATTTCCTATTCCAGTAGATTCTTTCCAAGAACCGCATTGCTTGTGGAACTCTCTTCCTGATGACCTCTTCTAACCATACTATTGAATGGCGATAAAACAAATCATTCATGATTAAAACTTGATTTGCTCTGTGATGATTCTCTTCAGTTCGGGAAAAAGTCTGGGGATTTTTTGATAGACATTACCTTTGAGTATTGATTTACTCCTCTCCAGGAGTTAGGCACAAGGCCAGTTTTTATCTTACTCCCACAAGTAAGATATGACCCAAGGTCGGGTCGGGAAAGTGGAGTTTAAAAATTGCCTGGGTAGCCCTGTCGGCATTCCCCGGTAGGGGCGCCTCAGGCAGTAAGCAATAAACTTACTCCTCCTCAAAGAGAGGAGGCGAAGCCTGGGAGGGTGGACCTCCTAGAACTGCACAGGACAGACCCATAGACCGGCGTAAATCAAGCCCCGAAGGCCAAGACAATACCAGTCTATGGGGTGCAGTATCCATCGGAACAGATACTACACTTTGATCTTAGCCAAAAGGCCAAGAACAGACATTACCTTTGAGTATTCCACAGATTAACATTTGGGGTGGATTATGATTAGTGATGCGTTATGTTTGGTTTGTTTTACGGTATATCAACCATCTGTGGGTTATTTAATGCCGAATGAAGTTGTCAAATATAATTCTATAAGTAAGATAATTATTTATATTCATAGAATACATTGCTCTCTGAATACATTGCTCTCTGAAGACATTGCTCTCTGAAGACATTACTCTCTGAAGACATTACTCTCTGAAGACATTACTCTCTGAAGACATTACTCTCTGAAGACATTACTCTCTGAATACATTGCTCTCTGAAGACATTACTCTCTGAAGACATTACTCTCTGAAGACATTACTCTCTGAAGACATTGCTCTTAAAGATGAAATAAAAAATTTGAAATTAAATTTTGAACCGTCTTTGATAAAGTCTAAGATTTTGGTCAGATTTGTGTCTTTAAACAAGTCCTTTATATTTTTCGAGTTGTAGTATTTCCTTCGGCTTTGTTGCAGATCCTGACAGTCTATTGATATATGTTTGACTGTAGAAGGTTCTTAACATGATATACATATTGGAGACTCTTCACTTTCTAATAAATGTTTGTGGGTAATAAGCCGTCCAACACATGCCAGCATGTGAAACAGATGTTAAACAGAATATGATGATGATGATAAATCATTAACATCCATCACAATAAATGAACCAATTCTCAGAAAATTGGAGGACTACCAAACAGTGACCAAAATATTAGTCTTTTCATCAGAGACCAAAACCAGCTTTCATCACCAGTTTGTATGTGCGAATGCAATAAAAAACTGACATCTTTTTTTCTCTCTCTCTTTCTTTTAACGTCACCAAAAATGTGTTTAAAAACTGGTATGCACAGCACACCGAAATTAGTTCACACATTGACAGGGGCGTCAAGTTTTTTTTTTCTCTCGAGGGCAGCCTGCCCCTGTCTTCGATGATAGGCCTGCTCCACACAGAGAGAGACAGACACAGAGAGAGAGAGAGAGAGTGAGAGGACTTTGCTTACAGAGAAAAAAGTAAAAATGTCAGTCTTTAAACGAATAATAGAAAATAAAGTGTCTGTTTTGTTAATGGTACAAAGAGTTGGGATAAAGAGTTCTTTCTTTTAAAACAACCAACAGCAGATGGACAGGTAAAAATTGGGCTGGTATCCTTGAGGGTGCGGCTTCTGCTATATTATGTCGTCAGCTCAATTTTGACCGAATAATTGAACTCACCGTGGACAACTAACAAGCCTTTCTACAGATTGAATAGCACATCATAAATATTGAACAATATTATATTCTATATCAGATAAATTGGAGAGCAGAGATGATTTATATTGTGATAATAAAATTTTTAATTGGATCTATGAACACACACACACACACACATCTCTATACTTGTGAAGTTGCAACATTTTTCACTCTGACAACGAGATTAAAATGCCGATTTCACTACACTAGAACTAAAAGAACAATACTTTCTAATATAACTGTAAGAGGGAATTCAATCGCGTACATCAGTGTAAGTAAAATAACAATTGATAGTCTACAATAAATCGTTTACAATACGTATACTGTTCTGGTATTAAATACCCCCCCCCCCCCCAAAGGGATGAATTGTCCTTAAGCAATACTCCCACCCCTCAAAACTAGCATGGTTAAAAATCGTGGCTGTGCATTTAGGGGCCTAAATGCTTGACTCCAAGAATTATAAAATGTCTGAATCCATCTTAAAAAATCTTCTTCTGTCAGTAACAATTTATATATAACAAGAAAGTTTTCCCAGTGAATCTGGGTGGCAGTAATAGTAGATCCGAGTGTGAGAGTGAAAACTCCTCCAACTTCATGCATGACTTATTATAAAAAATATCTAGTAGGACTAAATATAAAAAGCGATGTAAGCAATTTATAATAAGTTTTGTTTTTAAAAACACGGACTTATAATTGGCCTAAATCACTAACAAAACAGATATTTTTATCTACTTTTTGTGAGTAAAGATATTCCAATCAAAGAAATAGGTTAGGGTTAGGGTTATTCCAATCAAAGAAATAAGTATGGGTTATTCCAATCAAGGAAATAGGGGGATTTCTGATTTTACTTTATATTATACTAGCTGGCCTTGCCAACTCACTATTGCTTCCTAAAGTTTGCTACTTAAAATACTTTAATACTAATAAACATTTCATTCATAACTTTCTTGTAAACACGAGACAAACACTTTCGCATCTATTAATATAAATAGATGAACATTAACATTTATTCGTATGAATAAATATTAACATATTCGTAATGTTGATACAAATTTATTTATCTTTTAAATCAGACCGTAAAGAAATGAAAAAAAGAAAAGAAATCAATTCGCCTGAGCGATGGTGTATGTGTGTGGGTGCTCTATTTTTAATTAGCTTACATCTTTTTTTTTTTTAACGTAGTTCACCCCAAACAAGGCAGGCCACCACTGTAGACGTAAAGGGCTACTGAGAATTAGGGTGAAAGTTTTGGGAGTCATCCTAAATTTGGAGTTGTGCAATGAGATGCTTGTTCACATTAGTTTTACATTTCTGTATGTCGATACAGTCGGGGAAACAGGGAGCAGGAAGGGAGTTACAAGTGCCGGCAGCACAAGGAAAGAAGCTATTGGAGTAGAAGGCTCTCCGGCATCAGGGGACCTCTACAGTGAATAGATGGGATCTAACTGATTGTTGGGTTGGTCTAGTGTATTTACATCAAGGGGCACCAGAGCAGCAAGTTCATCGGAGCACATTCCATTGAAGTACTTGTAAAAGGATGCAACAGGGGCTGGAGCTTGGTTGACAGTGAGGGGCCTATTAGATTAGCGACTCTTTTTTGTACCTTGTCGAAGAGGGAGAGACTAGTGGATGGTGCACCAGCCCAGATGTGGCAACAATACTCCATGCATGGACGGATGGTGGCTTTGTAGCGATAGAGGATACTGTCAGCTGTTAGAAGTTTTCTAGCACGATAGACGGAGCCCACTTTCTTTGCAGCAGCCTTGGCAATGTCTTCTATGTATTTGTCCCAATTCATGTTACCTGTGAATGTTAGGCGGAGGAGTTTGAACGTTAGACTCTCACGTAGGGTGTTATTTGCCATGGCAATCGGTGGCAATTTAGAAACTGTTGGCAACTTGTTTAAAATCAAAAGGCGGAAAGGAACATTTAAAGACAAATAATCAAAACAATGATACAAACACTAAAAAAAATATGGTGTCAGTAATGGGTGGGAGGGAGGGAGGCGAAGAGAGAGAGAGAGAGTAAGCAAACAGTCACCTCCCCCCTCTCTATGAACTCTTGTTGCTTATGTCTTGTCAGTATATCTTCCTTTCTCGCCTCCAATGTTAGTTTAATTTAAATTACCTCCCTTGAAAATTAATGACGAAATATTTTAAGAAAGGTTTTAACAATTTATCTAAATCAATTTATATTAAATTACTTTAATTACTGTTAATATTGCAAGACAAAATAAGACGCTAAAATTACAAATGAATAACAAACATTAATTTATTATGAACTATTAGAAAAATAGTTATGCAAATTAGGCATTCAAATAGTTGTCTTTGGGTCTTTCGTCTCTACTATATATACAGTGTTTCAAAATATGTTGTATTGATTTAAATAACAGTATGCCGTTTTGATGACAATATATATATATATAGATGTGATAAATGAAAAATACATTGACATTTATTCATTTCGATAGAAGATATATATTAATTATAGAATTTTAATCTTAGAGGATAAGCATGTTATTTAAGGCTCTGTGAAGTGAATGTATTATTTTTTAACAAAATTTAAAGGATTTAATGAAAAAAAATGTGATATATAAAAAAAATGTCAAAATCTGTCTTTAGTGATGGTCACATGACCACTTAATAATGGCACAAATATTTCTCATCATGAATCCTCCCCCCCCTCATTTTCTTTTTTGATAAGAGTCGACTAATTCTCATTGACTATGACACTTGAAACATCCCTGGTAACAAATATAATTGCAATATGAAAAATGATTAAAAAAAAACGGTACTTATCCAGAATACGACCTAATGTCCGGCACCTTCGCATCGGTAGCTTTTGGGAGGGTGACGTAAGCAGATTAGCCAATCAGTTGTCAGAAGCCGACACATTTTCAAAACATCGTGAAATTGATTAAATCAAGAAATAAAAATTTAAACCGAAAATGAATTTCAACACGCTACGTCAACAGATTTAATCTCCTGAAAGAGTAATCGCTTTCTGTCAAGAAAGATATCTTATATCAGTCTAAAAAAAAAAAAATTATTTATTTGAAACTTTTCTTGAAAAAAAAAAAAAAAAACACTAAAAAAAAAATTATTTATTTGAAACTTTTCTTGAAAAAAAACAAAAAAAACACTAAAAAAAAATTATTTATTTGAAACTTTTCTTGAAAAAAAAAAACACTAAAAAAAAAATTATTTATTTGAAAGTTTTCTTGAAAAAAAAAAAAAAAACACTAAAAAAAAAAAATTATTTATTTGAAACTTTTCTTGAAAAAAACAAAACAAACAAACAAACAAAAAACACCCCAAATTGTTACATATAATTAAACATACGTTGACGAAAATGCAGTGTTTTGAATTTATCGTCTGGTAGTCTTTGCGTCGGCCTTTTCCAGCTGCTTACGTAGCCCGTCCGAAAGCTACCGACGCGAAATTGCTGAAGGTTGGGGTCATATTCTGGATAAGTACCAATAAAACTATATTAAACTGAAACCCTTTTTATCTTACCATTCTTTCTTACCATTCTTTCTTATCATTCTTTCTTATCTTTTGTTCTTCTTTTCTTTTCAGGTGTTGCAAAGATTTCTTTACTTGCGTCTTAAACGTGTAGGGATTCAATTTCGATTCCCTATCGTGGATTTTATCGGAACATGTTGCTTCCAATTCTGCTCATCTCAGTTTTGCATTTGAGTCGATGTGCAGATTTTACTTACAGTGTCAAAGAAGGACAGAGCCCCGGTTCACTTGTTGGTGACATCGCAGCCGACGCCGTGCCACACATGCAGAATGTTGTTTTTAACCAGTTACCGTCACAAGATGCAACTAAATTATTCCGGGTCGACAAGAACACTGGCAAGCTCTACACAGCGCAGACAATCGATGCTGAAGCCTTGTGCCACTATAACACGAAGTGTTCCCAAAGTTTAGATGTGACCGTACAGCGGTTTAACTCGATCATGTCAATGTTAGACATTGAAATCATCATTGAGGACATAAATGATAACCCGCCCGAATTTCCACAAAAGCAAATAAAATTGCAGTTTTCCGAAAATGATGGCAAAGGTCTCAAAAAATCCATCCCCGGTGCAACCGATAAGGATATCGGTTTCTCAAATTCCCATATATCGTACGAGCTGAAGGAAGATAAAAATGACCCATTTTCGTTGGAGGTCTCAAAAAAGCTTGATGGAACTTCTGAACTACGGATAGAATTACAAGAGCGGCTGGACCGCGAAGTGAAGGAGTTTTATGAGATCCAAGTGGTGGCAAAAGACGGTGGTCAACCATCCGAACAGAGCGTGCTGGAACTTCACATATCCGTTATCGATACAAACGATAATCCCCCTCAGTTCCCACAAAATGTTTATAACGTCTCCATTAAGTATGAGCACGAGGTTGGGATACCGGTTATTATTTTGACGGCAACAGATGCTGACGATGGCGAAAACGGTAAAATTTCTTACCATTTCAGTGCTAAAACATCAAGGAATGCCAGATCCCTGTTTAAAATAAATCAAGAGACAGGGGAGATAACTCTTGTAAAAAAGTTTTCCGTGCTTCAGCAACTCAGCTATAAATTATACATCGAAGCCACGGATCATGGGAACTCCCCTTTGAGTTCGATCGCTATCGTGAACATTGCCATTGTGGGCCAGCAGAACAATCCGCCAAAGATTTTCATGACGTTTATATCCGTTGCGAAGAAGGACACCGTGTTGGTCCAGGAAGACATTTCTCTGCACAGTCTTATTGCCAACGTGAAAGTTTCTGACGATGACGCCGGTCAAAATGGTGACGTGAGCTGTGAACTGAAACACGATAAATTCAAGCTACAAAGCCACGGCCCAAAACGTTATATAGTAAGAGTGCGAAACTTACTGGATCGCGAAAAACAGGAAGAGTACGACATTGTTATCAAATGCCTCGACCACGGGTCACCACGTCTGCAGAGTGAGAGCAGATTTAAAGTCAAAGTAACTGACGTAAACGACGTGCCGCCTACCTTTCCCGATGACACGTTTAAATTTGTCATTGATGAAAATCTCGACGCAAAGCACAGAGTTGGAATCATTAAGGCTACGGATCCCGATCTGGGACCTGGTGGTCAGTTAACATATTCCTTGCTAACGAAGAATTTCGACAAAGGAAATGCACATTTTTTGCCGTTCCGGATATCCGAAAATGGCGTTATATCGACAGTCATGACTTTGGACTATGAACTTTTAGATGTTTATAAATTTAAAGTTCTAGTCAAAGATGGGGGGATACCTCCGCTAAATAATACCGTGTCAGTTATTGTCGAGGTAAACGACAAAAATGACAACGCCCCACGCTTTGTTTTTCCAAATATGAACCCGTACGCATTAAATGTTGAGTACTTTCAGAAATATACCAAGAATATAACCGTCCTGAAGGCAATTGATAGCGATAGTAGAGAAAATGCCTTCCTCAAATACGAATTCATATCTGGAAATAGTAATCGGTTATTCAAGTTGAACCACTACTCAGGATTACTTTCTTTTAATCGTGCGTTAAAACCCCGTGATGCCGGATCGTACAAACTGGAGTTCAGAGTCAAAGATAATGGTTTACCTGTTTTATCAGCGACAACTACACTCACCCTCAAGGTCAGCGTGAGTAACAAAACGAAGGAAGTAAGTCGCGACTCGAGTTCGAACGCGAGTGACGGGATACACATGTATCTGCTGATCATCATCGTGTTTGCAGCTGTGACGCTGTCGGTTGTCATAACTGCACCGATCACAATCTGCATCGTCAAATGCAGAGATCGTAGGAATGCTTCCTTTAAGGGTGCTGCTGCTACACTGCCCCGCTGTGGGGTCAATGGTCATGCACATATGACAACATACCATCCGCACCACCCACAAAATTTCTGGCCGGGAATGCCGGTCGCCATGGCAACGGATATCAGTCGGAATACTTTACCAAAAAGATCAAGGCGGGGACCAAACAGTCCCGGCCTTGAAATGAGGCCGCACCAAGGTGGCGAAGTTATATACGAGGTAAGTGATTTTTGATTTTCAATGTTTCTTTGTTCTGTTATCATAAATGCATATGCAGCCGTGTATGTATGTGTATATATATATATATATATTACGTATATATATTTCTGTTTCAGTATTTACTTCAACAGTGCTCTATATGTAAGTAGAGCTGAAGAGTAATATAAAAAGTATACTTATGGCAAGTAAGCTACACAGAAACATTTAGTTTCATTCCAGATGGAAATCATCAGTCTAACTGTAACAGACTGATGATTTTCCTTGAGAATGAAGCACAAACGTTTCTGTGTAGCTTACTTACCATAAGTATATTTTTATACTGTGTATATGATATTATATATACCTTATATTGACAAGTTTACTTGCCATGAGTGTATATACAAATATATATATATGCCTTATATTGACATTGTCCTGGTCTATTAAGAACCAAATACCTTAACACAACAAAAACGTAAAGTATCAACAAAATTTTAAATATGTTTTTAATTCAAGTGCTATTTTATTTAATAGAAAGTAATCTGTCAAAAAAAGACACATCATGGACTTCATTACTGATCATAAACTATCTGATCACATCAGTATTGTAGAGTTGCAAAACTCATTGGCATCGCATCAATATTCTCTGTCATCAAATGTAAAGTTTTGAGATTGTTTTGTCACGTTAAACGTTTCAGTGTTGGGCTATGCAAAATATGCGTTGAAGGCATCATACAAAGAAACCGGTCGAAAGGTAGACAAAAGAAAAGATGGATAGACAACGTTTGTGAATGGACGAATATGAACATAAACCAAGCGAACACCTTGGTCCAAGATCGTAATGCTTGGAGGACACTCAGCCATGTTAGTGCGTATTCTGCAGCTAGCAGAGAAAACTTTTAATAAAAAAATTGTCAAAAACTTTGTCCAAAACAAAAAAAAATGCAGAAGAATATATATAAAAAAGGTTAAGGTGTACCGTGCTCCAATTTATACTTTTGAGATTTCAATTAAATGACAAGATTGAAAATTGTCTTTTTGGCACTCCAGAAAAACTTGCTGATAGGAAAAGTTTTGTATTTTTATTTTAAATAATTTCTTTAAAAAAAAAAACAAGTAATCAAATAGGTGTTTTTAAATTTTGTTCAAAACATTGAAATATGAATTTAGTTCAAAATATGAATTTTGGTTCAAAACATTGAAATATGAATTTTTCTACCAATCATAGTGCTGTCGGATCGTATATATTAAAAAAAAAATCCATTTTTACTTTATATTTAATTTTCATTTAAAAAAACATTTACCAGCAAGTTTTAATTATAAAGTTTTACATGAAAAAGATTTTGACTTTTAAAAAATTATGACCGAAGAGACAGTTTATTGATTGTGGCTTGCTGTTGTGAATTCAGAATAGCGACACGCTGACTCAGAGTTGAATGTTTTTCTGGAGTGCCGTATTTTTTTTCTTACTTACAATGAAAAGTTTCTTTTGTTCAGAATGTAAATCTCTTACTTTGTGCAGTGTTTATCCAAAAAAAGGTCCACACAGGTTTATAATTGTAGCCATTTTAACTTCTGCACTCTGTAAATGAGGCAAAGTTTAATTTAGGGTTTCAATCACCACTTAATTACGAGGCTAAAGCAAATTTAAGGTCTCAACCATCACTAAATCATGAACTGACACCAATATTACAACTTAAACCACAATCCTCGCATTCCCGACTGCCACCCCAGACTTAGGGTTAGTGTTAATAAAGGGCATGTTTCAACCATATCACCAAGTAAATTCCAGCGAATCGTGAATCATCATTATTATTATTATTATTATAGCACAAAATTTTTTTTAAATTTCTTTCAATTCAAAATTATTTATACTTTTCTATAAATCAATATAAACTATATTCCATTTTCTCAAAATGCAATTATTTTAACATTTTGGCTAATGTTAATAGTCTTTTTAGATTTTTTTCTCTTATTTTTAATAAGAAATTTGGCCCCCAACTCCCTCATTTATATTTATCTTTCCCCCCTCCCTCATCATCTTTCATGTCTATTTTGAATTCTTAATCATACAAAATAACATATTTTGCTTATTTCTGAAGAAGTCTTTTTAATAATAAAGATGAAATATTAAAATCTCACCGTATAATTTAATTTGATTGTATTACTTTCGTATATCTGCTTTTTCCATTTCATTTTTACATTCTTTTCATATTTTATCCAAACGTTTTATATATATATATATATATATATATATATATATATATAATATTTATAAATAAATATTAAATTATTAATACATACAGACGCTAGCGTTTCAAGCTTATTGCTCTCATCAGTGCAGGAAAGTAACCATTTCAGACGGTTGGGAGACGTGAACCCGGTTCACAGAATCAGCCTAGAATCTGCAAGCAGTCGCCATATCCACTCGGCCACCGGAAACTGTCATGTAATTAAGGGAAATTAAGATCTATATGTACCTAGAAGCGGGCACAGATAGAAGACTAGTCGAGAGTGTTCGATGAACATATTCAGGAAATGAAATGAACAAATTCTATGCAATAATTTTTAGGAAAGTCAGAGAAAATTGTTCTGATATTTAGTTTTATGCAAAGGGTAAAAATTAAGATACCTCCGATTTTTGTGAAATTCAACAATATGTATTGGACATTAATTAGTTTTAATTTCTTTGGGATATTTTAAAGGGTTTTAGGTTTTTATGAGCACAAGCTTTGAAATTTCAAATATTTCAGATTTGCATTAAATTTGATCCATAGTCATTAGACACTAATTAAACAAGATTCCCTGAAGTTTAATTTTTCTTCTTAAGCTTGAGTCTTAAATTTTAGACATTTTCTAGAATCAAAATCATGTAATGGAATTTGATCAAAATTGGAATAAGGATTCTAGACATAAGGTGTAGTAGGATTATATCTTTATTTTAATCTTCGTTAAAGGAACATAAAAGTGGTGTAAATTCATTTTAACCATCCTGGCAACTTATGGCTAAGTTTATGCACGTGTACATCTACACACACATGAATATCTTAGATTACTTTCGAATAATTTCTTTATTAAAACAAACTCTGTACTGAAAGCAAGGACTACAAAATTTTTCCTTTTATAAAATTTACAAACTAAATTTGTTGTTTTTATTGTTGTTGGTGCTGATGATGATGATGATAAAAACAACCAAACATTTGTAATGATAAAAAAAGTAGCTCTCCCTCTCATCTTTTTAAATTACAAAAAAATAAATTCATTTTTTTTTCTATCTTCATTAAAAAAAATTTATTTCTATTTTTAATAATAAAGACGAAACGCACAAAGTAACCATTTCAAATTACTCAGTAATATATAATTGTTTTATTTGACTAATTGACGTTCTGCTTTTTCGTTTATTTATTTCATTATATAACCGGTTTTTAATAGGAAAATCATTTTCATTTTTATGTTTATACAAAATTTAATCCTTCGACTTTGCATATCGAAAAGACTATATAAAATAACCTTTTTATTGTTTTGTTTTTACGAATTTATAAAATGTGACTGTTCATACACAGTAAATTTCCTAAACATTGGAGTATATCAAATAACACCATGACAATCATGTTTTTGTTGTTTTTTTTCCAAATTACCAACATGAAAGAAAAATTGTTTCTTTGTTTTCCCGTAAAGAAGGCTACAGCTAGATTAAATGCTGCCCCGGAGGAGGGTAGTTTTTTGCTAGTATATATATATATATATATATATATATATATATAAGACCTGCTTTCAGTTTTGAGAGACAATGGATACCCCCTGTAAGGGTGCCTGTGTGAGGAGTCTATAGTAAAGCATGGGTTGCACAATATCCAACCACACTTCTTGAACCGGCATTGCTCACGTCCAGTGGCAAAGTTCAGGACGACTGAAAACAATGCTGGGGTAAGCAGAGAAAAACTGGTGTTATTTCAGAGTTTTCCTTACTAGTTGGATAACCAAGACTTGAGAATCTAATCTATTCTTCTATTCAACTCATAGCTGGAGGGAGAATATCTGAATATAATGAATACCTTTCCTAAGGGTATTAGTTAAAGTGATTTATATGTATGTGAGAGAGATAGAGAGAGAGAAAACGAAAGAGATAGAATGGTTATTGTTTGGCATGTTAGAGATTCCTCTGCCTGTTTATGTCTGGTAAATCTGAACCCTACGTTTCTGACTCATCTTGTACCATTCTCCCCTTCCTTTTTGTAACATAAGAATCGAAAGCATGAAGAGTAACCACTTCCCCTTCACAAGAATTCGTGGAGACATTCTCCTCACTGTAAATGGTCATACTTTCTACAGTTTAAACCGGCATAGATATACGGCCTTCCTCAGGGTCCTGGATAAAAATAAATAAATAAAAGAATTAAAAAGTGGGTGTAGCCATTTGCATTTACTCCCCCATCCCTTTCTCTCCACATCTTCAGTCATGCTACTTTTTGACCCCCTCTCCGACTGCCTCTCTCCCTTTCTTTTTCATGTGAAAACTTTAGTATACACAAAGAAAAAAAAAGCAAGAAAACTAGAAAGAAAATGATAGTCATCAGAAGCCGACCTTTTAACCTAGTTTCAGCGTTATTTTTCGAACAACTGTCAATAAGAATTGAATCAATAATTTGTTATGCCCCCCCCCCCCGACACAATGCAATTATTTATTCCCTGGAGACTCCAAGCATGTGAATATAAAAGCATTTTCTGTTACCATAAGTAGTCGCTTTATGTAAGGTTTTATGGGTTCTAAGGCAACTACTCTTCTACCAAGAATTATTTTATTGAAGAAAAAAAATTGTTTAAAAAATGATTGATATGCCGTTAAACGAAATAATCCAATCATTTAAGATACATTATTATAATATAGAACAAAAAACAACTTTTAATTATTTAAAATCAGGCTAAAATATTTACAAGAACTGGCTGATTACAAATATACCATTGGTTTTGCTCAAAAGATAAGCTATTCACAACTGATGCATTAAGAAACAAACATACATATATATATATATATATATATATATATACATACACGCACTCGAAGAATACCCGTCCCAGAAGGGGTAAAATTAATTCTCAGAACTGCACTACTTGTATGTCCTCTTATGAAGATTAAAATCAAAATATAATGCTACTAAACCCTATATCTAGAATCCTTATTCCATTTTTTATCAAAATCCATTGCATGATTTTGATTCTAGAAAATGTCTACAATTTAAGATTTAAGCTTAAGGGATCTTAAGGGATTTGAAATTCACGGAATCTTGCTTCATTGGTATCTAATGACTATGGATCAAATTTAATGTAAATCTGAAATATTTGAATTTTCAAATTAAAGATTGTGCCCACATTATGTCCCCTAAAAACCTTTTAAAAATATTCCAAAGAAACTGAAATTTGGGGAATATTTATTAATTGATGTTCAGTAACTGCTGTTAAATTTTAACAGATATCGGAGGTATCTGAATTTTCATTGAGGGCTTTCACAACACTTTTTACCCTTTTGGCGTAAAACTTAAATAAACTAAATATAATCCACATGTGGACCCCTTATGCATAACAGCTGTGTTTCAAAATTGATAATTATCGGTTAAGTAGCTTACAGTGAATATTGTATATACAGATATATAAACATACCTATCTTTATAAAGATAGATATCACACTTACATCGACCAACTTAAGACTCTGGATATCATCTGGAGAACCTGCCGACAGATTGTTGAAGGGACCAACCAAGAGAATCCAAACAAAATTCTCGACCTGATTGATATATATATATATATATATATATATATATAGAGAGAGAGAGAGAGAGAGAGAGAGAGAGAGTGTCAGGTTGTATATGAAAAGAAATCAAATAAAGTGCTCGATCATATAAGAGAGCTAATAAAATTTATTTAGATACTGTATATTACACATTTCAGCAATGTACCGTGGTTTCATCCAAAAGGGCAAATTTAGACATTTTGGAAGTCTAAATCCTACTAAAGATGTCTAAATCTGCCCTTTTGGATGAAACCGCGGTACATTGTTGAAATATGTAATATATAGTATCTAAATAAATTATATTTATATATATAAATGTACACACTCTTGCAGAAATGATACGAAAACAAATTATACTTCGCAAGAGTTCACAGTAATATTCATATAAAATAACGTCTCAATCGGCAAAGTTAAAAAAGAAAGAAAGAAAATGTTTCAAACTGAAAAGTTTAGCAAAAGATAAAAAGAAAAAACGTATCAATCGGTATAGAAAGAAGAAAGGGGAAAAAAAGAAAAAACATCTCATTATTGAAATGTGGTGATGGATTTCTTAATGAATTCATTTCAGGCGAGGGAGGGGGGGGGGGTTGTCGGACTTGCTATTTGCTTTTTTCCTATCCCCATAACACATGAAATTGTATCGCCTGACAGTTTTTTTTTACTCACTAACATTTGTGTGATGGAACTGACAGATATTTATAGATATAAAAATAAATACACATTGGTCTTTATTATAGAGTGGAGGATATATTATTGTTGTAGGAAACAATTAACTAAAAGAACTTAGTTACACAAAACTATAATTCACTGTTTTGTTTATTAAAGTCGTTTGGTAGTTTTGGGGCTTGGAGTGGGAATTTTCGACAGCCCTATCACCTTTATCAGCACAATATGAAATGTGGAAATACAGTAGATATGTGACCGTTATTTAGAAATGGGTGGAACAGTTCAGTTGCATTTGTTTAACAATTGGTCTCAAATCTTTTCTTTTTTTTTTTTTTATTCTTGCATGGATTGATTTTTTTTGCCTACGTAAACCCCTAGTGTAAATGTGGTATTGTGGTGATTGAGATGATTCTAGTTAACAGTAGGATAGAGATTTTTATTACTTAAGACCAAGGATGACTAACGACACCCATTTTCTCCACCTTTGATGACCTTGTGCCTAATTTGTTTTGAATGTAAATCTTCATATTTTGTGCAAATAAATAATTCAAATTCGTAGAATTTGGTATATTCAGACTACTGTTCTCATCTTAGGTGTTTTTATCACAACGTTTCGGCCGATGTAACCTCCGACCTTCTTCGGGTGTACCTTGTCGAACTCGGGAATCTTTCTGTCAAACTTGGGAATCTTGACAGAATTTCGAACGGAACCCTTTATTTAATCCAGATTCCCGTTTTCGACAGAAAGATTCCCGAGTTCGACAAAGTACACCTGAAGAAGGTCGGAGGTTACATCGGCCGAAACGTTGTGATTAAAACACCCAAGATGAGAACAGTAGTCCAAATATACCAAATTCTACGAATTATCAACCCTCATCTAAAAAATTCCGAAGCATAAATAATTCAAAGTGTAGTATCTGCATAGTGGGGTGGAAACGTTTCCACCAACAGGAGCAGTAAGGCGCCTCCTTCCCTCCGCTAGCCTGTGGGAGACCCTTGGGCAAGGTCGAGTACCCACTTAGCCCCCCTGATCAGGGTACATGGAGTCATGGCAGGCATGTGATGGATGGAGGGTTTAGCAACCTAATGGATTTTAGAAACTGGTCAACCCTTCGTTTTGTGTTAGGCAGATGATACTGATTTTTGTACAATGGCTAAGACTTCCTGCTCTGTAAAAGCACTGCCCCTATATAAGGTAATTGCAACCCACAATAGGTAACCTCTTTGCAAAGAACATCATAGTGAAACAAAATATTCAAATGTATGGAAGGCCATGATCACCGATATCTGCAAACAGACTTGATAGCTAAAGAAGAAGAAGAAGCAACGTTGAGCTTGGTGTTAGTACTTGATGGGTGACCATTTAAGAATACCATGCGCTGTATGTGGACAGCTAGCTATGGGCAAATAGCATCGCCAACCCACAGTGCCTAGCGTGGCGACTATGGCAAAACCCCCTGAATGACAGTCACCAATAAGGTGTCGGAAACCAGCGAGGGGTTCCTCCTCCAGGTGTGATCAAAAACTCTGATCGTGATGGAAAGATGAGAGAGAGAGGAAGACTACGTTTCAATCAAAGAAGTGTCATTAAAACTTTTTCAGAGGTTTTTCCCATATTTCAATATGATTGGCTTACAAGATTTGTACGTGTTGATGTTTTTTATATACTTAAATCTGTGCCAAAGAGTGTAGCACATATATATATATATATATATATATATATATATATAATTAACTTGTTACAAATATCCAGGGGGTATGAATCCGAAGGAAGTTGAAACCGGGTTTATGAGAGTGCTCAATGAAAATTCAGAGCAAACTAATGTCGCAACTAATGGAATAAAATCAAAAAATATATATATATATATATATTCTTGGATTTAGTTAGTTTCTCTGGGAATTTAAACTGCATTTTCTTTTTTTGGTTAAAATGACTCAAAGCCTCATTTAAACTATATATTGGGTATTTATATCTATGGCTAGGTTTCCTTCCTCTTATCTACTTGCCTATCTGGTACCTAAGGTACATAAGCTTCTTTTTTCTTTTTGTATGCAACTTTAATTCCTATATAATTATATTGCTAGCTCCCATATCACAGAATGATTCTTGGGTGTAGTGTTTGGATATTATTAATTATTATTATTATTATTATTAATGTTATTTGATATGCAAATTACCATATCACACTGTAGTCTTAAGGGTAATATAATTATTATTATTATTTATTTATGTATATATTAGTGAAATTAAAGCTGAATTATTTATACACTTGATTATTGGGGAAGTGGTCGTTTGATCAGTACCATTGGAGAGCCATGAATATAATAACTGTCCTGTTTTTAAATCTCCGAAACAGTTACATGGTAAACAGCTGATGATCCCTGTTTTAATATTTCACGCTTAAGTTAAGGGCCCCTGTTTTTGTTTCACTGTTAGATACTTGAATCCCTTTTTTTTATTTATGAATTTTCCAATGGTGGGTCAGCTTATGCAAGTGCTAAGTCTGCGATATCTTGGATTTAGTTAGTTTCTCTGGGAATTTAAACTGCATTTTCTTTTTTGGGATAAAATGACTCAAAGCTTCTTTAGACTAATATATATATATATATATATATATATATATATATATATATATATATATATATATATATATATATGTGTGTTTTGTTTTACGGCATATCAATTCTTTCCAGATTATTTAATGCTAAATCTAGTCATTTTGGTCAAAGTACTTCTGATTCAAGTTCTTAATCTCTTCAAATATCTATTTTTTATTCAGCATAGTCTGGCAAAAGGCCAGTAAATATTTCACAGTATGAGTAGATTTCAAGATTGATGTCAAGTTTTGTCATCTATAACACGGAGACAGAGTAAATAAATAAATAAATACGGTACTCAGCCCTTATTTCCTGCCACCGTTTACCGCTTATTTTCAAAGGCCATTACTTTTGTAATTTATCCCGACCTACTTATAAATCTAGCCAAAATTATTATTTCAGTGAATACTTTCTAGGCTGATTGGATAATGAGGAGACGACCTACAGTGACTTACATGTGGCTGTTTGAACAATACACAGTTGGTTTTGTTAAGATGATTGCTACAAGCACTTCTGGTATGAAGTCTTTGAAATTGCAATTGGTCACAGCTAGTAAGCCATTGCCCTATAGTCAAAGGTTTGTAGGGGTCTTTTCTAAAATAGTAGTTTCTTTGAGAAATACTATTTTTCTTTGGTTTAAAAAGTTTAGAACAATAATACTCGACTTTCGCTTGTAGGTATACACTTTAATTTTAGACAGAAATTACTTTCTATCTGTCAACTTAAATGCTTTAAACTTACTTCAAACATTGTGTCGGACATGTTTTTTTTATCTTTGCTGCAAAAAAAGGTGGGATCCCTCTACCGTGCTAGTAAACTTCTCACACCTGACATTATCCTATATCTCAACAAAGCCACCATCCGCCCATGCATGGAGTATTGTTGGCACATCTGAGATGGTGCACCATCCACTAGTCTCTCCCTCTTAGACAATGTCCAAAAACGAATCTCTGAAATCTAATAGATCCCCCACTATCCACCAAGCTCCAGACTCTGTCCCATCGCCGCAATGTTGCATCCTTGTGCCTGCTTTATAAGTACTTCAATGGATTGTGCTCTGATAAATTAGCTGCTCTAGTGCCCCCTTGACGTAAATACACTGAACCAACCCGACAATCAGCTAAATCCCATCCATTCACTGTGGAGGCCCCCAGAGCCTTCTACTCCAATAGCTTCTTTCCTTGTGCTACCGGCCTCTGTAACTCCATCCCTGCTCCCTGTTTCCCCGACTGTACCGACATGCAGAAATTTAAAACTAATGTAAACGGACATCTCACTGCACAGCTTCCAACTTAGGACGACCCCCAAAACTTACACCCTAATTCTCAGTAGCCCCTTACGTCTACAGTGTCGACCTGCCTTGTTTGGGTTGAACTTTGTTAAAAAACTAATAATAATAAAAACTGCGTTGGCCATATCTTTTTTATTTTAATTATTCATACAAAAATGAAAAGGAAAAACATGTTTAGACCTGATTTTGAAGCCTTTAAACTGTAGTTAGAAAATAATTTCTGGCTAGAATGAAAGTTTATAGACAGAAGTAGAGTATTATGGTTTATTTGTGCTTTGAAACCAAGGAAAAACATCATTTTTTTAAATAAGAAGCGATTTGTGAACTTTAAACTTTTCAGGCACAAATATTTGATAAAGAAAATATAAATTTATTTGCGCAAAATTGTTTTTATTGAAATATTTTTCTTTTTTATGATGAACCTTCAGGATTCATACTAAAAATGAGGCTCAGCATTATATATTAAAACGCTAAGGCAATTTCAAGTTTATACGTTCATTATCATTCTCCGCTCTTTTTTTTTTAAAATAGGATTGCCCGATCGCCAAAGATGCAATGCAAAAAAAATTAATCTTAAAATTTTCATTTGAAATCGCTGTTGTGTTAGACATAAAACTCGAAATAAAATACACTTTATTCGCCTTCTGGCTAGGATAAAAATGTATCTGTTTTGTCCAAATATAGTACAATAATATCATGGGGTTTGCATTTACACCGGATGTCAATAGAATGGAAATATGTCACAAACTCCTTCAAAGGTTTTTGAGATAGACCCCTAATCCATATTCTGAAACTACATTACAGAAGGATACGACTCCGGAATTTCCATGGGTTCTGGTAGTTGTTGCTAAATGCTGCTAAGTAATGTGTTTTGTATAACCGTACTTTAATAACTATGATCATTCAAGTTGAACAACATTTGAACCATTAGACATTTTTACAATCATTGAAGTTGTGTAGAATTTGAACCATCAGACATTTTTACAATCATTCAAGTTGTGTAGAATTTGAACCATCAGACATTAACTATGATCATTCAAGTTGAACAACATTTGAACCACCAGCCAGTTTTACAATCATTCAAGTTGTATAGAATTTCAACCATACATTTTTACAATCATTCAAGTCGTATAAATTTGAACCATCAGACATTTTTACAATCATTCAAGTCGTATAAATTTGAACCATCAGACATTTTTACAATCATTCAAATTGTATAAATTTGAACCATCAGATATTAACTATGATCATTCAAGTTGAACAACATTTGAACCACCAGCGTTGAAAGGGTTAAATAATTTAATAATGCTGAAGAGTTAGGAATTTAAGTCAAACGGTTCTATACTGATTCCGTGTGTTATAAGTACAAAATAAAATGAAAACTTTTTCAAGGGTCAAGTCTGACTATTTTTTTTGTTAGTGTAAACGTTTCATTCATTCTGACCTGCACCGGAACGAAACATAGAAATGTACGGGTTCGTAGTAATCGCAAGTAGAAGTAAAAGAAAGGTAAAAAAAAAAAAATAATCAGAGATGCACAATATTTTTTTTTATACTTTACCGGTGTGTGATTTTCATTGGCTTTGAAAAATATGCTTTTTTAATTCATAAAAATGTAAAATGTTCACTTCCTGATTGTCAAACATGTCGATAATAAATCGTTTAGGAAACTTATCACAATGATTTTTCTTAACTTTGTACAATAATACAGGACTGTAGAGTCAGAGTTGGAAGCAAGTAAAGGATCACTGAGTCTGAGTAGGTAAAACTATGCAGACTGACTCCAGTTGAATTTACATTTCATGGCCCTAATATATTTAGTTTTTTATATAAACCAGTTATAATTATGTAAGCCTAATCATGTTAGGAGCATGTATGTACAGGGTGGGCAAAAATAAGGGTCCTATTTTTAAAAATTCATAACTTTTTTATTTATTGATTTTTTTTTATTTTTTTTTTTTTTTTAGAATAAGTAAAGGACCCCTTCCGAAGCAAGCATGAGCCGTATTAGCGCTAAGGAACGTACCCTCATTTAGAAAACATTATTTTTGCTTAAAAAACTCAAAACCGTGTAAAAAACAATACTTTAGTTTTTGTAAGTTTTAAGGAGTGTTTTTCGGCTAAAATTTGTTTTGTTTATTTCAAAAAATCTCGGAAGGGTCAGTCTACACACACATGAAGTTTGGTGAGTTTAACTTTTATTTTGTGGAAGTTATTCAAATTCAAGTTATTCAAATTCAAGTTATTCAAATTCAAGTTATTACAATTTAAAGATAGGACCCTTATTTTGGCCCACCCTGTATAAACTTTATGAGGTTTGTTAATCCAAATCACTTAATTATATAAAGAGAAGTTGGAGTTAGAAGTGCCAAAATAGGATGGAATCAAAGGTTTTGTGTTCCGCCTACATATCCCTATGACCAGTCCCTTTGAGACTCCCAAGCAGAAAGGAAATCTGAGTGAGAGTGTCTAGACACCAACATAATTGAAACCAGATCATTAAATGCAATACTTATTATGACACACATACAAATCTAAAAGGAGGAAGAAACCTATTGCAAACACAAAGGTGAATATAAGGAATACAAAGTATAATGATGGTACCATAGAACAAATCGTTCTTTTCGGAAATGCAATAATGGTAAATTATTCTGAAATTTATCGTAAATTCAAGTAGTAATAAGCAGTGCTGAGGAGTCGGAAACAATGAAGTAGTATTCTTTGATACACATCAGCTATGATGATATACGTATACTTAAGTTAGGAGTGTAAGTGTAAGATTTGTAGACTATAATCACTTCTTCTAAATTAATAAATACAAAAGTTTTATTTCAATTAGTCACTCCTTTATAACCATCAAAACGGCTAACTGTTATCTAAATCAATAATACAACATTTTATTTACCTCCCCAGGAGGTTAGGCACAAGGCCATGTTTATCTTACTCCCACAAGTAAGATGTGACCCAAGCTCGGGTCGGAAAGTGGGGTTTGAAAAGCTAGCGCCCGAGAAGGTGAGCACTCTGGCCATTAAAAATTGCCTGGGCAGCCCCGTCGGCATTCCCCGGTAGGGGCGCCTCAGGCAGTAAGCAACAAACTTACTCCTCCCCAAAGAGGGGAGGCGAAGCCTGGGAGGGTGGACCTCCTAGAACTGCACAGGACAAACCCATAGACCGGCGTAAATCAAGCCCCGAAGGCCAAGACGATACCAGTTTATGGCGTGTATCAATAATAATACAACATAATGTTTTGAAATACTATATATAAAGTACAGACGAAATACCCTAAACAGCCATTTGCATGTATAATTTGCATAACTATTTTTTTTAAACAGTTCATAATAAATTAATGTTTATACTTATTCATTTGTAATTTTATTCCCCTATTTTTCCTATATATATATATATATATATATATATATATATATATATATGATGGACTCTCCCGTCGATTTTGACGTATGAGTGCCCCGCAAGTCGCTGGCCGTGCGTGTAATTGTAAAGCAAGGCTTGCGCAATATCCAACAGCACCTCTCCTGAGTCGGCACTGCTTGATTCCAATGGCAAGCAATTCAAGACGACTGGAAACAATGCCGAGATAAGCAGAGAGCACATACAGCACATGGTATTCCCAAATGGTCACTCGTTTAGTACTGGCCAGGCTCGACGTCGCTTAACTTCGGTGATCTAACGGGAGCTTTTGAATTTTTTCTTCGACTTTCTGTAAGACGTGTTGCTAAAGGCGCTGATGAAGACACGTTTTGAATTAGCTTTATTAATTTATAAAATAAAATAAAGTATTAAAAAAATGTTTTGGAAACGATCGTACGCCATACTGGACTTGATGTTCTAATTCTTGGAACAATTGTAATGTTTTAATTCATTGAATATATATATATATATATATATATATATATATGCAACAGTTTTGTCAATATTTACAGTAATTAATTAAAAAATGGATAAATTACTCAAACCGTTAATATATTTGTCCAATAATTTTCAAAGGAGGTCATTTAAATTAAACTAACATCGCTAGTGAACAATTTCATCCTTCTCTGACAGAATGACTGACTCAGCTAAAAGATACGGACGAATTATTCACTTTATATTAAGATTGTTTCCTTATCGAGCTGAATTTACTGTCAGCTGTGAAAAAGTCATTACCTGATTTTAGCATGTTTCGGAATTTTTTAGATGAGTGTTGATAATTTGTAGAATTTGGTATATTCGGACTACTGTTCTCATCTTGGGTGTTTTTATCACAACGTTTCGACTGATGTAACCTCTGACCTTCATCAGGTGTATCTAGTCCGCAAGGATCCGTGGATATAATACTAAATAAAATCTAGTTCTAAGTGACAGTCATCTGAAGGTGGAAGGTTCAATCCTCAGTGTGGGCGATACGAAGAATTGTGAATTACTTAAGACTTCTTCCCAGTCATGGCAGATGGAATGAAAGCATGCTACCCCCGTGGATTTAATAAAGGATTCCGTTCGATATTCCGTCCAGATTCCCAAGTTCGACAAAGATTCCTTAGTTCGACAAGGTACACCTGAAGAAGGTCGGAGGTTACATCGGCCGAAACGTTGTCATAAAAACATCCGAGATAAGAACAGTAGTCCGAATATACCAAATTCTACTGATTTTATCATTTGGAGAGTGACACATATTTCGAATATTCAGTTTAGTTGCTACTAGCAGGAAGACCCGACGTTGCTCGGGATTGAATGATCAACACTACTATGTCTTTTTTCACTAGGCTCATAACACAACATTACTTACTTTTTTTTTACTGCCCCTCATTTCGGCCCTTAATATAGTTAGAAAAAACTGAAATTTTGGAAAACCTTCTGAATTTGTGTCTTATACATATGGTTTCAATTAGGAGTAGAAAGTGGACTGTCGGTTTACTTTCGGCAGTCTCGTAACTCTCGCTTCCATTATTTTGTCCTTTAGTCCTCACATTCTATGAGCGATGTTTCTGACAAAGGGGAAAGAATTGTTGTTTTCTGGGTCGGAATTTGTCTATCAAACACTTATCGTTGGCTAGTTTTTGTCCTTGAAGTAGTATTTTTTTTAGCTCCTTACATCAAGTGGCGTCATGCCTTGTCTGGAGTGATTTCCATTAAAAAAAATTCATTAAAATCAAATATATGTATTTGAAGTTTTAAAGAGGGTTCTGTTGCCATAGCTCCCTTAGAGGGGGCACAGAGATTTGACGCATTGAGGGGCATTTACAGATTCAGGACCACTTCCATTGTTTTCTGTGAAGAATTTTATATATATGATTTAAATTTAATCAAAATAGGATATACTTTTTTTTCTTTTTTTACATTTTAAGGAAGGTTCCACCCCCTGGTTCCCTTCAGGGACCACTTCCATAGTCTTCCCTGGAAAATTTCTCATATAAATACACTTTTAGTTCTCATGTACATTCTCTAATCTTTCTTTCTATTGGGAACACACACAGACGTTGACATTTATATATACATATATACAGGGTGGGCAAAAACAAGGGTCCTATTTTTAAAAATTCATAACTTTTTTATTTATTGATTTTTTAATTTTTTTTTTTTAGAATAAGTAAAGGACCCCTTCCGAAGCAAGCATGAGCCGTATTAGCCCTAAGGAACGTACCCTCATTTAGAAAACATTATTTTTGCTTAAAAAACTCAAAACAGTGTAAAAAACAATACTTTAGTTTTTGTAAGTTTTAAGGAGTGTTTTTCGGCTAAAATTTGTTTTGCTTTTTTCAAAAAATCTCGGAAGGGTCAGTCTACACACACATAAAGTTTGGTGAGTTTAACTTTTATTTTGTGGAAGTTATTCAAATTCAAGTTATTCAAATTTAAAGATAGGACCCTTATTTTGGCCCACCCTGTATATATGTATATATATATTTATTTATAAAACTATCAGTCAAATAATTTCAATATCTGAAAGAAAACGTTTATATAATCCGTTTTAAGTAAGTAAACTAAATAATAATAATAGTAAAAAGTGGCACCAGCCTTGGTTGATACCACACAAAATGATTGTGAAGGGTCAAGGAAAATGAAAAGACTGAGGAGCACCATCCAGACCTCCACTGGAAGGGCGAGGAGGCTTATTGCGATTCAAATTTAAAAGAAAGCCGTTATCAGCAAGAAATCAAGGGTTGACAGTTATGAGAACATAAAGCGATTTGCAATGATTATCGAAAGAGTACTAGAAATCTGGAAAGACTTGTTGTCACTCAGACTCCAGGGAACATCGCCTGTTATTGCAAGTAAACGGTCGCTGATAATGACTGGTGTAAGAACTCCTAGTGAGTAAATAATGATAATAATATGAAGGACTAATTTGAAGTTGATATCATTTCTGATTCCCTTAAGCTGGGAATATGTCGACACAGCCACAGCAGACGACAGCCTAAACATACTTTGTATTTGGTGAAAGAAACATTCCACATGAACTTTGAAGACGAGGCTTTATAGAGATGAAAAAAACAATGTAGAAAAATCATACAGAATATTAATTTTGATTTGTCATAAAGTGTCCAAACTTCAGCATGATTGTTGATGTGAGCAACAACCATGCTGAAGTCTGGACACTTTATGACAAATCAAAATTAATATTCTGTATGATTTTTCTACATTGTTTTTTCCATCCTGAGGAAGTCTTTCAATAAAGACGAAACGTTGATGAATACATAAATAACATAGGTTTTGGCTTTCCTTTTTTTCATTTTACATAAATATATTTAGAGGAGTTGCTAACTAAACCAGAAAAAGTAGGTCCTTGGGAAGACTATCAAGATATAAACACATTTTTTTATGAGATCTGCGGAAACACTTGTACAGATCTGCCTGTCTCCCCCCCCCCCCATCTCCCAGCAAAGCAAGATTTACTTATTTGCACAAATATCTATTTACTTATCATCATACGTTTTTATTACTTATATTATTTTATTTTTGGTTCTAATATCTATCTAAGGCTGATAATATCTGTCTATTCCACCGGAGTTTAGTCTTATCCTTTTCTAATCTTTGTTCTTATATATTTACAAGCAAAAACTCCCTGCACTCCGGCGGCTATTAATTTAGATGAAAGTATTCGTTTTAAATGTAAAACGTACATTACATATGTCTTTAATATAAATCTACTGTAATTTTAAAAACCTAGCAGTTTAGATTTAAATTACCTCCCTTGAAAATTAATGAACATAATATTTTAAAGAAATGTTTTGGTAATTTATTCTTTCTTATTAAATCACTTTGATTACTGCTAACATCGACAAAACTATTGCATATATATAATTAAATAAACATTGGTGAGGCAGTCTATACTAATACATTAGTGTTTCAACGCATATGCGTTTTCTCAAGACTGTGTTGAAAAGTGAAGATCGGTTTTGAAATCTCAAGAGAGATTTCTTAGAGATTTCAAAACCGATCTTCACTTTTTAACAGTCTTAAGATGCATATACGTTGAAACACGAATTAATTAGTGCCGACTGACTCACTAATGTTTATTTAATTTTATAAAAGCTATATTCTGTATTAAGCACGTTGGAAAAAATATTGGTTTTGTGTTCTTTTTATCAATATATTTAAACTTGAATAATATATAAGAAGTAGGATAATAAAATTACAAATAAATAAACAAAACATTCATTTATTATGAACTGTTTAATAAATGGTTATGCAAATTAAGCATACAAATAGCTGTTTGGGTCTTTGCTCTCTACTATATATATACTATTTCAAAAAAATTATGTCGTATCATTGATTGATACGCGCCATGAACTGGTATCGTCTTGGCCTTCGGGGCTTGATTTACGCCGGTCTATGGGTCTGTCCTGTGCAGTTCTAGGAGGTGCACCCTCCCAGGCTTTGCCTCCCCTCTTTGGGGAGGAGTAAGTTTATTGCTTACTGCCTGAGGCGCCCCTACCGGGGAATGCCGACGGGGCTGTCCAGGCAATTTTTAATGGCCAGAGTGCTCACCTTCTCTGGCGCTGGCTTTTCAAACCCCACTTTCCCTACCCGAGCTTGGGTCACATCTTACTTGTGGGAGTAAGATAAAACTGGCCTTGTGGCTAACCTCCTGGGGAGGTAAATAAAATGTAGTATCATTTATTTAAATAACAGTAAGCCATTTTGATGGTAATATAGGTGTGATGAATAAAAAAAGAACTTTCATATTTATTAATTTAGTATAAGTATGTATGTATATGTATATATATATATATATATATATATATGTATATATATATATATATATATATATATATATATATATATATATATATATATATAATATTTATAAATAAATATTAATTATTTATTACATACAACGTTTCATGCTTACACAATCTTCAGTGCAGGAAGTTAATTTCCGACGGTCTGCAGGTGCGAACTCCGATCACAAATCGCTACTGATTCGCAGTCAAAAGCGTTTCCCGTTGGCCACCACAAATTAGCTTAGAATTAAGGAGAAATTTAACTTTGTAAATACCAAGTCGGCGGGTATTTTACAACGAGCAGCGAATAGTGATCTACAACAAACTGTGTTGGATCTCGCAATGAAGCTAGTAGTACTGCTTGTTATTAAATTCACTAAGAGGGGCCATAAATATATGTATTGGGATAAACTAATGAACAGATCATTATGAATTTTAGAATATATATTCTAGGCAACACGGTGAATAATATGGGGGCATTATTTTTTTTTTGTAAATGTTAACATTTAGTGGGTGCATATACATATATAAATTCTTTTAATTTTTTTATGAACCGATAATTATAAATTTGGGAATATATATACTCAGAAACCCAGTGAGTAACCTGGGCACATTTTTTTTTTTTTTTTTTGTAAACTTCATCATTTAAGGGATGCGCCCTCCCAAACTGATACCGGCCCCAAAAAACTTTTTAAATAAGTTATATACAAAAAGATTAAATAGAGAAAAGAATTGCTCTACATCAATACATTTTTAAAAGGATCGACGGACGAGCATAAGCGTCAATAATATATACGTGCTTGGTAAAATCCTTAACTATTGAAATTATTATGAATTATGGAATATGTATTCTAGGCAACATGGTGAGTAATGTGGGCATATTATTTGTTTTTTTTTGTACACTTTACCATTTAGGGAGTGATACCGAAACTGTACCATACCTCACAAAGTAAGCAAAACATTAAAATTTAAAACTAATGCTATGTTTATTGCTGGGACGGGTATTCTACTAATATATTGACTTGACTTGACTTGACTTGGTCCGTTAACCCCCTCCTGGGTCGTAGGGGCGCTGCACCAATAAACTCCACACCAGCTGTCTCCACTTCTGACGGTCATGCGCAATTGACTGGGTTGTAGTGAAGTTGTAGCCCGTCCACTCTTTGATGTTGTCCGTCCATCTTTTGTGTTGTCTACCTCTCCTTCTCTTGCCTTGCACTGCTCCCTGCAGGATGGTTTTGGAGAGACCACTGCCCCTTGTCACGTGACCAAACCATCCAAGCTTTCTTTTTCTTACAGTTGTCAGCAAATCTTCATAGTTGTTCAGATTTGCGTTGATGAGCGCGCGAACTTCTTCGTTTGTGACACGGTCTCAGTACGAGATATTCTACTAATATATATAAAATACTAACAGGAAGACCCAACATTGCTCGGGGTTGAATGAGGAGCACTACTAATGTACTTTGTTACTTTCTTGGTGTGTTTTGTGGCCTCCCTCCCTCCCCCCTAATATAGTCGCAAGAAACTGAAATGTTTGAAAACTCTCTAAATTAGTGTCTTATACATATGGTTTCAATTAGGAGAGTAGAAAGTGGACTGTCGGGTTTACTTTCGGAAGCCTCGTAACTCTCGCTTCCCTTATTTTGTCCTTTAGTCCTCACATTCCATGAGCGATGTTTCTGACAAAGGGGAAAGAATTGCTGTTTTCTGGGTCGGAATCTATCTAACACTTATTGTTGGCTAGTTTTTGACCTTGAAGAAGTATTTTTTTTTAGCTCCTTACATCAAGTGGCTTCATGCCTTGTCTGGAGCGATTTCCATTAAAAAAAATAATTAAAATCAAATATACGTATTTGAAGTTTTAAAGAGGGTTCTGTTGCCATAGCTCCCTTTTTTATTTTTTATTTTTTTTTTTAACATAGTTCACCCCAGACAAGGCAGGCTGCCACTGTAGACGTAAGGGGCTACTGAGAAGAAAGAAAAGGGAGAAGGTTGGGGGTGTCAACCTAAATTGGGATCTGCGCAGCGAGATGTCTGTTTACATTAGTTTTAAATTTCTGCATGTCAGTACCGTCAGGGAAACAGGGGGCAGGGAGGGAGTTCCAGAGGCCAGCAGCACGAGGAAATAAGCTATTTTAGTAGAAAACTCTCCGGCATCTGGGGACCTCCACAGTGAATGGATGGGATTTAGACGATTGTCGATTTGGTCTAGTGTACTTACGTCGAGGGGGGCACCAGAGCAGCCAATTCAGAAATTTAGAGGGGTACAGAGATTTGACACGTTGAGGGGCATTTACAGATTCAGGATTACTTCCATTGTCTTCTCTGAAGAATTTTATATATATGATTTAAATTTAATCAAAATAGGATATACTTTTTTGAAGTTTTAAGGAAAAAAATTGGATATCCGTAATTTAATTTTTAAGGAAGTTCTATCACCATTGGTCACTTAGTGGTGGGGGCACGTAGATATTCGGCGAATAGAAGATAACATAGTTATAATATGGTTTAAATTTCATTAAAATCAGATATACATATTTGAAGTTCTAATGAGTTTCTGCCCCCATAGATAACTTAGGGAATATGTGGATATTAACGCGGTAAAATATGTAAACAAAGAAAGTACATAGCGCTAAGGTTTTCTACCATTAGTGACAAATTTGTTAGGGTAACAGATAAGGTGCTTGACTACTGATCACATTTGGACGTGACCGGCCGTTCGGGTTTCAAATCTTGGCATGGATGCACTTGCTACGTCTATCCATACTGATGAGTCGTTAAAAAACGAAACAGCTGTCTGTGGATGACAATATTTTGTATATACTGGTACATAGTCAGACATTGATATTTTTTATAATAAATTATAATCAAGAACATTAATTTTACAGTATTTTTTTAGGAACCATTAGAAATCAATTTCACACCATTCAGACCATTTAAGCTATTAAGTATCAGTTAATGTTTTTCTTAGATTCCTTCATCCAGGATTGAACTCGCAACCTCCCGGTAGATTTCACTTTTGAACATATCTTTGCCTAGTGAATAAAAAAGGTTCACTATGTTCCCAACTGGACAGATGTTGAGTTCAATGCGAGTAATTCTCTAATATTCGTATAACTTGGATGTGTTCTCTTTAGATGTTGAATAGCACTCTAATATGATAAGTGAAATGTAAGTCAAAGGATTGTCGTATTATAGCCTATTTTAGATACATTTGGTGTATTATAATCAGTAGAAACGAAATCTCCAAAAAGGATAAACAAATTCCTGAAACAAATTAGTCTGGAAAGTTTGATGAAAAAATGCGGTCATTATGAGGTGTTGGTTTCTTTAAACAATGTTTGTTTAAATGGATTTTCATTGGCCAGAAATATGATATATCTTCGACATCTTATGTATAAAGTCAGTTTTTCTCTGATTCAATGACCGGAATAGCTTAAGAAAAGCTACTTAAAAAATCTGTTTGTAATTCATTTTCTTCATATATTGCTCAGTGTTTTGTAAAAGAAAAATGTGTATATCCAATTGGTTAAAAAAAAATAATATTTAATCCTGTTCGATATTTTTAATTCATTAGTCAATTTAGAGCAGAAGTTAATCTCTACTCTTTATTTATATAAAGTTAGGTATGTATACATGTTTATATATGTTTGTATGAATTTTGCTTAATTGGTGTCTAATGAATATGGACCCAATTCAATACAAATTTGATACATGTATAATTTTGGTTATTCGGACTACTGTTCTCATCTTGAGTGCTATCATCACAACGGTTCGGCCGCTGTAACCTCCGGCCTTCTTCAGGGGTATCTCTTCGAACTCGGGAATATTTCTGTCGAACTTGCAAGGACCCGTGGCGCAGTAATAAGTTAAATTCAGTTCTAAGTGATAGTCATCTGAAGGTTGAAGGTTCAATCTTCGGTTCGATGATACAAAGAATTACGAATTAAGGAAGACTTCTTTCAGTTATGGCTGACGGAACAAGAGCATGCTACTCCCGTGGATTAAATAACGGGTTCCGTTCGAAATTCCGTCCAGATTTTCGAGTTCGACAGAAATATTCCCGAGTTCAAAGAGATACATCTGAAGAAGGCCAGAGGTTACAGCAGCCGAAACGTTGTGATAACACTCAAGATGAGAAATGTAGTCCGAATAACCAAAATTATATAAATTATCAATCCTCATCTCAAAAATTCAGAAATAAAATTTGATATATGTTTATTTTAAAAATAGAAGGTTATGCCGATTCCTGAAACCCTTGCAAACATTTCAAAGAAACTGAAATTTAGAGAATTTTATGTCTAATACCTATTGTTTAAATTTCACAAATATCGAAGTAAACTGAATTTTCACAAAGGATTTCCACCCTTCTTTTTATCCCTTTGACGTGAACTAAATTAAACTAAATATAGCCTAAATTACCCACCCTTACGCCGAGTAGATGTTCCAAATTGATAACGATTAGTTTAAAAGTGAATCCTGTACAAAAAAATGTATACACATACCTAACTATATATAAAGAGATATATTTGTGTGTATATATATATATATATATATACACACATCTTTCTGTACGCTTGTATCAGTGTCGTCTTATCTCTCTTTCTCAGTTTATTATCTCCTCCTATTCATATCCTCCAATCTGTATCTGTCTATGTCTCTCAGTCGCAGTGTGCTAATGCGGCCATGACAGATCCCGCACATTCCCCACTTTAAGGCACAGTGCAGATATACTATATTGGCATTAATATTAAAACACTTGAAAATAATATCCTCAAATCTAACTTCCATGGGAAGTGATGTCCTTAGATATAAATAGCATCTCCCCTGATAATAATAAGCAAAAAGAATTGCATATAGATTACAACTCAGCCAGCCTTTTTAGAAGACTTACATGTCATTTATCACCCCAAAGCGCAATTCAGCAACGTATAAACAGCAACATACTAAAATATTACAAAGCACAAATAGTAAAATAAACAAAATTACTTACAATTTTCGAAGTCATTCATATACAATCTAATATAAGTTCAATTTAAACAAAATCAATTTCTACTTCACATAAACATAATTAAATAAAAATGGTATTCACAACGTTTCAGCCGATGTAACCTCTGATCTTCAGGTGCATCTTGCCGAATTGGGCATTTGTATGGAATTTCAAACATAAACTTAGCGTGGTGCAACGGATAAAAGTGCTAAGTTATAATCAGTTTTAAGTGACAGTTCAATCCCCAGTGCGAACGAATGCAATTGCGAAATACTTAAAATTTCTACCAGGTCATGGCTGACAGAACAAGAGTAAGCTACTCCCGTGGATTAAAAAAAAGGTTCCATTCGAAATTCCGCGCAGATTCCTAAGTTCAACATATGAATTCCGGAGTTCGACAAGACGCACCTGAAGAAGGTCGGAGGTTACATCGGTCGATACGTTGTGAGAATAACATCCTAGATGAGAACACTAGTCCGAATAATACAAATCAATCCTCATCTCAAACGTTTCGAAAAATTAATAAGAATCGAATAAAGTAAATAGATTCAAGATTTTAAATTGAACAATTCTATGTGATCTGTGTCAATCGCGTAGTTTTTATTAACCACTTTTTATTATGTTATTCTCACATTCTTTATATGTTAATTTGCATCAATACATGAGCAAATATATATATATATATATATATATATATATATATATATATATATATATATATATATGTAAAATATATTTTATATATATATATATATATATATTTACGATTTACATTTAAATTTTTTATATTTTAAATGTAAAGTTTTAATAACAGAAAGTAGTTTTATAACTCATTAGTGAGAGGTTAGATCTATGGTATAAAATATTTTTATTTAGTTTTAAATCACAACAAAATGTAAGAAAGGTCAAATCCACATCTTTTCATAAAATTGTTTTATTATTTTCGGCATACAATTGTTTCGGCTGATACCAAGGAAAAAAAAAAGATGACGATAATTAGGTACGGTTCGAAATTAAAGATTTACCTGAACTTTTATTTTATATACAATACCCGGGAATAGGTCAATTAGAATTTTAAGAGTATTTTATGAATATTTTATAATTCCTGGTATCAGCCGAAACAATTTTACGCCGAAAATAATAAAAACAATTTTCTGAAAAGATGTGGATTTGACCTTTCTTACATTTTGTTGTGGTTTAAAACTGGTAAAGTTGGTAGACACAATCATCAGGAATTGTCGATTGATTAAAAAAAAATGCTTATTTAAACAAATATTTGTTGTTCACATACAACATATGAATTTCATATCAAATCATAGTAACATGCTGAGGCATTTCATGTTTGTACGTACGTTATCACCTTGCATATAGATTTTGAAAAAATGAGATCGTTCGATCAGCAAAGAATGGTGTTTAATCTGATGTCGCTAAGGTAAACAATTCCGAATATACCCATTTTAAAATGAATTGTTCCAAAATCAAATTCTATCGTCCGGTCAACTAAGACAATATAATTTTAAATAAATAAATTTCCGAAAGTGACACTCGTTTTATTGATTTGAAGAATACCTAGCCGACAATTATTTTCACAATAAAAACGCAGAGAATACTATTGTTTTAGAAATAATTAAATGTCTACAATTTTAAATAAATAAAGAAAACATTTTTTATTTTCTTCCGTGAGCAAAGTTTCTTTCCTAGAACTGCCCGTCTGTGGAACACAGTACCACGTTGCTACTTTCCGGCTGACTATAGCATTGCTATTTTCAAGTCGAATGTAAACAAATTCTTGTTGAACCGTCCTCTGAAATAATCAATTTCTCTACCACTTACAATCATCGTTACAAATTAGGAGAGTAGAAAGTGACTAACTTTCGGCAGCCTCATAACTCTCGCTTCCCTTATTTTGTCCTTTAGTCTTCACATTCCGTGAGCGATGTTTCTGACAAAGGGGGAAGAATTGCTGTTTTCTGGGTCAGGTTAGGATTAGGATTAGGGTTAGAAACTGCACTGTCAGTGTTTAGCAATAATCAGTTTAGACCCCTTTTTGAAAATTTCTTTTGCTGCTTATTTAAAAAAAAATTATTCGGACTACTATTCTCACCTTGGTTGTTACTTTCACAACGTTTCGTCTGATGTAACCTCCAATCTTCTTCAGGTGCATCTTTTCAAATTTGGGATTCATTATGTTGAACTCAGGAACCTATACAAAATGTTGAACTGAGCTGTTTATTTAATCCACAGAGGTATATTGTTCTCGTTCGGTCAGCCATGACCAGATTGAAGTGTTAGTTAACTCTCGCTTCTCTTATTTTGTCCTTTAGTCCTCACATTCGATAAGCGATGTTTTTGACAAAGGGGGAAGAATTACTGTTTTCTCGGTCGGAATCTATCCCTCTAACACTTATCGTTGGCTAGTTTTTGACCTTGAAGTAGTATTTTTTTAGCTCTTTACATCAAGTGGCTTCATGCTTTGTCTGGAGCGATTTCCATAAAAAAAAATACCTTAGGTGTCCAACCCAATAACCCTTATCCTCAAGTGGCCTTTCGGCCTTGATAAGTTGTGACTCGTTTGTAAAAATTAAAAAAAAAATATTGCTCTGAAATTAAAAATTATTTTTATTAAAGAAGAAATAATCGTTTTATTTTTATAGTATTGACACTGACAGACATTTTTTTTTTATTTCGAAAGGAATATTATTATTAGCAACAAATCATACAGGTTTATGTAGAACACGCTGTGGAATTTCTCACAGGTCCCACTAGTATCAAATAATGTACCCAGACATTAAACAAAAACATTGATGTACTCGGATACAAATAAAAAGAAAACATAAAATAATGCACTCAGATATAAATTCCATATCAAATAACATTACACAAGTTTATTTATTATAGTTAAAGCACCATACAACGAACATTTAAAAAGAAATCCAATTAAATCTTAGTCGGAATGTTTATGCATTTTTCATGGGTGACAATTAGTAAGAATAATACCTCGATCCCTTGGCAAACAATATTCAGAGTTAGACACTCATAAAAGAACTTTTACATTACGTATTTAAAAAATAAATAAATTATATCTGTCTGCAGATAGAATTCTTTTTATAATGTCCTTAGATCTACGAACATCAGAAATCAATGATCTGTGACACCACATGATTTGATCCCTTTTGAATAATATAATTCCCATAAAATCGTCACCTCTGCTATCACCGCCGGATCTATCGCTCGGTGTGGCGAGGAGCGCCAAATAAATATCAAGCTCTCATATATGTATTCGTTTTCGCCCCCATCTCTGTGAAAACGTATTGGATTCGAAGATAATCGTTTTTTTGAGGTTGTCCAGAAGTTTGTTACCTTGGTGATACCATTGGAGCACAGGGTGGAGAAGGTGCTAGTGTGATTGCAAGAGTTAGGAATGGATGGAGTAAGTTCAGGGAATTCCTCCTGTTACTAACCAGAAGAGCATTACCACTGTCGACCAACGGAAAAGTCTATCCGGTATGTGTACACAGTGTGATGATGTATGGAAGTGAAACCTTGCCAGTGAGGATTGAAGATATGTGTTGCATGGAGAGAAATGATATGAGAATGGATGTGTAATGTGACCTTAAAGACACGCTTAGATCTGATGACCTCAGAGGAAGATTAAATCTGGACAGTATAGGGAGATGTGTGCAGAACAGGAGACTTTATGGGTATGGTCATGTTGAAAGAATGGATGAAAGTTCTTGGGTTAATATATGTAGAACAGTTGAGGTGGCAGGGGTAGACCAAGGCAAACATGGGAGGAAATGATAAGGATGGATTTGAGAGAAAGAAGGATAAATAAAAACTTGGTCAGAGATAGGTTAGTTTGAAAGTCAATTTCTAAAAGCCGTCAAATACATGTCAGCATGTAAAACGGACGTTAACCCGACTATGATGATGATGATGAAATCAGCTAAGCACAGCTCCCCAAACCAGAAATAGTGATGAGAGAGAGAGGGGGGGGGGATTTCTTGCTACGCCAGAGGATGTTTCTCGCGAGACTCCAAGAAAAACAGTTCTTCATAATTTTCTCAGATTGACAGAACAAAACATAAGACAAAAGAAGCATTTCCATATTAACTAATGTCCTTAGATGAAAAAACAAACAGAAAAAATCCAGATGACATGATTACAAATAATTTCCGTAGATAAAACTTCCAAGCTTGGATAAAAAGTCACAACATTTAAAACTGTCTAAATACACGATAACATTTGGTCTTTTCATTAAAACGGTGGTTGATATTTAAAATGGACCCCCCAATTTGTGGTGAGAAAACAATCAGCACCGGACACAGGAACATGCATAGAATTACATTGCAATTTGAGATTATTTACACACACATACATACATACATACATACATACATACATACATACATATATATATAGGCCACTAACCTAGGAGAAGAAAAGCTTTGATGCTCTCATACAGCAGACATCTTACCTAATTTTGGTTTCTGTAAAATCTATGTATGGTGGCGATGGTGTCGGGGTGTTTTCCATGTTACATGTGACCTTTAACTGCTGTATAGGATTACTATAAGGTTCACCCTTCATAATTGACTTGAAAGCAATTATGTGTGTGTGTGTGTGTATATATATCTATGTATATATATATAGAATATATATATATCTATGTATATATATATTCTATATATATACACACACATACGTTTGTAGAGAAGCTTGGCTTTGTCTGATCAAGGGGTCAAAGTATTGCAACAGTTACATTCCAAGCTCAATAGCAGTTGTGTCATTTTAGATAAACCACAAAGCTCAATAGTCCAGTAATAAGGAAAAATCCAAAACAATGCTGGGATAGGAACTGGTTATATTTTAGAGTTTTATCTTCTCTATGGTCAGTTGTCCTGGCAAGGCTTGAGAGTCTTGTCTATTCTACTAGTTCACCCATAGCTAGAGAAAGTAGAGATTAATCCATTTTAAAGTCACTTCTACTTCCAAACTTATAGGTATCTAGTATTCCCCAAAAGTAACCATCTAACTACTGATCAGTGTCAACATTGCTTAACTTTGCTCATTCAAATTTAAGACAAATATAGTCCGACTCCGGCTCCCCAAATTTACAACCGCCCGACTCCGGCTCCCCAAATTTTCAACCGCCCGACTCCGGCTCCCCAAATTTTCAACCGCCCGACTCCGGCTCCCCAAATTTTCAACCGCCCGACTCCGGCTCCCCAAATTTTCAACCGCCCGACTCCGGCTCCCCAAATTTTCAACCGCCAGACTCCGGCTCCCCAAATTTTCAACCGCCAGACTCCGGCTCCCCAAATTTTCAACCGCCCGACTCCGGCTCCCCAAATTTTCAACCGCCCGACTCCGGCTCCCCAAATTTTCAACCGCCCGACTCCGGCTCCCCAAATTTTCAACCGCCCGACTCCGGCTCCCCAAATTTTCAATCGCCCGACTCCGGCCCCTAAAATTTTAAATTGTCTGACTATTAAAGCAATTAATTAGCTTTGAGCCACCACAGTCCTGGTGACATGGTTTGAAATTCTTTATTTTTTTTTTAATGTGTTTTGATCAAACTTTTGAAAATTAATTTCGTAGAATTCACTTAAGATATTCAGTATAAAAAATAGGAGCGTCGAAACATTCAATTTTTGTTGCAACATGAAGTGGGTTTATTTTTTGTTGAAGTGGGTTTATTTTTTGTTGAAGTGGCACACAGCTTCAGCTGATAAAGATGGCCACCTGGCTTCAAGGACAATTAAGGCTTTGTAAAATCAAGAGCTTTTCTTTTTTCTTTTTTTTTTTCATATCCTTTATTATTTGTCATGATATGTGACATATTTTTACATTAATTCTGATAATTATCCGCTTTGTTTTCTCTATCGTCTGCTCTTATGCAAGAACATCCTGCATCAAACTTCGAACAACGTTGAGCCTGGCCAGTACTAAATGGGTTACCATTTGGGAATACCAGGTGCTGTATGTGGCCTGGAGAGGACATGGGCTCCACCAGGTTCTATCATGCCCACAGATAAATATCTGCCAGACTCTCTGACGACGTCGCTTGACGTTATGGGATATCATCATCATCTAAACTATAGAGACAGACAGACAGACAGATACATATCATTTTACATAAACATATATAAAATATATACGGCATGATCACATTGACACACCGGTCCGCGTTGTATCAATGAAGTTAAGGATGTTGAGCCTGGCCAGTACTAAATCGGTTACCATTTGGGAATACCAGGTGCTGTATGTGGCCTGGAGAAGACATAGGTTCTATCATGCCCACAGAAGAGTTATGACAGATAAATATCTGCCAGACTCCCAGACGACGTCACTTGACATTATTGATCATCATCACAATAATCACCATCTCTCTCTCTCTCATATATATATATATATATATATATATACATATATATATATATATGTATATATATATATATATATACATATATATATATATATGTATATATATATATATGTATATATATATATATATACATATATATATATATATACATATATATATATATATATACATATATATATATATACATATATATATATATATACATATATATATATATATACATATATATATATATATACATATATATATACATATATATATATATATACATATATATATATATATACATATATATATATATATATACATATATATATATATATATACATATATATATATATATATATATACATATATATATATATATATACATATATATATATATATACATATATATATATATATATATATATATAGAGAGAGAGAGAGACAGACCGACAGACAGACATGTCTACCGAAAACTTAATATGAATAACCATAGATAGATAGATAGATATGATGACGAGAACCCAAGTCGTTTAAGCACTAGTTCTCTTTCTCGTTACAAGTGGTGGGGTGAAGCAAGAAAGCAAATAGCAAGTCAGACCATCCCCACCGCCTGAAATGAGTTAGTAAAGAAATCATTCATTCTAAATAAAAATTCAACGATTGTGTTTTTTCTTTAAATCATCAGAAATGATAACAATAATTGATATATGAAAAATTAAATTACTGGCGTAATTCTATGGTTTTGAATGACAAGGGATCCACCAGGTTTTATGATGGCCACAGAAAAGTTATGACAGATAAATATCTGCCAGACTCCCCGATGACGCCCCTTGACCTTATGGGTCATCATCGTCATCAAACTTTCAAAGTCGGAATAACCTACTTGCTTTTTAAAATCATAACTCGAAAATATATTTTTTCTTATCTACAGGGTGCTCTCGCCCCCCCCCCCCAAAAACGGGAAACTTATAGCAATTAATTCATGCATACGTATGTAATTAGCGCAAGTGCAAAAGAGTTGTTTCTAATAGAAATGTTGTTAAAAAAAGAAGAAAAACACAAATGTTAAGTGAGATGTTTAATGTGTCCCTTTCATCAGCAGCTGCACAAAGATGTAGACGATCTAGCTAACTTCGAGTCGCCCCTTTGGATGACTTCAAATCAAAGATTTACCCAAGCTTTCATCAACAGACTTTTTAAGTATTGCAGGTCTGTAATCTCTCTCCTCTGTAATTGAAGTTGACGTGATAGTCAACTCTGAATGGTAAAACCTATTATGTTGAGATTTTGGACTTTTTCAGGGCCATACGTTTGGTTCAATGAAGTCAAGAATATTAGCTATTTGCCCTTCGATGCATGGACTAGTGATGGGACGATTCAATATTTTTTCCGATTTTGTTCTAAATTTCTGATCTCGATACAATCACCGATTCTAACCCTAAACGATTCTTTTTAAATCTCTAAATATATATATATATATATATATATATATATATATATATATATAGCTAGCTAAAGAGTCGTTGTTTTGTTTTGTTTTTTGTAATTTTCGGATTACCTTAAACACCCATGTGCATATATTTTCGCAAATGTAAAAATACACTTGGGGGTGATCTATAGATTTTAGTCTTACTGGCAATTTAAAATCAATAAATATTTATCATTAATACCAGCAATGGAAAATTTTGTTTTAAACAAAAAAAAAAATCACAATTTTAAAGAATCGTTTTTGGCACCGAAAAATAAGATCGGCACAATTTTTTCCGATTCTGATACCCTCAAAAGTTCCGATTTTCGCGATTAATCGTCCCAACACTAGTATGGACCTTTGCTTCATCTTGTGGCCATGTCCATTTATCTCATTCTATTACTTGGTTTATGTTGTAAAACATTTCTACCTGGTAAAACGTGTGTACTAAATCTATAATATTGGTCTAAATCATGGCCATCGTCTGAATCTAAATCTCTTGTTTTCTTTTGTAGTGGACATCTTGTAGGATTAAACTGTACATTACAGTAAATGGAGGATAATGCATAATTACCATAGAAACGATGTAGGTGTTATCTATTATTATACTAAAGCTGAGTTAATCAACGTTTGTTTCTATAAGACTTTTTGGTCCCCTGATTTATAAAATCGGGAGACCTATGTTTTGAGGCATTTCTGTCCGTCCGTCCGACTGTCTGGATTTTTCTCCGCAACCATCCTTTGAATTTCTCTGAAATTTTGCATAAAGTTGTAACTTTGGTCAGGTTAGAAAGTGACATTCTCCGATTTTTGAAAAAAATCTGGTTAGCCCCCCAGGGGATCAAAAGGCTCCGAAATGGCAAAAAATGACATTTTTTGCCCCATAACTTTTCATCCATCCATTCAATTTCTCTGACACTTGGCCAAAATGTGGAGGCAATTGTTCCTAATAGACAATAAGTATCCCTGACCTTGGAAAAAATCTGGTTCGCGCATCCAGGAAGTCAAAAGCCCCCAAAATTGCAAAAAATTACCCTTTTCTTCCATAACGTTTGATCCATCCATTCAATCTTTTGGAAACTTGGCCAAAATGTAGAGGCAATTGTTCTGGATATAAAATGAGTATCCTTGACCTCAGGAAAATTCTGGTTCGCGCCCCCAGGGGGTCAAAAATGCCCCAAATTGCCCAAATTTATTGCATTTTACACTTGCCACATCGAGTCACATACAGAGGGGGACCACGCATACGCGGCTTGTTCTATATATTTTAATAACACAAAATTTGTGCTACAATTTGAGTTAAAAAATCCATTTGAATTCTTGTAATTGTAATCTCTAATATTTTTTTATGTCTCTGTGAGCATTTAGAGAAAGAGTGATTCTTTTTTCAGCAGAATCATCTAATGTACATACATGTATTTGTATACACCACAGACATGTATGGAAATTAGATAGCAAAATAAGTTCTTACTTTTATCCTGTTTTTATATTATTATTATTATTATTATTATTATTATTATTATTATTATACTAAATGTGATATAATTAATGGTTGTTTCCCTAAGGCCCTTTTCCAGTATACTTTAATAACACAAAATACATGCTAAAAGATACCTTAGTTATGGGATTGAGTTATGTTTGAGAAGAAATTATGTTTTAATTGTTCGAATTAACTGTAATTTGTAATTAATTGAACAAATCACCCATCTCTCTCAGTCATCTATGTATTCCTCTCACCCGCTCTCACTGTTGATTCAACCACTCTCTGATATTTCTTAATGTCGCTGGGCATTTAGAGAAAGAGTGACTCTCTTCTCAGCTCATTTACATAGTGTGTATGTACATCCCATGAACACCTATGTAAACTAGATAGCAAGATAATAGGACTCTTTATACTATATTTTCCATACGGATAATATAGGCGTTAAGAGACTTATTATATTTAGTTATGCCAGAAAAATATCTTAACAGATATATCACAGCTTATGAATTTTCAAATAAAATCAAAGCGGAAAAAATTGTGGTAGTCGTTGGGACCCAGCGTCTAGTATACCTATTTACAGGATGTCCATAAAGTCCATGTACAATAAAAAAAAAAAGCTTATAGCATTTTTTTATGCTACAATCTATAAAAAGTATTAAAAAAAGAATTTTATTGTTTTTTTACCTCTGACAAAGAGGTTATGTTTTCGATTGAATTTGTAACTATGTTTGTGTACAGCCTAGCCTTTACATCACTTGACCAATCGTCACCAAACTTTGCCAACATATCGGTTATAGAACTGATTTGATTTTGGGATATCTAAGTCAAAAGTCATGGTCACGGAAAAGGTCAAAGTCAGACTTTTGGCAACAAGTTCAGTTCTATTCACCATAGAGACTAGCTACTTGGTCCATAGTGTAGCCTATGAAGTCCTGAATCTTATATGACTATGATCATGACCTCGACTCTGAAAAGTTCGGTTATGGTCAATTCCTGATTTTTCTAAATTTGATGTATGGATCTGATGCTTTGATAACAGGAGAGTAGAAAGTGACTAACTTAGGTTTACTTTCGGCAGCCTCGTAACTCTCGCTTTCTTTATTTTTTCTTTTAGTCCTCACATTCCATAAGCGATGTGTCTTACAAATGGAAAAGAATTGCTGTTTTCTGTGTCAGAATCTATCCATATCACACTAACGTTAGCTAGTTTATTTTTACCTTGTAGTATTTTTTTTAGTTCCTTACATTTTTATTTTATTTTTTTTTTTTTAACGTAGTTCACCCCAAACAAGGCAGGCCGCCACTGTAGACATAAGAGGCTACTGAGAAGAAAGAAAAGGGGAGAAGGTTGGGGAGGGGGGGGGTCAACCTAAACTGGGATCTGCGCAGCGAGGTGTCTGTTTACATTAATTTTAAATTTCTGCATGTCAGTACTGTCGGGGAAACAGGGGGCAGGGAGGGAGTTCCAGAGGTCAGCAGCACGAGGAAAGAAGTTATTTGAGTAGAAGGTTCTCCGGCATTTGGGGACCTCCACAGTGAATGGATGGGATTTAGTTGATTGCAGAGTTGGTCTAGTGAATTTACGTCGAGGGGGCACCAGAGTAGCCAATTCATCGGAGCATAATCCATTGAAGTATTTGTAAAACAAGCACAAGGATGCTAAATTGCGGCGATGGAACAGTGGCTTCATGTCTTGTCTGGAGAGATTTCCATAATAAAAAAAAGTCATCGCACAAAATTTCACCCTGATTGGATAACAAGTTTTTGAGTTATCAACGTTTCCGTGGCATAACTTAGGGAATACTTCATACAATATGGATAAGTAAAGCTGAGATAATACTTTGGCCCATCCTTACGTTGTCAGACGGATGTATGCTATCTCATGACTGACTTATGTTCCTGTTATAACTATCAATTACAAAGTGTAATACGATTTTGCAATTCCTGAAGAGCATTTGCCAATTGAAAGTGCATCAGTTATTTGAGCTTTCAATGTTGTCGGGTTTACGGCATATCAACGATCGTTGGGTCATTTTATGCCGAAATCGTAAAACATGTTTTTGTCTACGATTGATTTGTAGATTAATTTGAATTTTTTGAAGAGATTTGTGTTACATACAGCACCTGGTTTTCTCAGATGGTCACCCATTTAGTATTGGCCAGGCTCAACAGCACTTAACTTCAGTAATTTAACTTTCAAGTCTAATTAACAAGGTTTGTTTACATGCGAAATTGTTGTCACATGTTCCCATGAAACAAAATCTAATGGAGTCAAATCTGGCGAATGTGACGACAAAAGAATAATGGTTCCTTTCTTTCAGCCTGTCTGTTAGGATATTTCTGATTTAAACACTAACGTGCAATAAAACGTCATATTTACTGTTTATCGATGCACCACACAAATGAAGAATATTCTTTCTTGCATGAATAATTAAAAAACTATAAATTATGTTTATATGGACCACGAAATTTATGAACTCCCTGTATTTATATATAAAGCAAAGGTGTGTGTGTCTATCTGTCCACGTATCAGTTCTCAATGTAAGTAAAACCAATGATATATTTTGAATCAGCAGGTTCCTGCGAATGTTATCAATGATTAACGTTGTTTTTTATTATCATAATTTATAATAAAGAGTTGGGTTATTTTATTTAACAACCGAGTGACCTTTGCGATCTTGTGATGCTGGGAACTATTTTTCTAAACAAATGTGTTTTTCCTTTGTGATAGAAGTGTTAGAAGATCATTGGTGGGACTATTTAACCCATAAACGGGCAGAATCAGGGGATCCATGTTTGCCGCAAGTTTTACTAGTCATGTTCAACATATTTTAATACTGAAGCAATGCTGGGTAAATCAGTGGGTATGAATGAATATATTTATATTATATATATATATATATATATATATATATATATATATATAAAGGTTAATACAACAAAAGATATGAGAGGCAACTAATATCTTTAATTAGTGAACATCCGGATAAACATAAAGCTCAATATACTGGATAGAGCATTAATAGCAATAGATAAAGTGAAAGAATAAAATAAGGTGTGAATCAAATTTTATTACAATTCAAAGTTCAGGCAAAGTTCTTTAAAGTCCTTAACTCATGAGTTTTCAAAGAAAATCTTCTCCTCAGAGGACCATTACCGCAATGATATTACTGCAGGTAATAAAAATTAAACTTTGAAAATATATTAAAAAAATATATATAAAAATACATAAAGGTATATAAAACATCAAATATATCGGCCCAAAACATACTTTTTAGTAAAACTATACAGTTCATCCAAGTCAACAAATCTAAAATAGCTCCAGGCAAGATATCAAAGAGGTTAATTAAAAAATAATCCAATTGGTGAATGGTGGTCAAAAAACGTCAAAAAACGACAAAAGGTATCCAGGCGGGAAATTCGTTTGCTATCGTATAGTTTTACTAAAAAGTATGTTTTAGGCCGATATATTTGATGTTTTATATACCTTTATGTATTTTTATATATATTTTTTTATATATTTTTTCAAAGTTTAATTTTTATTACCTGCAGTAATATCATTGCGGTAATGATCCTCTGAGGAGAAGATTTTCTTTGAAAACTCATGAGTTAAGGACTTTAAAGAACTTTGCCTGAACATTGAAATGTAATAAAATTTGATTTGCACCTTATTTTATTCTTTCACTTTATCTATTGCTATATATATTATTATATATATGATTATTATATGAATATATATTATTATATATATGATTATTATATGAATATATATACATATATTATATGAGTATATATTATTATACATACATATATTATATGAGTATATATTATTATACATACATATATTATATGAGTATATATTATTATACATACATATATTATATGAATATATATTATTATACATACATATATTATATGAATATATATTATTATACATACATATATTATATGAATATATATTATTATATATACATATATTATATGAGTATATATTATTATATATACATATATTATATGAGTATATATTATTATATATACATATATTATATGAGTATATATTATTATATATACATATATTATATGAGTATATATTATTATATATACATATATTATATGAGTATATATTATTATATATACATATATTATATGAGTATATATTATTATATATACATATATTATATGAGTATATATTATTATATATACATATATTATATGAGTATATATTATTATATATACATATATTATATGAGTATATATTATTATATATACATATATTATATGAGTATATATTATTATATATACATATATTATATGAGTATATATTATTATATATACATATAATATATGAATATATATTATTATATATACATATAATATATGAATATATATTATTATATATACATATATTATATGAATATATATTATTATATATATGTATATAATAATCACAGTCAACTGGTTAATATCTGACCCACTTTAATCTAGCAACGTAAACAGTTCGAACTCTCATGTAAATTGATTTAACCTTGATCGGACGACGTTTAAAATTTGAATATTGGAAAATTTAACGGTAAGCATGTTCAAAAATAATATTTTGGGGATTTAGTAACGTGACCCTTATGGATAGTAATTTTGCTTCATTCTTTAAAGTGAAAACAGAGAACGGACCCTTATTTTTGGCTTGACAAAATCGATCGCATCTATGATTGAAGCATGTTCTGGATGTGAAGCCATGCTATGTTTGCATAAATAAAACTTGGCATATCAACATTAATCGTCGATAACATCAAAACGAATTTCAAATTGACTGCGATAAATATGTCTCAATCAAGGAGGATTAAACGAAAAAAGAGGAAAAAAAATATGCTTATACTTTTGACAAGGGTGTATTTCACCGAAAGTACTCAAGTTTTTAAAGTAAATAATTTATTTTAAAAAACATAAATAAATTGCGTTGTCCAGGTTTTCAAAATATTTAAAAAAAATATTCTTATTATTATTGCCATCTCAGCAACGCTTCTATGTGTGACTTTTCGAACTATTTTTTAAAAATATTCTCCTTATTATTGCCATTTCAGCAACGTTTCCATGTGTGACTTTTAAAAACTATACATATATATATATAAACATTTGAGAAAGTTCATTTTTCGAAGATGAATTTAAAACGTCAAGAAAGAGGCAAAATGCCTTCAGAAAACCATTTGTTAGATGCGTATATTCTTTTATTAAAATCAAAATAAATATTTTCATTTTGACTTTTTTTAAACTAATATTTCACTCTATTTAATGAGTATCATCAGAGCTTTAAACAAAAAAAGGTATTAACCGTATTATTTTTATGCATACGTAAGAATCCTTCCTGGTGGTGATGAAAGATTGGCGTCTGGATGTTGTGTGAACTAACGGTTATAATGTCTCTTTAAATCTGAACTTAAAAACGCGAATGACTCGCAAGTAGATATAAATTTGGGAAAGTTCATTTTTTTAAAAAGTATCTTAGAATATAAAACGTAAAGAAAGAGGCAAAATGCCTTCAGAAAACCATTTGTTAGATGCGTATATTCTTTTATTAAAATCAAAATAAATATTTTCATTTTGACTTTTTTTTTTACTAATATTTCACTTGATATAACAAGTATCATCAGAGATTTAAACAACAAGAAAAGGTATTTCTTAAAAAAGCATAAGGTTAATACCTTTTTTTGTTTAAAGCATTCGTCACGTAATCAGCATCTCACAGCTCTCAGTCTGCTTGCGGATTTGGCATCTCTTGTTCTAAGCTTCTTATTTTATATATAAAGTCGAGGGAGATTTCCCCTCATTTCATTGACTGGAATAGCTTTGTAAGCAAAAAACTACATAAAAATCGGTTTCATTCTTTGAATTTTCGAAATAAATTTATTTCTCCCATGAAAACAGATTCGTTTAATTTTCAATCAAGTTAATCGATTTCTCTATTTGGTCAAGTTCAATATTTCAGTTTATCTTGTTGTCTTCTTACAAGACGGGGGCCAGAGTTTATACACTTTCATTAACACACCTTACTACCACAACGGAAAGTGACTCCCCTTTCTCCCTCCAATATAGACAGAGCTTCTTTTCAACAGCTTACCGCCTGTGCAACACATTATCGAGGGACTGCTTCCCTGCTGATAACAATTTGGTCGTCTTCAAATCCAAACTCAACAAGTTCTTTTCATTGACCGACCCATAAGTAATCAATCGATGCTATCACTCTTATGTATTCCCTATCTTTCATAACTCTTATCCTTCAGTGGCTCTTAGCCTTGATAAGTGTTGACTCAATAGTAAAAAATATGTACTACGCTGCCATCTATTACATTAGAGGATTTTATTTAGTAAGATACATATTTTTCACTTCACCAGTTGCTAACACGAGTGCACTGTAGTAACAACTTTTATGCTTTTTAATATTAACACATATTATTCACAAATTGTTTTAAACGGTTCACGGCTAATTCTTTAGCTTACCACACACAGCAATTGTTTCTTACTTTGCCATTATTCAAAATTTAAAGTTTAAAAAAAAAATCGAAAGTTTTTATGGGATTTAAAAAAAAAAAAATCGAAAGTATTTATGGGATTTAAAAAAAAATCGAAAGTATTTATGGGATTTAAAAAAAAAATCGAAAGTATTTATGGGATTTTAAAAAAAAATCGAAAGTATTCATGCGATTTAAAAAAAATCGAAAGTATTTATGCGATTTAAAAAAAAAATCGAAAGTATTTATGCGATTTAAAAAAAAAAATATTAATATAAAACTACTTCAGGGCAATGCCGCGTAGGTACAACTAGTAAACGTAAAACTGCAATTGTTAAAACTAAGACTGATAATTAATCGAGAATTTTAAAATTATAATTGATTTCATAACATTAGCAAGGAAAGGTTAGAATGTACAATTGACATATTTTTCAGAAACCGCCATTTCCTTCATCCGCAAATATAACACGTCTTTATTAAACAGATTTATTTAAACAACTTTCTTTTATGTATGAAAACCAGAGTGTCGTTGTGCCTATATTTTCAAAAGAAATGGAAAACGATTGCAATGTGCTTCACTTTCACCGTGTGCTCTAATTAGTAAAGTACATCTGAAAGTTAGATTCGATGGACACACCCATTTCTTGCTTTTACCCATTAACAGTTTCAAGTTTCAAGTTGAAATATTCCCCTTTTTTTATGATTGTGCAGAGCTTAAAGTGGTGTTGATTATATATAATGCTAGCGTGACCGTGCACGGGCGTTGCCCAGGGTAAATGAAAAACGCAAGAAACTTCTGCTTCACTCCTGAACACGAAATAAGTATTTCAAATTAATTATTTTAACGATCTCCAAGTATTAATTGTAGTCTTTTTAAATTATTAAATTCATCAATAAAAATGAACATTTAAACGTTCGTATGATTTCATGAATACGAAAGACATGGTTCGTATTATAGATGGTTTTGGCAGGAATTATATAATAAGTACGAAACTATAGTTAGCATTATAGACGTTTTAGTAGATTATTGCTGGTATTGAAGTTAATTCTGTTAATTATCACAATATACTAAAATGTCTATAATGCTAACTATAGTTTCGTACTTATTACATGATTCCCGCCAAAACCATCTATAATACGAACACATGGTCTTTATCTGATTATCCTCATTCCCCTGAAGATGGACCCGGATGTGTCTGAAATACTTGGGACACAAATGAAAACTTTGGCAGATTCATCGACCAATTCCCCCCCCCCCCCTCGAAATGAAGATTCGGACAATGGAAAGGATCTACGAAAGGATATTCAGACATAAATTGTCTGTTATATTTAACAATACTTGCCTTCAAGAAAAGATGCTGCCTATATATATATATATATAATGTGTGTGGGTGTGTGAGTGAGAATGATGGGGATGGACAGACATATGGATACTGATTTTGAGAAAGGCTTCATACAAGGAATCATCTCAACTACAACCACACTACCCAGCGACTCAGTTCTTCCAAAAAGGTATATAGACACTTTAAAACTTTTAGCCAACAACAACAACATTAACATATCACCATCAGATAAATGAGGAGGGATAGTAGTTATGGGTAGAAGCTCATACTTAACAAAAATATTTAAAAAAAAAAAAAATTTATATATATATATATATAATATTTGTTTTGTTTATTATCTATGTACGTATACGTTTCGTCCTTTAATCGGGACTCGTTAGCATAGAGATATAACTATTCACTACTGGTCGCTCGATTCGAAACCCCAGGCTCCGAGTATTTCACAACTCAAATCCCGACATCTAGACCCACACGGCCACCGCTGAATAGCTAGATAAACAGTGATAATTTTAACATTTATTCGGCGTCTTTGACGTCAAGAGAGCGTTCAACTTAATGAAAGGAACGATGCATTTATAGCTAGCGACGTCATGCTGTGTTAATACTACACTTACAGTGCCCATCTAGAGAGTTTTCGAGGGGCTACAAATAATAAATATTTGTTTTTGTTCATTATCTATGTACGTATACATTTCGTCCTTTAATCGGGACTCGTGAGCATAGAGATATAACTATTCACTACTGGTCGCGTGATTCGAACCCCCCGGGCTCCGAGTATTTTACAACTCAAATCCCTATATATATATAAAATTAGGCATAGTTCTATATTAAACATTGCTAGATATGTAATAGTAGGGTGTTAGTAATGTAAATACAATGCAGCAAGGTTTATTATGATAAGAATAAACAAAGTGTTTCTTCTAACCATTATTATTTAACATTTTTTGTGTTAATATTTCTACGTCATGATAAAAACTTTTATAAAAATGTATTTTTCAAGCCGACAGAAATTTAGCCGATTTTCATTTTTGAAAACGTTCAGCGTTGCTCGTCTCAACAACTCGTCGCACACCATTCGTCATGTGAAGACATGTAAGAATCAAAAAAGGAAATGGAAAAAGAAAAAAAAGGAAATTTTCTGTTAAAAATTCAATCAGTGCTGCGTAATTCCGCCATGTTGTTTGTACTTCACTTTTGGCCGTTAATTAGAATCGCTTCGTTTATCCGCAAATTCACAACGTTTCTATCCATCGCTTTGACGGTGACTATTTGAAGGACCCTTTTTAGGGTTTCAATTTTGTGTGTAGAAGATTTGGGGGGAGAGCCGAGTTTTATAGAAACATTGGCACTTCTGCTGTATATGTTTAGCAGCTACCGATTTAGAAATCGAAGAGTTCCATTTGTTTTCCTCCAAGTACCATTCACTCAGAATTCACCGGAAGCGGGTTACGTGCGTTAAACGAATTTCGGAAATGAACTTAAATGATATAAATCTTCGAGACATTGGGAATTTACTGAACCAGCCGCAAAAAAAAAACAGTAGATTTTTTACAGGCCCACCACCTGATTTTTAATTCATATAATTAAAAAAGTTGTTAACTGTTATATTATACCCAAAAAAAAATCAGCGTTGCCTTTTTTTTTATGTTTTAATTTATACAATAAAAAAATAAAAAATCACTTCCGGTTGAATTATCTCCCCTTATTTTCAGAAAAAGGAAAGAAAATGTGCTGCTAAACATATACAGCAGAAGTGCCGAAACATTTTAAAGAAAAACAGTTTTAAGTAACATTCAAATGTGTGAGAGCGAGAGAAATGTTATATGATCAACAAACAAAATAATGAATTCAAAAGCATAAATTCACAAAAGAAATATTTTATATATGTTTAAAATGGAAGTCTACAAAGATAGGAAAACAGACTAATTGTTCATATTTGAGTGTCCTTGCTGAACAAGGGGGATTCATTAGTTGAGATATCGAGGAAGCCTGAGTCGATAATTTAAGCGCTGTGAATTATCCACGCGTCTGAAAAATTGTAATCAAAACTTCCTCACTCAATTACATAAATTACATTTCATTGAAACTTATTAAAAAGAGTCAATCATCATTTGTTTTCATAGTAGAAAGTTCAGTGAGAAATGTATGAAGTATTAAAATGGTTAAGTTTATAAGTTTGCTTTAAATATGCAGACGACATTGAAAGAGGATTCAAACAGTGTGTGTCGTCTTTACTGTGCGTAGGCGTAAGACAGTGAAAGAGTTAATGCATTGTGTCTGTGTGTGCGTTGATGTCAGTGTGGTTATGTCTGCGTGAGTTTAGAAAAGGCGTTTTTCAGCATTCCCAAGGCCCTACAGAGGGGCGATGGAGGCTGTAGAAACGTCGAGGGTGCTACCAAACTACAATTTTTATAAATTCAGAAAAATCCTCTGATTGGTTCAAAATATTGTTATTTGTTTTTTATTAATTCTGGTGGATTCGTGCGCAAAGTGAGTTTAAGCACTTTCATTTTCCGCACCGAAGTGTAAACTTCACTGCTACACAACTACAGTGTATCTGACGTTGGACATTTCGAGGTGTTTCCTTACAGATGAAATGTCCATTGTTATGTGGTTCTGGACTCTCACATGGAGATTTCGGGCCGTGCTTCTAACATAGGAGCCACCACAAACCCCGTAACTGTCCGCATAGACCTTCATGCATAGCCGAGTTAATGAGGCGGTTAGAAGTATGCATGGCGTCAGGGTTTGAACAGAATTCTCCTCAGAGAAGATCCTGAGTGTGCAAACTGTATTTGCTTCGTTTGGTTTATGGCATATCAACCATCTATGGGTGTTTTAATGCCGAATAAAGTTGTCTTATATTATTTTATAGGTAGGATAATTATTTATATTCCTAGAATAAATTGCTCTTCGAATACATTACTCTTTGAAAAATACACACACCCAAGCTGGAAAAGACTCCGACAATCCCCCAAACCACAGACCCATAGCATTAGTTTTGTGTGGTTAGGTTTGTTTTATAGCATATAATTCCATAGGTAGGGTAATTATTTATATTCCTAGAATACATTACTCTTAGAATAGCAGAATACATTACTCTTAGAATAGCAAAATACATTACTCTTAGAATAGCAAAATACATTACTCTTAGAATAGCAAAATACATTGCTCTTAGAATACCAGAATACATTGCTCTTAGAATACCAGAATACATTGCTCTTAGAATACCAGAATACATTGCTCTTAGAATACCAGAATACATTGCTCTGAGAATACCAGAATACATTGCTCTGAGAATACCAGAATACATTGCTCTGAGAATACCAGAATACATTGCTCTTAGAATACCAGAATACATTGCTCTTAGAATACCAGAATACATTGCTTTGAGAATACCAGAATACATTGCTCTGAGAATACCAAAATACATTGCTCTGAAAATACCAAAATACATTGCTCTTAGAATACCAGAATACATTGCTCTTAGAATACCAGAATACATTGCCCTGAGAATACCAGAATACATTGCTCTTAGAATACCAGAATACATTGCTCTTAGAATACCAGAATACATTGCTCTTAGAATACCAGAATACATTGCTCTTAGAATACCAGAATACATTGCTCTGAGAATACCAGAATACATTGCTCTGAGAATACCAGAATACATTGCTCTGAGAATACCAGAATACATTGCTCTGAGAATACCAGAATACATTGCTCTGAGAATACCAGAATACATTGCTCTGAGAATACCAGAATACATTGCTCTGAGAATACCAGAATACATTGCTCTTAGAATACCAGAATACATTGCTCTTAGAATACCAGAATACATTGCTTTGAGAATACCAGAATACATTGCTCTGAGAATACCAAAATACATTGCTCTGAGAATACCAGAATACATTGCTCTTAGAATACCAGAATACATTGCTCTTAGAATACCAGAATACATTGCTCTTAGAATACCAGAATACATTGCCCTGAGAATACCAGAATACATTGCTCTTAGAATACCAGAATACATTGCTCTTAGAATACCAGAATACATTGCTCTTAGAATACCAGAATACATTGCTCTGAGAATACCAGAATACATTGCTCTGAGAATACCAGAATACATTGCTCTGAGAATACCAGAATACATTGCCCTGAGAATACCAGAATACATTGCTCTGAGAATACCAGAATACATTGCTCTGAGAATACCAGAATACATTGCTCTGAGAATACCAGAATACATTGCTCTGAGAATACCAGTCGATTGATCGGAGCGGCCTCTCCGACCTGTCGCAGGACCGGCGGGAAAGTTATAAAAGTAGGGGGGGGGGCTCCTAAAAAGTGGGGGGGCCCGGTTAAACACATGCATATATAACTTCATTATTGATGACCGTAAAGTGGGGGGGGTGCCACTGTCCATGTGTCGAGCTGAAGTCAGTGGAAGAATGGCTCAGTCACACAGATCTGAGCTAAATCATAACAGGCTGCCACTCACAACCTACAGGTGGCCCCATTTTCAGGGGGCGGGGTATCCATCTGCATGGGGTTGCAATTGGCGAATTTGTGGCCCCGTTGACAGGATGGAACTGTATTTGCAATCTTTCAGATAGCCTGTCAAATAGCAGCGATGGTACTTTCATTGATGTGTGGAAACCACAGATAGTGTCTATGTTTGAGGTGAGATGGGTAATCATTTTGTGGTAAGGATCGTTTGGAACTCCCTTGTTCTGGTGTTCTTGTCCTCATCTTTGCTGTGTCTCTCTTGTATATGTACGATCTTCTTCCATTTTAACAGAGAGCTGAATTTTGAAGTATCAACTGCTCTCTGCAGGCATTCATCTTTTATGATGTCATCTATTTTCAAGTAATTTTCTGCCCCCTCTCTTTCATCTATCCTTCTCTCTCTCTTTCTCTCCCTTACTACTTCTCGTATCGACTTTTAATTACATCATGACGTCTTTCTCTTCTGTTTTAATGGATGACATCATTCAGTGTGCACGGATACAAACAAGCAAAAATGATTCAAAAAGTTTTATTAGTATACTAGACCTCCAGGGGTTTAAACAGTTCGACTAGCAGACAACCCGTGACCCTTCGTCTAGATAAAATGCCATAAAGGATCTCTTTCATTCTCTCTGTGGTTTAGTGTAGGACGCCCTCATTTTGTGCAGTCATCCATTGTGAGATCAAAAACTACCCAAGAATAAGGGTTAATGCGATTCTCAGTTGGATGATGAACAATACTATGAGAGGATTTGGAAACTATGATTGGAATAGGCAGAATTTGATTACTTAACGAGGACGGCTCGACAAGTATTTGTTGATATTAGATTTGAAAACGACCATGTTGTAGTCAGCAGGGAAGCAGCCCCGTGGTATTTTTTTTGAGAGGTTCTTGGAAAGAAGATAAATAGATAGATGTAACAAATACTGGTTTAGTGTATGTATATATATATATATATATATATATATATATATATATATATATATATTTTCAAGACACTTTAATCCAAGAACTTTTTACTCTTTGTGAATTTTTTCTGATGATTTTGTAATGTTGCAGAGACAATATTGACATAAAAAGGTTGTTTGGCTCACGACAAATGAAAAGGACATAAAAAATATATCTCACAGACATGTTGTTTTTTTTGAAATGTGAAAAAATAAAAACAAAAATAATAAAATAAAAACATGGTTATTGGAATATAAAATGAACCTGACTTGTATATATATATATGAGAGAAAGACAGATAGTAGTATAAAAATATATCTATAGAAAGGTGCACAGGTTTTATTCTAGCAGAAAATTATCAGGCTAAATGCCTTTACTACTACGCCCTAGTCACGTATTGAAGTAAATACTGAAAATATATATACAATATATTATGTCACCTTATAATATTATATGTGTATATACATGAAATAATATATATATATATATACAAAATATATTGTCTTTTTCGGAAAATCTCAATTTATAACTGCTCTGGAATTAAATATTAGTATCATAGAAAGTTCTAATATCTATTGAGCCTAACACTTAAATTTGACTAGATAACCGAATTAGATACTTCTGCAGTTTACGGACAATGGTATTTTTAGATAAGATTTTCAAGTTAAATTCAATATTTACGGTATCTTTTGTTTATTAAATTCTTAGGTGAATATATAGAATAGTTAACAAAGCTCCCCCTCCCCATGTTAAGAATGGGTTTCTAAATAATAACAATATTATTTCAAAACAGTCCGTAAACTGCAGAAGTACACCGAATTATCTACATTATATATATATACAGCTATTATAATATTAAATCTATCAATAAGTCTAATTTATTTTGTTGCAAAAAATGAAGTTTTAGCCTTGCTACGATAAGTTAAATCTGGATTTATTAATCAAATTGAAAATTGTTTTTGAGTTAATTCTGTTTCCGGTAGCCATTTTATGTGTACTTATTTGTTTATTGTCAATGTAGCAGAGTCTACTAATTGGTAAAATCTGAAAAAGAGGACCCATCTGTACACAAAGAATGGCAGCCAGTTTCATTTTTTAAAATCTAAGTTATAGCGTTCTGTTGTCTTCTTGCTGCCCTGGCATCGTCTGGCAGCCATCTTTGATTGTGTCAGCATGCGATCTACTTTTCTGAGGACAAAACTAATGACAGGAAAAGATTGAGGGTTTCAAATCTTTTATTTCCTCTGTGCTCAGGAACTTTGGCTTGATTGAGGTGGCAGATTTCGGACGTCCATTTTGTAGCCTCCCCCCCCCCCCTCCAATCATCATCAACGTGACTTGCTAAGGAGCAACCCCTTTGCAAGTCTGGTCTCAGGCTAAACAGGCTATCTCTCGTCTCCAGATGTGACGTCAGATTCACATGTGATCTCATAAAGTTTCTTTATTCCCCTCCTTCGCTTACATATTACAACGTAATATTTTTGTGTATACCTTTTATAAGAAGGCCATTAACAAAAACTATTTTCTTGAAAACTATTTTGATCTAAAAAAAAAAAAAATTATGACGTCATAAATGATGATATCACTAAGGATGACATTTCCAATTCATTTGAGTATTTGTAAAAACAAAACAAAAAAAAACAACAAAAAAAAACGGTACTTCTGTAGTTTACAGACCGTGCTGAAGTAATAACGTTTTTATTTAGAAAGCCATTCTTAACATGGGGAAGGATGAGGAGAGCCCTTTTAAAAAAAATTTTTTATTTCACTATTCTGAACTTTCACCTAACAATTTAATAAACAAAAGATACCGTAAAAATTCAATTAAAAAACGTTTGATTTTCTTATGTGAATTATTATCATGGGGAACACTTTCTGTCTTGACACCGTCAGCAACCGGAAGTGAATTTCAGTACCTAATCTTTACCATAAACCACAATTTTATTAAAATAGACATAAGTGCGTCTAGGCACAAAACAGCAGCAGCAGCCATGACGTAAAACATCCACGAAAAAAATGTTGATATGACGCTTATATAAGATCAGCTATGAAATAACACTAATCCCCTGCTTATTTTTTTCATATATACATCTATTATTAAAGCTGAGCTAATCAACGTCTGTTTCCCTACGGATTTTGTCCTATATATTTTAATCACACAAAATACATGTTCAAATATTCCTTTGTTCTGGGAGTGAGTTATTTTTGAGAAAAATAAATTCCATTTTAATTGCTCTAATTAGTCGTAATTTGTAATTAACTGAACAAGTCACTCATCTCATACTTAGCTATCTATGTATTTCTCTCACCCTCTCTCAATATATGCTGATCTAACCGCTAATAGTTTAGAATGTGGCCTATTTGGTTATTGCGATATGCTGTGCCGAGGAAACACCGTAAAAGCAATCTTCTCTTTTTTCCAATGAAGTAAGCTGTATTGAACAGCTTCATCAAGTTCTCTTTTATTGCTGTGACAATCTCGCCGAAAGCTGAAGCCATTGTTCCTCTTTCTTGATGCGATTTCGCTAGACTGATATTTCCGACCGATTTAAGCGCATTTGTTTCCTGCGTGGATTACAATACTTCTCATTCTTGCTTTCGCTCCAGTTAAGTCACGGGGAAAAAAGGGTGTTCCCTTTGACCCCAGCTGGAAAACTCCTCGACGATTTATAGGACAGCATTTCCGCAGATTCATCATCTATATCAGAAGCGGGCAACCTCCGGCCCGCAGGCTACATCCGGCCCGCCACCCTGCTATGCTTTATTATTGCAATCCGACCCGTGGACCTCCCAGTAAAACTCATATCATTTTGTGACATAGACGTAAAAGTAGGTTTCAATTAAGATTTACATTGGGATAAAAATGTAAAAATATCAGTGAGCGATGATATATGTATATTTCATTTTTCTTTAACTATTAATTTCAAATCCTTGGCCTGGGATAAAAATAGAAAAAGAGAAAGAGAGGCAAAGAGGAAACGTGAGACGAGGAAAGGGCATGAAACATAGAACTTATGTGAGGTGTGTCAAAACGAATGCTGGATCAACTTGCTACTTCCCCCGTCATTATTTTTTATGATTCCAAAATGGCTCTTCGTCGGCGCCTTTTATAACATCACATACAGAAGTCTCCTGAGAAAAAATATCAGATTTGTCGAGTGTTCAATGCAATTTTTGTACAATTTATTCATGTAAACAAAATATAGTAATTCTGAGACTTCGTTTTTCACTCTGGCCCGCGATCTCCTTCCAAAAGTCTCATCTGGCCCTCAATCTGAAAAGGTTGCCCGCCCCTGATCTATATTAATAAAACAAGACATATGTCTGTATGCACATCTATAATTTTCGCAGCAGAGCAGGTACAGAGGTTTTTTTACAAGTGCACTCCGATAAGTGATGGAGATGTCGGCAGTGATCAGGTTGTATTCCGAGAAGAGCATGCGGGGTATTCTGAATAGTTTTATCCAAGTTAATTGAACAAAGTTTAGAGAATTCAGACTTTATACAGCAAGAAATATTTTTAGTGCTTTGTGTCTGCGACTCTTCTCTTCATCTAATAAATAAGAGCGTCTTTCATTCTTTTCATTTTTTTTATTTAGGTAAAAGACACAAAATACTCAATTTAAAAAGAACGTTTTTTTTCTTTTAAAGTAGAATTTTTAAAGAAGATTTTGGCTCACTTTTTTTGTTCAAAACATAAATTTGGTTAAATTGAGTTTTTTTTCCAAAATTTTCGAAATGCATTTGGTATCAACAGAAAATATTTGAAGAAAATGATAAAGATCTTCTTTTTTTTAAATAGCCATTGTTATCTATAAGCATCAGTTTGAAGGGGAAAAAAAGAAAAGATCTTTTGGTGCATATGAACTGTAGGTCCGAAAATTTTTTTTGTTTGTTTTATCTTTAAGTTGAGGAGAGTCAAATAAGATAGAGCGAACTCTAGTTTCAAGTTTCAACCACGATTTATCTGAAAATGGATTTTAACAATCTGAACTTGCAAGTTGCCACAACTAACCACGTAGAACGCATGTGGAATGAGACGAAGAAAAGAAACAAGGTTGAATATGGCACCCACACGCAAATGGTGGAATCGTACCTAGCCGAATTTATGTGGAAACAAAGATTCCGAAAGGACACTGCACTGGGAACTGTTTTCCAACAAATTGCACAATTTTACCCAGTGTAAAACTAATCCTAACCCTATTTTTCAAAATCATTTTATGTTTCATTTTTTTAATAATTACAATAGTAAAATCCATTTTCAGATAAATCGTGGTTGAAACTTGAAACTAGAGTTTTCTCCCCCTTATACTACACTTTCATCTTGGCGAAAAGGCTTAGCGGTCGTTTTGGTGAAAGTTTTTATTCTTCAAGTTCTTTATAAGTTCAAGTATTTATTTATGGTGTTTGCTTGAATGAAAGGGGGGGGGAGGGGGAAGGGAAGGAAATTGTTTTTTTGTTTGGGATTTTTCAGAACATGATTGAATTTTGCAAAGAGAAAGAAAAACAATAAAACATCAATGTTTGATGCATTTTTGGGTCAGGAAGCCGATATTTTCAGACAGCCTGATCTGGTAGCACCATTAAAGTATGTTTATAATCAAATAGAATGTGTTTTGAAACGTAGGTTGGACACGTGATTTCGTAAAGTATGCTCGATTTTAATATTAGCAGCGAGAGAGAGGGGGGAGTGAGAGAGATGCTGAGGAATGGCAGCAGTGTAAGTGAGAAGCAGATAGAGGGGGGTGGTGAAGGGTGGGGGGGAGAGACAACCCAAAGGCTTGTGGTTTTGGTAATTGAAACTTGTGGAAAGGTTTCAAATTTAATGACCAAATTTTGTAGAAATTATTTCTTGATAATGTTTCTGGGAAACGATCAGGCCTCAAATTCCAGGCTGAAGCATCCACTGATTTTAATTACACCAAATCAAAAATTTGAGAAAATCATTATCGAAAATATTCAAGTTGTTTCTAAATCTCTAACTAACAAAGAGAATATCTTCCTACATAGTCAACTCCAATTGAAATCTTTCAAACATTATCCCTCTCTCTCATATATACATACACACACACACACAAGTAGGTATGTTTATATATGTGTATGTACAGGATTCACTCCTAAACTAATTAAAAAATCTTTCTGAATTTTGGAACACAGCTGTTAGGCGTAAGGGGTCTAATGTTGTCTATATTCGATTTAATTTAGTTCTATGTGAAAGGAGTAAAAAGTGGGTGGAAGCCCTTTGTTAAAATTCAGATATCTCCACTTATGAAATTTTAACAATAGATATTAGACATCAATTAAGAAATATTCTCTAACTTCAGTTTCTTTGGAGTATTCTAAAGGATTTTTAGAAGTCATAAAATGAGCACAACCCCTCATTTAAAAATTCACATATTTCAGATTGGCATTGCCATTCAATACTAAATAAATTTCAATTTTAAAAAAACAAACTCTTAACTTTAGCCTGAAATTTTAGGCATTTTCTAGAATTAAAATTATGTAATAGATTTAGATCAAAATTGGAATAAGGATTCTAAACATAAGATTTAGTATCATTATGTCTTGATTTTAATCCTTCTAAGGGGACAGAAAAGTGGTGCGCAATTGTTCTGTTCTGAAATTCTTCTTCTCGTTTACTATTGTATGCTTTTCCTGTGTATCCGCCGAGTCTCGTAGCGCATGTATGTGTGTGTGTGTATATATATATATATATATATATATATATATATATATATATATATATATATATATAATGTATGCAATTCTGGTTGAATACGAAATAATCTTTTCGTTTTTTAATTTTCTTAGTGATATTATCGATGCAGCGAGCAAGCTTTCGGGTCTCTGGTAGTAAAATATGGCTCTGAGGGTTCTTATTTTTTAACTATAAGTTCTCATATTTTTGTATTTTTTGTAATTCTAAAAAAAATGTCTATGTATTTTTCTGTACTGTAGACAGTCTTCATTTCCCCTGTTGTGTCCCTTTTTATGTTCGATTTAATTGATTTAAGTGGATTGTAATCATCATATCCTAACCCTTCCTCAACCTCTCGAATTGCTGTATGAGAATTATCTGCACTCCAGTCTTGATGCTATGTTTTAACTCCGAGTTTGGTGTCTTATACCCTGTGCTGATGAAGAGATTTGAAATCAATAAAAATCCATATCGTCTCAGAAACGATCGTACACGAAATTAGTGTTTGTTGAATTCTTGGAACTTATGTAAATGAAATAAATATGTCATGAATTTATTTATCTCGTATCAATAATATATTTTCTTCTTCATCCGATTTATTTTTGAACAAGCTTTGATTAGTCCTCTATAAGAGGATGGGGCCTGCCTGTTAGTCTTGATCGAAGTTTTCCACTCCAGGCTCGGCGGTCGTGAGGATCTAAGTTTCTAATCCCCAGGGCTGCACGGTCACGTTTACACAGCTCATTCCAAGAAAGCTTCGAGATATATATATATATATATCAATCAGAGAGAGAGAGAGATGTGAGAAAATAAATTCTTTTTCAGATACTTTCTATTTTTTATAGAACAACCTTCAAAAGCTCGATGATTGTTATATATATATATGTGTGTGTGTATTTAGGCAGCATTTTCTAATTTATGCAAACATTGTTAAAGAAACAGAATTCGTCTTTTAATTATACCCTTTTTTATATTTTCAATTTTTTCGTTTTTGTATTGAAAAAAAAATGATGAATGTTCCATAGGTGTGTGTGTATATATATATATATATATATATATATATATATATATATATATATATATATATTCGTGTATAGGCAGATTTGAACAAGTTAATTGAAAAGAATTATAAAAATTTAAATATTGACAAATATATAAATGTTGGTTTGATAGCATGTCATTGGTTTTAAGGTTATCTAAGGCTGAAACCCAATACGTATTGTATCACATCGGCCAGTATCTTATATCTCTACAAAACTATCATTCACCCATGCATGAAGTATTGTTACCCTATCTGGGCTGGTGCACAAACCGCTATCCTCTTCCATTTTGGACATGATGCAAAAAGGAATTTCTAACCTAATAGGTCCCACACTGACTGATAATTCTATTTACAAATCTTTTTTTTTTATAGCGTGGATAAATGCTTAGCAGTTTCGACGAAAAAAAGTGTTTCTGGTCAATTTACTTCTGAGGTTGCGATTCTTGGTTTCCTCAATTTTCCCGGGCGACGCAGGGATACGAGGCTCACTAGTTGCTTATAATTTATTTCATCAAAACTACTAATAAATGTTTAATTTTACCAACTAATAATTTGTCAATCTTTGCGAGTAAGTGTGTAGAGGAAGGAACCCTTCTTTTTTTTTTGTTTCACTTATGTACGCCCTAAACAAGGGGGCACATTGCTCCTAAGACGCCAGGGGTTACTGTGAATTAAGAGCCAGATTTATGGGGGCATACTAAGCGGGGAGTTGTGCAGCAAGATGCTGGTTCATATTACATTTAAATTTCTGCATGTTGGTACAATCGGTGAGCAGGGAGAGAATTTAAAAGACAAGCGTTTCAGAGAAAGAAACTATTAAAATAGAGAGCCATCCATCATCTGGGGACCTTTACAATCGAAGGGGTGGGATTTTGCTGACTGTTGGATTGGTTTGGGTATTTACATCGAGGGGGCACACGTGCAGCAAGTTTGTCAGAGCACATACCATTGAAGTAAAACAAGCACAGCGATGACACATTGCGACAACGGGACAGGGGTTGGAGCTTCGTAGACAGTATGGGACCTATATACGATTCAACCCTGTCTAAGAGTAAGAGGCTAGTGGTTTGTAGGGATTCATTACAGGCCAAACATCTCCCTGGATTTCCTCAATTTTTCTCCGCAGCATGAGAAGGATATATCAACAATGACGGAAATGCTAAAAGCTATTTTCTGTCCGACTTTATATGTACAACGGCTCTAATGACTTAATTGCAATAATAACTTTGTAAAAAGCCAATGATTCAAGCCTTTTATTTTTTTAGCTGAACACAATTACATACCACAAAATCTATATTGCTAAATTCTAACACCATATTTAATGAAATAGCAACAGAATCCTTACAAAACATAAATAACTTTATAAGTCAACGAGCAGGAAGACTCGGCGTTGCTCGGGATTGAATGAGGATCACTACTTTGTACTTTTTTAATATGCTCATAACACCATATTACTTTCTTCGTTTTTGCTGCCCCCCCCCTTCTAGTATAATCAAGAAGCTGGAATGTTGGGAAACTCTCTGAACTTGTGTCTTATACATATGGTTTACATTTCATTAAAATCAGATATACGTATTTGAAGGTTTAAGTGGGTTCTGGTCCCATGGGTCACTTAGAAGTAAGACCACATAGATAATCGTCTCATAGATGGTAATGTAGAGATTCAAGACTATTTTCATTGTTTTCCCTAAAAAAATTTATTCATATGACTCAAATTTCATAAAAATATGATATAGTTGAAGTTTTAAGAGGTTATGCCTTCATAGAACTCTTGGGTCACTTAGCAGTAAGGGCATGTAGATATTCGTCACATAGATGGTAACGTAGAGATTCAGGACAACTTTGATGATTTAAAAAAAAAAAAAGTAATTATTTTTAGTGTGTAATCATTTATATCGGGTTTTAAACAGTCTAAATTTTACTTAAAATGTTGTTTATGTTGTTTTTGGTACTAGAGAAACAGTCTACTTATGGCGGCCCACGGCCACAAATTCGGAATACGGGCGTCCGAGCAAGGAAATTCAATATCGCCAGGAACTCTTTAGTCTTTTTGTCTTGTGTTTTCATAAGTAATGATTTTTTCTTTCCAGTTGAAAGAGGATTTGAAAACAAATTTTCCAAAAACACAATGACAATCATTATAATGATTGATATTATTATTTCAAATATTGTCATTGACATTATTAGACCTGGAAGATGACTAATAATTAGCTGAAAGCGCTCAGACAAATAAAAATTAAACGATTTAGACATCAATTGGGAATTCTTTTCATTAAAGGAAATAATTAGTATTTATGAGAGCATAAAGTATACAAAGAAATCATTCTCTGTAGCTCTTATTTAATAAAACATGTAACTAAAAACGTTTGCCGCCTATATATACTTATATTAGTCATTTCGGATTTTCATAGTCAGACCCAAATAGCATTTAAGCTGACAAATCAAACATTATTTCTGACTAGCCAATATTCGTTTGTTATTGCTGTATCAGGTCATTGGCAGTATAATAACACAATTCAAAAATTACTTATTCCGGCCCAGACAATCTATATTATGAAACATATTTGACTAATCACCGAAAAATCAAATTCAACAAGGGGAATAACTCTTAATTTTAATCAAGGAATATCAACCGAGTTGTCTCCCTTACAATTAACATTTTATTTCTTTTGCTGTATAAGTTTAAAAACTAAAATGACTTTTTCACTGGGTAGATAGAGCTAGTATATATATATATCGGATTCTAACTCTGCCTGATGAGATCTCAGTTTATAGTAACTGTTGATCGATAACATCGACATGCCAGTGTCGCAGATTTTGTACATGTCTGTGTAAATAAAATTATTATATATATATATATATATATATATATATAGATATAATGTAAAATAAAAAAGGAAAGCCAAAAACTATATGATTTATGTATTCATCAACGTTTCGTCTTTATTGAAAGACTTCCTCAGTATGAAGAAAGCAATGTAGAAAAATCATACAGAATATTAATTTTGATTTGTCATAAAGTGTCCAGACTTCGGCATGGTTGTTGACGTGAACAAGCAGAGAATGAAAAAAATGATTTTGGTCATAGCGTTATCAGCAGTGGCCTGTCTCCTTCAAAGGACGCAAGATGAATGGGATTGATAGCTTCGACTTATTAGTTTATGGCTATTTTAGCTAGGAAGTTTGTCGAGGTCAAAATATGTCACAGCCAAGCTTGGCTGACAGTAGATTTGGAGGACAGGGTGGGGTGGAAGTATGAATCTGCCGATTATTCTAAACTGGGAGGGGAAAGAGGAAAAATAAAAATAAAATAAAATGTATATAATCATTTTTTATTATTATTTATACAGACATGTACATAATCCGCGACACTGGCATGTCGATGTTATCGATCAACAGCTGTTAGAAAAGCCAGGACGCCCTGCCATGATTTATGTACGACTTTTTATCGCCTATGATGTTACTCAGTTTTTGTTTGTTATTGTTTTTACTAGCGTAGTAATGTTTGCACTCTAAGCCGTTAAGAATATGCAGATTAGTGCATTCAATCGCCCTTAATCAGACATGTCATCCATTTTATATATATTTATTAATTAATTTTTTGTATAACAGGCCTTGAAGAGGCGATAAAAAGTTGTACATAAATCGTGGCAGGGCGTCTTAGTGTGGTGGTAAAACACTAGACTATGGACCTTTACATCGAGGGTTCGATCCTTGCCCAGGATAGTCATGTTGATAACGGCTCATAGCCAAAAACACGTGTCCATGACTTTATTTTATGTATGCAAAAATGAATTTCTAAAAAAAAAAAAAAATAAATAAATAAATATAAAATTGATGAGACATCCGATTAAAGCGATTGAATGCAGTATTCTGCATATTCTTAACCGCTCAGGGAGCGAAAAATAATAAACACACCAGTGTTATTCGCTAGTAAAAGCAATAAAAAACAAAAACTGAGTAACAACATAGGCGATAAAAAGTCGTACATAAATCGTAGAGCGTCCTGGTTTGGTGGTATGGACATTATTTATATCGAGGGTTCAATACCTGCCCAGGGTAATCATGCTGATGACGGCTCATAGGCAGAAATACATGTCCATGAATTTCTTTTATGTACGCAAAAAATTATTTATATAAAAAATTAATAAATAAATATATATGTTATAAATATATATATATATATATATATATATATATATATAGGAAGGGGGGGAGACACATCCTTAAGAAAACGTTTTTTGAATTGTATTATAGAATTTTGAAAAAAACAAACAACGTTATATTTTTTTTATATATATCTATTAAATGAATAAAATCATTATATATATATATATATATATATATATATATATATATATGAGGAATAAAAGAAACAATGTTTCAGACAAAATGTAAAAATAAAAATGGAATAAAGGATAAGCAAATCAACAATTAGCAAAAATTTGTTTTTGAGTTTATTTTTGCTAGTTGTTGATTTGCTTATCCTTTATTCCATTTTTATTTTTACATACATATATATATATATATATATAGTCATCCACATACAGACTGCTTGGCTGTATCACAGCTCTTCAGTGCGGCTAGACCAGTTAGTGCCTCAAGCCATGATTGAAACTCAACCGTCGAGCTGACAGTCAGCGCCTCTACTCCTGCGCTATCATACGACACTGACTGAATGTAAGTGATATCTCAATGTAAACATTGTCAAGTACCGGAAACTCGAATTAGTTTTACCCAATGAGCTATGCCATAAAGCTAATGGCAGTTTGCGATATCCTTACAAATAAGCTCTACCCAAGAAAGAGAGCTTTATATAGTCATCCACATACAGACTGTTTCGGTGTATCACAGCTCTTCAGTGCGGCTAGACCAGTTAGTGCCTCAAGCCGGGATTACTCACACACCTAGTGAGATTGTAGTGTGAATGTACACACATATTTACACATTCGTCTACTACACACCTACACAATTACCAATGCCAACAGATACTGATTGGTAAATTACAGATACGTAATGTTTTACTTGGAATTGCAGTCTTTAATATTCAAAACACTGTACTGGCGCCCATCCTATCAACATGCCCATTATTTTCACCATTGTTGTTTATCCCCTATGAAAGAATTCTAATTAGCTATCAGATTGACTTCATGGAAAAAAATAATCTTCTTATAATGGAGACTTAGTGTTTGTCTATAACCAAAAACTGTAGCATATTTACCAAAGATACAACGTCATATTCAACCATCTTTATTAAGGAAACAGTGAGGATTATTGCTTTACAAGTGTACACTCTCGGTCAAAAATAACAGGAAAAAAATTATGCTTCGTCAGTGTTCGCACTATTTTTTCATTGAAAAAGAAATAAGAAAAAAAGAAAACATTAAACATAAAAGTTTTAAAAAAGATAAGAAAAACGTATCAATCGGTATAGAAAAAAACAAAAATAAAAAAAGTCTCATTATGGAAATAAAGTGAAGGATTATTTTCCGAATTCACTTCAGACGGTGAGGGTGTCTGACTTGCTATTTGCTTTCTTCTTTCGCCATAAAACTTGAAATAGTTTCGTCTGGAAATTTTCTTTTTGCTTACTAACTTTTGTGTGATGAGACGGATATATATTTATATATTTTCTTTATTTTGCATACGGCACTGACGATAGCCATACCTGTGAATAGGTCCACTGGAATTTTAAGAGTATTTCATGAATATTTTTTAATTCCTGGTATCAGCCGAAACAATTGTATGCCGAAAATAATAAAAGCAATTTTCTGAAAAAAATGTGGATTTGCCCTTTCTCACATTTTGTTGCGGTTTAAAGCTAAATAATATTTTATACCATAGCTCTAGTATCGAACTATTGAGCTATAAAACTACTTTATGTTATTAAAACTTTACATTTAAAAATATAAAAATTTTTAAACGTAAATAGTAATACATAATATATATATATATATATATATTGGCCGCGCGGTTAACGACGTTGGATTTGAGTTGAAAAATACTTGTAATCCAGGGTTTCGAATCGTACCACCTGTAGTGAATAGTCATATCTCTATGTTGATGAGTCCTGCTTGAAAAGGGACGAAACGTATACGTACATAGATAATAAACAATAACAAATATTTTATATTTGTTGCTCCTCGTAAAACAAGTAGAGCCCTCTTAATGGTAGTACAAACACAGCATGACGTCACTTGCTTTATATGCATCATTCCTTCTTTAATAGAAGTAGAATGCCTATATATCGTGCCACTTTTAAATGTGTTAAAATTATCATGGTTTATCGGCTATTCAAATATTGGCCGCGCGGTTAACGACGTTGGATTTGAGTTGAAAAATACTTGTAATCCAGGGTTTCGAATCGTACGACCGGTAGTGAATAGTCATATCTCTATGCTGATGAGCCCTGCTTGAAAAGAGATGAAACGTATACGTACATAGATTATAAACAATAACAAATATTTTATATATATATATATATATATATATATATATATATATATATATATATATACAAATACACATTGGTCTTTATTATAGAGTGGAGGATTTTAATATTAATGCTATTCTCACCAGGGATATGGAGTCACAGTCAGTCTATGAAAATTGGCAACTAACTCAGAAGAAGAAAAAAAATGATTCATCGGTCTTTTTCATGATATATTACTTTTTTAATTGAATTATTTAAATGTAATTCATTAAACACAACCAATAAACTGAATTCACAGAAACCGGAACAAACCAGCTCGTCTTTTTAGAATAAATATGCTATAAATAATACGCTACATAAAAAAAACCTGTTTCGTTACTATAAATATTGATCAGTTTTATTGAAAACAAATTTTAAGCTATTTCATCGATTTTAATATTTAATCCGGTTAAACATTTAAGTTCTTATTAGTCATAAACAAAAGAAGGTTGAGTAGTTCTCACCCTCATAAAGTCAGAAGTCCTAATACTGTCAGCCAAATTACTAGGTACTAATTTAATAATAGAATTTTTTTTTTCGATATTCACTGGTGAAAGATCGGAAAAGGAAATCCTGATTTGTTCTTTTCACATTCTTTCATTTCCTTTGGCTGACTAACATTCGATTCATAAGAGAAAAGGTAGAAAATAAATAACAGTTTGGTTCATGTATTTAATAGCGTTACCATTTTGTACTTGCCAATGTGTGTCAATCGATTAGCATGCCATACTTAGAGACAAATGATGTGAGTTCAAACTCCACCCAGGGCATACTTATTTTTACTCTTTTTTTGTACCAAATTGAACTTTGACATTTCAAATTATTATATTAAGCTGATGTTTTAGTTTTAGTTTTGTTTTCTGTAATCTACGTAATTTATGGAAAGTGGAATCCCGGGCGATGCCGGATAACTCTGCTAGTAATACGTGTGTATGAATTGTTACGAGTGTAAGAAGATTTCTCAGGCCGGAGTCGAACCTTTTAAAATTTCAAGATCCAGAATTGGTATGCGCGTTTAGTCAACTGACTCAACAACAACCGTGATTCTTACTATTAATTTCATGTGATGGTCTTAATGGCTTTATCTAGACTCCCACGTGTTGACTCACCACATTAGGTTTCATTGTTTTTCATTAGCTGCAATCTAAATCATTGAGAACGAATTGATGACTACAAAGGAGATAGAATATCTAGATATATAAAATTAGAGTTTACTAAAAAAAACAAATTACAAGTTAAAGTAAAAAACATTAAATTAGAAGAAATATAAGTAAATATGAAGGTGACAATTCCGAGGCAGGGGCAATGCAATGTTGAAAAACCGGAAGGTGGAATAAACAAAAATAAAAATAAATGACAAGAGACGGTAAATCTCAGATCAATTCATTTATATTTAAAAATTTAAAAATTTCAATATAAAGACAGTAAATTGTAAAATTGGCGGGCTTACTGTTAAATATTTAAAGGTCCGGAATGGTAGAGACTTTAATCATTTCGACCATAACAACTTCTCTTTTTCAAAAAGAAAACAAAAGTTGGACTGGCTGTGTCAGTTGAAGAGAGCCAAGTGGACGCTGCTATTCAAAAAATAGGAACATGAGATTCGCAGAAAAAAGACAAGTCCTGCAAAAAAATGCAATAGTTGAGATATGTAATAGATTACTAAGACTGATTCATTTAGTTAATCTTAAATAATAATATTTGGATTTAATTTATTTTGTTGTTGTTCTTCTTTTTATTAATTCTTCTTATAATATTTGTTTTTTAATTTATTATTTACTTTTTCTTTATTATTATATTATTATTATTATTTTAATTTTTTTTATATTAAATATTTTAAATAAATATATTATTGAACTGACAACACAAAATACAATTGTGTCGCTTTCAGGTCATTGATTTAACATGTTTAGTCTTTTCTACGGTCGTAGTCAGCAAGAAAGATAGACGTAATACAGAAAACTACATCTATTTGTGCTTGTCAGTCTTCAAGTTTTGGCGACAGGGAAGACTTTGTGAAGGTGTCCTCATGCTCCTAGATGTAGCACCTAGTAATCCCAAATGGTCACCCTTCTAGTACTGACCGAACTCAACGTCACTTAACTTCGGTGATTTAACGGGAACTATGGAGAGTAGAAAGTGGATCTTGGGTTTACTTTCGGCAGCCTCGTAACTTATGCTTCCCTTATTTTGTCCTTTAGTCCTCGCATTCGATTAGCGATGTTTCTGACAAAGGGGGAAAAATTGCTGTTTTCTGGGTCGAAATCTATTCATATACCACTTATCGTTGGCTAGTTTTTATTTTATCTTAAAGTGGTAATTTTTTTTAACTTCTTACATCAAATGGCTTCATGTCTTGTCTGGAGCGATTTTCATAAAAAAAAAAAACAAAAAAAAACTGGTGTGGCAATGTGACTATAGTTGTATATGTTATTGGACTCATTTCTCACATGGTCAAAAGTTGAACTTATTGACCTTAAGAGGATTGTTCAGATTTTGTATTTTTTAACTAATGAGTCAATACTGATCAAGTCTAAAAAAATAAACAATTAAGGATAAGAATTAATGAAACAGATTGACAGTTAAATGATGAGGAATACTACGAGAGGATTGAAAATCTACACATATCACCAATTTAAAGCAACAGCCGACCCAGAAAACAGCAATTCTTCCTCTTTTGTCAGAAACATCACTCATGGAATGTGAGGACGAAAGAACAAAGCAGAAGGGAAGCGAGAGTAACGAAGTTGTTAAAAATAAACCCATGATCAGCTTTCTACTCTAATTAATTTTGTTTTTCAATTACACTAACTCATTTTGAAAGAACTGGAAAAGGGAGAAGAAGAAGAAAAAATCAAAGAAATTTCTACTTTTATTTTTCCATCTGTGATTGAATTTCCCCAAGAACATGCTCTTATAGTGAGGCATGCTCCCGCCAACCCCAAATTAAAACCTTATGTTAAATATCCTGTTTTCCCGTTGGCTTGAAAGAACTTGAGCTTCTAAGCGTCACTCTGAATGCGTTTTTCTTTCTTTGAAACTAGAAACCACCGCATGACGCGATGAATAACAAGGTCGAATTTCCGCTTTTCTGCTGGAAAAGGCCGCCTGCTCACTAAACCTCTGCCAGCCACAGATCTTTTAACACAATCTCGTACAATGTTTTGCGGCTTGAAATTTGGACAGAGTGTGATATTTCTGTTGTCCACCAAATAATGGGATTTAATTGTTCTGCCTTGGTAACAGAATGTAGTTCAACATATTCCCACAAGGAGGCGACATTTATGCCGATTATTGGTAAATTGGATCACTGAGTAAAGAACATCCTGGCATTTAAAATTGCCACTTTCCATGGAGAAATGTAGATCTATTTTTTGAAGAGCTTCACAATATTTTTTTTTTTTATTCTAAGTCTTCTGACTATGTCAGGCAATCAGATTTTGGTTCATTATAATTGATGCGTCGAAGATATGGTTTTGTTTGGTTCAGTTTGTTTTACAGTATATCAACCCCTTTTATGTCATTTGATACAGAGTCGAAATACATATATTTACGGCATAATCACATTGTCCCGCTGGTTTTCGTTAGATCACCAAAGTTAAGCAACGTTGAGCCTGGTCAGTACCAGATGGGTGACCATTTGGAAATGCCAGGTGTAGTATCTGACAATACCTCGCTGCAAAAAGAAAAACTAACAGTCAAAATCATCTCCCTTGACCGGGATATACGTGCAGCTGGGAACCATTTGTTAATTTAATGTTCCTTAGAAACTTCCTCCTCTGGGGGAAGCCAACTCAACCCGTCCAGGCTGAATGCTGCACCAAGTAGGCAGGAGTCACGATACCTATTGTCAACAAATAATTGCATATGATTAGTAGAACATAAATCACTATTTTACCTATGGTTGGAGGGGGTAAACTGTGGGTTAATACCTTTTCCAGTAGTATTAGTGCATAATTGAACTCAGCCTAGCAGATTCCAGAGTTCACAGGGTATTATTCATTAAGCCAATCCTCATTAAAAACATGGGAAAACAATGGCTATCGCCTCGGAATGACTCAAGTTATACTTCCGAGGTCATTTTGCTATCAAAGTAATTCTGATTTATGACTTAAATGAAAACCAATTTAATTTTTATTTATTTATTTGTTTGTTTGTTATGCCTTCTTGGGCATTTCCTCTTTAACTATCTTCTCAATTCAACTGTTAAAAAAAAAATTTTTTTTTAAATTAAACTCTTAGTACAGTATCGATATCCAGATTAAATTCTGTTAAATATTTCATTTGATAACTCCCAAAAGTGCCCCCTCAATTTCTCCCTCCTACCACTTTCTCTGAATTCATCCAACCTCATCTTAAACTGATCCACACTATTGCTGTTCTTAATCTGATCTGGCAACTTATTCCAAAAACATATTACTCTGTGAGCAAAAAAACTTAACTGGTTAACAGATCTAGTTTTTGAAAACTGCCTTGACAATAACCTTCCAGATCTAGGAGAAATACTAAAAAAATGCCCACCATAGTTAGAAATGCCATTTATTATCTTGAAAGTCTCAATCGTATCACCTCTCATTCTTCTCTTCAGCAAAGTAGTCAATCCCAATTTGTCCAATCTCTCCCTGTAACTGCACTCCTTTACTTTACTTATTAGTTTTGTCACCCTTCTTTGTATGCCTTCCAGTTTCAATATTACATTCCAATTTCCATGTCTATTTGCTGGAGCCCAGGCCTGGGTGCAGTATTCTATAAGAGGTCTTATTAGAGCTTAACACAACATTTGTCTACCCGGAGATAATATTCCTAACCATCCATTGAATCAAATAAATTTAATAATTTAAAAAAAAAAAAAAAAAAAAATTATTTTTCACTATATTTAGTTAAATTCGTTTATGCATTTATTTTGAAAAAAAAAGTTTTATGAAGATTGTTAGATTTTAATTTGGTTTGTTTGTTTTGTGGCATATCAACTCTTTCGGGGTTATTTAATGCTGCAACTTCTTATATATATATATATATATCTAAAGAAGTTTTGAGTCATTTTAAACAAAGAAAGAAAATGCAGTTTAAATTTCCAGGGATACTAACTAAATCGAAAATATCGCAGACTTAGCACTTGCATAAGCCGACTTACTGCTGGAAAATTTACAAATACAAAAGGGGATTCAAGTATATAACAGTAAAACAAAAACAGAGAACCTTAACTTGAATTGTGAAATATTAAATGGGGATCATCAGCTGTTTACCATGGAACTGTTTGAGAGATTTAAAATCAGAAGTTCTTTAATGGTACTGATATACATTGCAAACTATTCCTTGCTGCTACTTTACCTATTGCTGGAGATGAAGAGGTACATACCTTTCTAAATTAAATTACAGCATAATTGAATGCAACAGATTCAACAGGATTTTAACTCTGTTTAGCCAATTCCTTAGTCTATGTTGGTGTCCATCAGACTACCCATGATCCGTTAATATAATTTTTTAGATTACCTTAAACTATCGAAAGATGTTTAACAAAGAAAGACTAATTGATACTATGCTTGAATTGGTCTTATATATTAATTAAAGCTGATGTCTCCCCCCCCCCCTCCACACCTTACATTGGTGCTCGATAGCTTTAATAACAGAAGGCACATACGTAGATCTTTTCAGTTAGTGATTTATGCCACATATTGGTCAATGTTGTTAGAAAACAAAATTTTACTTTTAATAAATTTCTTTGCTTTTAATATTTAGTCCTGGTCAATATTTTTTTTTTCTTGAACTAGTATTAAAGAAATTGAATAGATCAGTGGTTCTGAACCTTTTTTTAGCCTGTGAACCCTTTCATCATGTATCAGAATGATACCACCATCCCTCCTTTCTAAAAAATGTCTGACTTAAAATGTTCATTCATACTAACAATAATAACTAATACTAACAATAATAACTAATACTAACATAATAACTAATACTAACAATAATAACTAATACTAACAATAATAACTAATACTAACATAATAACTAATACAGGGTGGGCAAAAATAAGGGTCCTATTTTTAAAAATTCATAACTTTTTTATTTATTGATTTAAAAAATTTTTTTTTTTAGAATAAGTAAAGGACCCCTTCCGAAGCAAGCATGAGCCGTATTAGCCCTAAGGAACGTACCCTCATTTAGAAAACATTATTTTTGCTTAAAAAACTCAAAACAGTGTAAAAAACAATACTTTAGTTTTTGTAAGTTTTAAGAAGTGTTTTTCGGCTAAAATTTGTTTTGTTTATTTCAAAAAATCTCGGAAGGGTCAGTCTACACACACATAAAGTTTGGTGAGTTTAACTTTTATTTTGTGGAAGTTATTCAAATTCAAGTTATTCAAATTTAAAGATAGGACCCTTATTTTGGCCCACCCTGTACTAACATAATAACTAATACTAACAATAATAACTAATGCTAACAATAATAACATAATAACATTTAATACAAACGTTAGCGGAGAGAAAATCCAACATGATGTTTCAGTAGTGATGGGCGATGCACACTGCATTCTTTTGTCTCTGAATTCAGTTTGTGCCTGCTAATCTGTGCTGCCAATCCCCCCCCCCCCCCGAAACCCTTAAATTCCCCCCAGAATGGGAATTTCCCCCCTTGTTGAAAACCACTGGATTAGATTAATAAATTTACTAATACCAATGAGAAAATTAACAAATGGAGTAATGGATCAAATAATATAAGCACATGAAATAAAAACATTGGTATGTATCAGGGCTGTGGAGTCTGAACACAAAACCTCTGACTTCGACTCCTCTTTTATGTAATTAAGTGATTATGACTTGTCTCATAAAGCCTATGCCTATGCTCCTAACGTCAGTAGGGTTAGGGTTTAAAAAAAAAAAAACTAGGACCATATGAAGTGCACATTTAAGAGTCAGAGTCACGCTATTTTTAACCGACTCTGACTCTTGTGATTTCTTAATTTATTCAAACTCAGACTCCGCAGCCCTGGTAAATGCCAATAAATAAAATAAACGGTTTTGCTTAATACCGTCATGGATTACTCTTGAAAATGTCATGTAGAACCTTCCTCACCTTTATACAAATGGACTCTTTCTATGAGACTTCTATAAATAGGCTGGGTGGTGTAGTTATGGCATTTTCTATTTGCCGAATGAACCTTTGGCATTGGTATCATGCTACCGCCCCCCCCCCCATCCAGTTCCCCAACCTATGATGCATGGCCTCCATTAGGAAACTACACTTTGTAGATAAACAAATGTGCTAATCTTTCTTGTTCATCTAAAAATCAGAGAATTATACAATTTAAATAATTTTTTTCAGAATTCAACCAATGAATCTAATATATAAAGTAAAGTTAGTCTCTTTCTCGATTTTTGTCACGGATTGTTTTCGGCTCTCCAGAAAAACATTCGACTGAGTCAGCATGCCGCTATTCCGAATTCGCAACAGCAAGCCGCAATCAATAGACTGTCTCTCCGGTCATAATTTTTTTTATAAGTCAAAATCTTTTTACTGTAAAACTTTATAATTAAAACTTATTGAAAGGAAAAGTTTTGTATTTTTATTTTTAAAAATTTATATCAAATGGATATATTTTTTTTTCTCAAAACATTGAAATATGAATTTTTGTTCAAAACATTGAAATATGAATTTTGTTCAAAATATGAATTTTTGTTCAAAACATTGAAATATGAATTTTGTTCAAAATATGAATTTTTGTTCAAAACATTGAAATATGAATTTTGTTCAAAATATGAATTTTTGTTCAAAACATTGAAATATGAATTTTTCTACCAATCATAATGCTGTCGGATTGCAGATATAAAAAAAAAATCCATTTTTACTTTATATTTAATTTCCATATGAAAAAGATTTACCAGAAAGTTTTAATTATAACGTTTTACATGAAAAAGATTTTGACATTTAAAAAATATGACCAGAGAAACAGTCTATTGATTGCGGCTTGCTGTTATGAATTCGGAATAGAGGCACGATGAGTCAAATGTTTTTTTGGAGTGCCTATTTTTCTCCTTACAAAATCAATATTTGATTCCGGTTCGTCAGATTTTTTTGGGGGGAGGGGGGGATCGTTGCAGCATGTTGTTAAGAACAATAATTCGATTTAATTCAATAAAATTCTTTGACCAGGTTGAAATTATTTTTATATGCTCGCTATCTTACAAAAAGAACATAGCTCTGTATTCGTCAATGCAGAGTTACTTCCCTTTATTTGGAACCAAAAAATAATCTTTTGAAAAACAAACTGCCTAGTTTAAAAGACAAAACCGAAATGCAAGTAAAAGCAGTACCAGATATCTACTTATATTGATTTATACGCAAGTTTTAAAAATTTAACAACGCAATGATTTTTTGAAAAAAGTGGAAATTTGACAGAATTTAAGTTTCATCATCATCATCATCATATGCAGTTTAACGGCCATTTAAAATGCTGGTATGTGTTGGGCGGCTTTATAAAGCTGACTTCCAAACTAACCTATCTCTGGCCAAGCCTCTATTTATCCCTCTTTCTCTCAGGTCCATTTTTATCATTTCCTCCCATGTTTTCTTTTGCCTTCCCTTGTGGACTAGATCTGCTATTTCAACTGTTCTACATCTACTAACCCAAGAACTTTCATCCATTCTTTCATCGTGGCCATACCATCGAAAGTTTTCTGCGCAAGTCACCTTATAATGTCCAAATCTAACTTTCCTTTGAGGTCATCAGAACTAAGCCTATCTTTAAGACTCACATTACACATTCATTGTATCATTCTCATATCATTTCTCTCCATGCAGCACATATCCTCAACCCTCACTGCCAAGCGTTCACTTCCAGACATCATCACACTTTGTAAACATGCCAGATAAACTTTTCCTTTGATTGGCAGTGGTAACGCTCTGCTGGACTTACTCCATCCACTCCTATTTCTTGTAATCACGCTTTGGTTCAAATTAATACACATTTTGTTCAGTTTACATGTATTGTTGCTGCAGCTTTTTTTTTTTTTTCAACACGAATTTAAGTCATGTGAAAAATAAAATTAAAGAGGCCTCCAGAGTGCTATTGAAGCCGTCTCTTCCAGCATGTTTGCTGCCAGGTTCAGAGGGTGAGGGTAGCACCAGTATAGACATCATTGTATGCTGGGTTCGAGTTTCATCAGTTCTGTAAGAAGTTGGGGAGTCAGAGTTGGACTGAAGAGTCATTAATGGTTGCAGGAGTCAGAGTCAGATATTTAAAAACCGACCAGTCTCGAGTCAACACTGACTGTAAAAATCATTTTCTTTAAAGCTATGCTTCAAACTCCCCATTTGCTTGCCTCCTTAAAGGGTTAGGCACAAAGTCGGTTTCAATGTGGGGGAAATCCAGCTCCCCAAAAAGAGGGATTCTGGTTGGGACAAATATAAAAATTGTCTAATCCCCTAAACGAGGACAGAACAAATACTACACTTTGAATTAATTACTTGCTATAACAAGTACAAAAACACAAATTAGGCACAAGGCCATCAAAATTGTGGTTAAAATGGGGGTCGTTGGTCATCCTCTATCTACCTTACAGTGTCAATTCTACTCTTAGCTAGAATCATTACAGTTACCACAATACCACATTTACTCTAGAGGGGGGGGGGTCTTAAAATATCATGAATGTGTTTAAAATTTAATTGCATTCATAAATATATATATATATATATTATTTCATGTATCCACATAAAATGTTATAAGGAGATATACTCTTTTATGTATCAATGTTCATTATTTACTTCAACAGTGCTCAATAAAAAGTAAATTATGAAAATATATTTATGGCAATTAAGCTACACAGAGGTTTACGCGTTTCATCCCCGTAGGGAATCGTTAGGCTAAAATGCATGGAGTTTGTGTTGCCAGGTGTTTTTATAGATACACGTGGTGTCTAGTCTAGCTAGTTAACCAATCAGATTCTTCGTTATTCTCTTAGCCAATCGTTGGGCTTCTCATAAACAAAGGTTTGGTAGGTTTTACTTTCTATTCTATTGTTCTGTTTTCTACAGGGATGGGCCACCCTATCTTATACAACTCTTACTGTTTACTAGTGATGACATATGACCCAGTTGACTTAATGCAAGCCTAGAATGTTATCTTAATAATTTTAAAGCAGTAAGGAGACCAATAAAAGTAGACTTTAAAAAAAAAAAAAAAATATTATTTATTTAAAATTCAAATTTTCGATTCATAAAAGAATCTTCATCAGGAGAATACAGACAATATTTTTTCTTTCTTTTTCTTGAACTTCTGTTCTTATTGAAGTCTGGTGTGTAATATCCGATCAAAATGCTGTGCCTTGGTACGCACGTGTATGCTATGAATAACCGCTTTAAAAATTACAAATTTAAAATGCATTCAGTGGAAATATTTTATTCGTTATCCTAATAAATTTAATGTATAGGAAATATATTGTAAAACAAAACGAAAACCTTCACACCGGCATTGTCAGTCAGCCCTTTGCAAAAGATAGGTAGTAACATCTTACATAGGAAAACGATCTGCACGTCATCTGCCCAAGAAAGTGTAAGTGAGAACGAGGCTATTTTAGTAGAGTTCGCGATATGTTCATTTTTACACTTCCTCGAACGTCACGAACAATCAAATCCCGTTTTTAATGATAAGTTATCAAGTTGCAGGTACAATCTGTTGTATAATTTAGTGAGTTGATTTTTTGAACGTGTAATTACAGTCTCTCTTTTTTTTTACATTGGGATCCGAATAAACATGAGTGTTGTGTTTGTGTCATTTGAAGAAGCTATATGTTCGGATCAGATTCATCTGAGCTTTGCACGGTGTATGAACAGGCAGCTGTTCACATGGGATTATCATATCATCATGCATGGATTATTGTTGCTACGTCTGCGCTGGTGCACCAACCACTAACTAGCCTCTATCTCTCTCTCGGACAAGGTGCAAAAAAATAATTTCTAACCTAATAGGTCCCGCACTGTCTGCAATACTCCAGCCACTGTCATATCACTGCAGCATTGCATCCTTGTGTTTGTTTTATAAGTGAATGTGATCCGATGAACTTAACTGCACTTCTACCCCCTAAACCCTAACCCCCTAAACGTAAATACTCCTGACCCACCTGACTCGCAGCTAAATCTCATCTCTTAACTGTAGAGGTCTACAGATGCCGGAAAATTTAATACTCAGATACTCTGATAGCATCTTTCCTCGGACTGCTCGTCTTTGGAACTTCCTTCCTCCTCCCTGTTTCCCCCAACATGCAGAAATTTAAATCTGATGTGAACAAACATCTTGCTGCCCAACTCCCCACTTAGGTTTCCCCTATAAATCTGGCCCCTATCATAGTAGCCCCTTACGCTTTAGTGGCAATATGCCTTGTTTAGGGTGAATAAAAGCAAGAGGAAAAAATCATGTTCAGTTTAATGTCCGTTTTACATACTGAAATTGACCTCCAAACTAACCTATCTCTGCCCAGGTTTTTATTTATCGCCCTTTCTCTCAATACCATCCTAAAACACTTCCTCCCATATTTTCCTTGGTCTTCCCCTGCCAACTGACCCCGCTACCTCAACTGTTCTACATCTACTAACTCAAGAACTCTCATCCATTCTTTCAATGTGATCAAGCCATCAAAGTTTCATACTCTGCACATATCTCCCTATACTATTCCAGATTTAATCTTCCTCTGAGGTCATCAGATGTAAGTCTCCTTTTAATAATCAAATTACACATTCATTGTATCATTAACATATCATTTCTCTCCATGCAACGCATGTCCTCAACACTCGTGGATTCAGTTTTAAATTCCGTACAGATTCCCAAGTTTGACACATGGATTCCCAAGTTCAACAAGATGCCCCCAAAGGATCGTTAGAGGTTAAATCGGCCGAAACATTGTAAGAATAACATCCAAGATGAGAACAGTAGTCCAAATAATACAAATTATCAATCTTCATCTAAAAAAAAAAAAAAATTCTGAAACCTTTTTGGGTTCAAATCAAATCAAATTTATTTGGCCCAAAACAATAGCAAAGTGCAACAAGCCATGTAAAAAGACAGGTGGAAGCTATATACATCCACATGCAGTCTTAATGTTTGTTGAAGCGCGCTATAAACATGGATATGGTAGTCATCGTCACAACTTCCTATGGCAGGTTGTTCCACGGAGCAGAAAGAGAGAATTTTGCTGCCTTTCTTTTATTGAGCCCCAAACGATCATGGTACGTCTTTTGCGGGTACCTGCAGAGTCCACGATTTGACGCTGCGGTGAAAAACTCCTCAGAAGATAGATTTAGTTTACTGTTGATGATATTGTATGACAGAATCAAGTCTCCTCGCATTCTCAGCTGCTCAAGTGAGAACAGATTTAGTCTTTAGAGCTGCTCTTTGTAAGCAAGTGTGGTGAGTCCTATCACTATCCTGGTTGCCAATCGTTGAATACGCTCCGGGTGTACAATATCTTTTTGTAGATAAGGATTGTTGTTTGAATGGCATACACAAGAATGAACCGTAACAGGGTTATTTATAAAGGACAAAAAGTGTTTGCTATTAGGTTGAGAAAGGATCTCCGGATCAGGTAGAGAATCCGCCTAGCTCTGTTTACCATCTCGATACAATGGCACGTTGGTTTGAAGGAGTTGTCCACAACCGTACCAAGGTCCTTCGCATCAGTGACGATATTGAATGGTTGAGTCAGGGGAGAGAGAAGAGGTCAGTAGGTGGGGAGCTGATAGGAAAATCACTGCAGAGTTCAGGGGTAAAAAATCGAAGCTTAGACCGGATTAGACTTTATTCAGATTATCCTGGGTTATTTAATGGCAAAGCAATACCAATTGGAAACAAATTTATTATAAGCGATTCATTGAACATAAGTTGCTAATTTACCTTTCCCAACGGTATCAGTGCATCTTTCGATGAGAACAGATTTGATAGGATTTCAACTCAGCATATATGATTCCATAGTCTGAGACAGTATCCATTGAGCCAACCACTCAACTCCTATAAACAAAGGAGACATATTATGATTTTGAATCCAACACACACTTCACACAAAAATCGCGCTTATACATCCAAGACGACTATAGTTAAATATAGGGGCGAAGGAGGGGGGGGAGATACATTTTGGGCAGCCCTCCAATTAAATGTACTTTGAGTCACCATGGTAACAAAACCCCACTTGAGATCGCCAGTTCATTTGGTGCCCACCGGGCATTTACCATCTTGTAAACATGCCAACAGGTTGAGAGATCTTGAGATGTCGTTGATGAAAAGATTATTCTGAGTTGTCAGACTTTTCAAGACTTTTGGTAAAATGGTGCTCAGTGGGATGCTGAAGATTAAAGGCTGATGTGAGAATCTTTTGAGAGCGAAGACAAGAATCATTGGGTTTTAGGAATTCAAAGAAAGTCTGGGTGGCCTCAGGGTTTATGGCGTTTAGGTGCTAAAATATAGGACCTCAAATTGAATGGACCAGGTTTTTCAAATCAGTGTGGTTTCTTTTTTTGTGTCAATCATTTGGTTGAAACTAGAAAAAAACGTGACCCATTAGGTCACACATTAAGCTCAAGTAAGATTGTTTGAATGATAAAAAAAAGTGAGTTTGCAAAGCCAGTTTAATTTAAAAAC
>OY744525.1:14792949-15002949 GCA_963556195.1 Sepiola atlantica | reverse complement strand
TATACTAGTTCATGTATTATATTAGTTTCTGTAGATGTTAATCCGTTAAAACTCCAGTGTTTATAAAAAGTGCTCAATAACAAGTAGAGCTGTTCTTTAGTATAAATAAAATTTATATATATATATATATATATATATATATATATATATATTATACACTAGCAAAAATATTTGATTGGGGGGGGAGGAAGAGAGCATATTTTTGCTCGTATATATAATGTAAATATTGAAGGTTTTCTAATGAACAACTGATTGTGAAAATTTCTTGTGGACGTACGTAACCCCCCCCCCCCTCCCCAAAGGAGTAGATAATGCCAATTGTCTTTCTCGCTTCCTCCCACCAATTGAAATAGTTTCGTCCGGAGAGGGGGGGGGAGTAGAAAAAGACATGTGTTTTACTTGTTAACTTTTTCGTGATAGGATGGAAATACATATATTAATTTATACATAAATATACAAATAAATACATATTGGTCTTTATCATAGAGTGTGCTGCTGTGTGTCTAGGCAGTAAATCTGCATTGAAATAAACATTGTTGGAAGAAATCGACAACTCATAAGAAGAATTGCATTTTTTGACCAACTTTTGCAACAAGTGTTCTCAATATGCGAAATGAAGAATACAAGGGAATATTCAGAATTGTGTCGATCAAAACTTTTGAATTAATCAGGTTCTTTTTGTTTTACTAAATGGTCACCACTTATCAAGGCCAGATGCCACTCGAGGATAAAAGTTAATGAGATCAAATGATTGTCCGGACCAATTTTTGCAACAAGTGTTCTCAATATGCGAAATGAAGAATACAGGGGAATATTCAGAATTGTGTCGATCAAAACTTTTGAATTAATCAGGTTCTTTTTGTTTTACTAAATGGTCACCACTTATCAAGGCCAGATGCCACTCTAGGATAAAAGTTAATGAGATCAAATGATTGTCCGGACCAAGTTCGAAAACTTGTGGAAACGGTTTTAGATTAGAATCTTAATATTGACTTTGAAGATGACCAAATTGTAATCTGTGGGGAAGCAGTCCTGTGGCAACGTGTTCCACAGACAGGAAGCCCTTGTGAAGGAGCTCTGTTCATGAAAATCTTTGTCGGATTGATTGCTGAGAACGGATTCTTGGCTTGGTATCAAATACAGTCCCGTGGTGGTGTCTATATGAAGCTGTCTATTTTGTTTATAAAGTACATCTAACCTGGTGTCTCATAATATAGTGGACGTCTTTGAAAATGGCATGATGTCCAGACAGTGAATGAAGAATGGAGAAAGGAAGAAGACGAGAACAAAAGATGGACTCGATAGAGGCCATAACATATTTAGAGAATATTGCCAAAATATCAGAATTACTTTTTTATCGTGAAAACTTTTTGTCTTTTACTTATGAATATTTGAGCGCCTTCTTTTTTGGAAATACTTTACGTAGTGTTCCAATGTGAAGCATTTCTTAGATTTACCATTCACCAATTTTGTGCATTGGTAGATGTTTGCATATAAATTAGAAAAAAACTTTTTTTCAAAGAATAAAACAAAAGGACTTCATATATTTGCAAAACAAAGAACAAGACGTTTTCTGAAACAAAACAGAATAATTTGACTTCATACTGAAATTTTTTTTTCATATTTTATCTTACATTCATAGTTTTTTGTTATTATATTTCAGCAACAAAAACTCACTAAAATGTAAATTAGAAATATTCCATATATATATATATATATATATATATATATATATATATATATATATATATATATATATATATATATATAGATAGATAGATAGATAAATGCAGGAAGAGAGATAAAGATGTGCTGATGACAAATCTATTTCATCTTCGAAAGAAAAATAAACATGTTTTTATTTAATACACCTTGCATTGAACAATCGAAGATGAAATAGATTTGTCATTCGTACATCTTTATCTCTCTTCCTTCATTTTTCTTTATAATTGCTCTATCTAGTATATTGAGCTTAAACCATTTCACTATAGGTTCAATTCTCTAAAAGTATACTTTTAGTCTCATATATATATATATATGAAAATATATCTATAGCAAGTAAGCTACACAGAAACGTTCATGTTTCATTCCTGCAGGAAATCATCAGACTAAGTGCGTGAATTATTTCATATCTAAGTAGTGTTTACTCAAGCAAACTAAAACAATCAGATTCGTTGGTATTATTACTTTCTCTCGGGTTATTATGTTCATTGGCCAATGGCCAAACTCCTCTCAAAGGCTTGACAGCCCTTTGTTTGAGAGGCGTTTTGGCGTTCCACATTAAAAAAATAGTTATCCTAAAGTAAAGTTTGTTCAGTTAGTTGCTATTTTACTTCTACAATTTAGCAATATTTGGCGATCTTTAAAATGAAAAATTTCTAGCTTATATATATATATATATAATGATGATTGCCACTTTTTTACAGAAGAAGGCCATCCCTACAAGATTGCAATGTCCAGTTGGGGTCACGCCGATTGTTAAGCAGGCCCAACTTATTTTTACAAGTTTTTATCGCCGTGGGTCTTGTAGGAATATCTGTACATGTAGATGGCCATGCTGTGCACTTGTATGACACGCAGAGCATGCTTTCCTTCTACAAAGCCTGGTTTCAGTGACAAGCTGAAGCAAGATAACTGAGAGACGATGTAGAGTGCAGGTTTTATATCGGAGTTTCCATCTCCTAAATGGATATATATATATATATATATATATATATATATAAAAACTTATTTTTTCCCCAAACATTGGGCGCTTTTACAATTATGTTGTGTGTGAGAAATGTGTATATGCATATACACATAATAGATGATGATGATGACTCAACAATGATGATGAAACACCAAAACATATATAAGTTATATACGGCATAATCACGTTGACACACTGGTTCCAATTAGATCACCAAAGTTAAGCGATGTTTAGCCTGGTCAGTACTAGATGGGTGACCATTTGGGAATACCGGTTGCTGTATGTGGACACCTAGCTATGGGCAAATTGCGTTGTCAACCCGCAATACCTAGCGTGGCGACTACGACAAAACCCGTAAAATGACGGTCACCAAAATAAGGTAGACAGAAACTAGGGAAGGGATCAAAACGCTGAGTTTTTAGGGGGCATAATATGGGCACAACCTCCGATTTGAAAATCCAAATATATCAGATCTGCATTGAATTTGATCCATCGTCATCAGAGATTAGTTTAACTTTTCTGAATTTTGATTCCTTCAAAAGCCTTAAATTTTAGACATCTTCTAGAATCAAAATCATGTAATTGATTTTCATCAAAATCGGAATAAGGATTCTAGACATAAGGTTTAGTATCATTATGTCTTAATTTTAATTTTCGTAAAGGAACATAAAAGTGGTGCAAAACTGTTCCATTTGGGGATTTACTTTTACCCATCATGGGACGGGTATTCTTTTATGCATGGCCTCCACTCAGTCTTGAGAGACAATGGATACCCCCTGTGAGGGTGGTGGCACATGTAATTGCATGAAGCAAGGGTTGAGCAATCCCAACCACACCTCTCCTGGGTCGGCACAGCTTTATTCCAGTGGCAAGAGAAAATCAAGGACGACTGGAAAAAATACCAAGATAAGCGGAGAGCACATACAGCACCTGGTATTCCCAAATGATCACCCATTTTAGTACTGGCCAGGCTCAACGTCGCTTAACTTCGGTGATCTAACAGGAACCGGTGTGTCAACATGATTGTGCCATATACACTGGCAAGTTTTTGTTCGATTTTTTAAAATCTGTTACTTATCAAGGCCAAAAGCCTCTCAAGGATTAGGGTAAATTACGGTATTCTTTTAGTCATATATATATATATATATATATATATTATTATTATTTCATGTATCCACATAAAATGTTATAAGGAGATATAATATTTTATGTATCAATTTTCAGTATATATATATATATATATATATATATATATATATATATATATATATATTATTATTATTTCATGTATCCACATAAAATGTTATAAGGAGATATAATATTTTATGTATCAATTTTCAGTATTTACCTATATATATATATATATATATATATATATATATATATATTATTATTATTTCATGTATCCACATAAAATGTTATAAGGAGATATAATATTTTATGTATCAATTTTCAGTATTTACCTATATATATATATATATATATATATATATATATATTATTATTATTTCATGTATCCACATAAAATGTTATAAGGAGATATAATATTTTATGTATCAATTTTCAGTATTTACCTATATATATATATATATATTATTATTATTATTTCATGTATCCACATAAAATGTTATAAGGAGATATAATATTTTATGTATCAATTTTCAGTATTTACCTATATATATATATATATATATATATATATATATATATATATTATTATTATTTCATGTATCCACATAAAATGTTATAAGGAGATATAATATTTTATGTATCAATTTTCAGTATTTACCTATATATATATATATATATATATATATATATATATTATTATTATTTCATGTATCCACATAAAATGTTATAAGGAGATATAATATTTTATGTATCAATTTTCAGTATTTACCTATATATATATATATATATTATTATTATTATTTCATGTATCCACATAAAATGTTATAAGGAGATATAATATTTTATGTATCAATTTTCAGTATTTACCTATATATATATATATATATATATATATATATATATATATATATATATATATATATATATATTATTATTATTTCATGTATCCACATAAAATGTTATAAGGAGATATAATATTTTATGTATCAATTTTCAGTATTTACCTATATATATATATATATATATATATATATATTATTATTATTTCATGTATCCACATAAAATGTTATAAGGAGATATAATATTTTATGTATCAATTTTCAGTATTTACCTATATATATATATATATATTATTATTATTATTTCATGTATCCACATAAAATGTTATAAGGAGATATAATATTTTATGTATCAATTTTCAGTATTTACCTATATATATATATATATATATATATATATATATATATATATATATATATATTATTATTATTTCATGTATCCACATAAAATGTTATAAGGAGATATAATATTTTATGTATCAATTTTCAGTATTTACCTATATATATATATATATATATATATATATATATATATATATATATTATTATTATTTCATGTATCCACATAAAATGTTATAAGGAGATATAATATTTTATGTATCAATTTTCAGTATTTACCTATATATATATATATATATTATTATTATTATTTCATGTATCCACATAAAATGTTATAAGGAGATATAATATTTTATGTATCAATTTTCAGTATTTACCTATATATATATATATATATATATATATATATATTATTATTATTTCATGTATCCACATAAAATGTTATAAGGAGATATAATATTTTATGTATCAATTTTCAGTATTTACCTATATATATATATATATATATATATATATTATTATTATTTCATGTATCCACATAAAATGTTATAAGGAGATATAATATTTTATGTATCAATTTTCAGTATTTACCTATATATATATATATATATATATATATATATATATATATATTAGCTATACTATTCTGGCATTGTCCCGTATGCATCACATTCAAATTGTTTTGTAAATATTTCTATGTTCTATAACCAAGCCTTATTTGTTAGATTTAAGGTAAAAAAACGTAAATAAAGAACACTAACTCTTACTCAGGTAATAAGAGTTATTCCTCCTGGCTGATATTACTTTTTAGGTGTTCATTTTAAAATGTCTCCATATTAGCAAACTGAAGATCCGGATTCAATAAAATGTTTTAATAAATTCTATAGAAGTATGTTATTATATTGCCAATGAGATGACCCAACAATAACAAATGAAAATTGGCAGAATGAAAGTTTGATTTGTCAGCTTAAATGCTATTTAGGTCCAACTTTAAAAATCCGGCTGACATAGTTTTATATATAAGATATATGTATGCAATTTCCTTAAACAGTGGACGAAAAATATATTATATGTTATTCCATCATCCCAGGTAAAGTTAGGTACCTTTCTCAGAACAGTTTGCCTTTTTGTATATATTTTTAAATTTTTTATTCAGGGTTTCGATGAAAATTTCTTCGATTCTATTCTACTGCCAGCCTCCATAAAGTCTGTGTCAGAGTCCTCTTTCAGCATATCTCATGTAAGATACATGGAAGTATGAATATATAACAAAATATGAAACAAACAAAAAAAATATTATTAATGTAGGGCATGAGTTATTTCCCTTGGGGAGAGGAGAGAAGAATGGGAGTGGGGACTGAATATTAACAACCATATTTGACTTGTGGATTATTTTACCAAAGAGCTGTAAGATGATTACTTCGATAAACATTTTGTTTGAAAGAAGTGAGGAATTTGTATTTGGCGCTACTTAGATTTCAACATTTTATTTTGGAATGGCTTTACTTAAAGAATATTATAACAAATGGCACGTGCTTCTGTGCAATCATACCACTAAGAAAAACAAAACAAAACAAAAAAACACAAAATGAAAACAGACTTGTAGTTTTAAATATGCCTATTAAAATCCCATGCATTTCAATAACAAACAAATAGTGTTTGTGTGTGTTTTTTTAAAATTTTTAATTTCTTCTTTTTCTCTCTTTAGGCTGCAATAATGTATAAATTAAAAAGAACAATGCCACTCATAGAATCCTTAATAAATTTCAATCTTTTCTGCAATCCAACCTTATCTCTATGCCTGACTTATCCACCAAGTTTCAGTAATAAATATCGAACAGACTTTGTTTTATCACTGTTCAATGATATATGGGGACACTTTGGTAATCGTCTCATCAGTAATACTAATAGATATGATTCTGAATAGGTTTCACACTCATCGACCCGTAACTCTCCAGATCTTTCTCTCTGGGCTTCACATTTACTGGACCTTAACCTCCCAGATTTGTACCTATGGGGTTGTCTAAAAGATAATGTCTATAAAAACAATCCCCAGACTATTCCCAAACTGAAGAATCCCATCACAGCCAAATCAGGTCAGTGCCAAAAGAGAAGCATGTCAGAGTTATTTATAATTTTGCACAACATATCCAGGTATACTTATCGAATGGTGATCAAAAAAGAAGACTGTTGGACATTCATGACTGAAACTTGATGGACAAGTCCATGTTACCTTTATAACTGATTCAAAGATAGATCTTAGCCTGGACCATCACATTCACAGATAAGCTTCAGGTCCAACTTGCAGTACTGAATACTTAAATATTTTTGTTAAATAGCTTGGATTAATATTTCCTCTGAAATGTGCAAAGTCCATACATATATTGTTATAACATATTTGAATGTCGGGTGTGGGGAGGTTTTGGTCCCCACTAGATGACCTGTTGTTGTCTTGTCAGCAGAAAACGCTGTTTTTTTTGTTGACATGTAAGTTTGCTCATTGGGTAGTGATGTTTTTCAGCAGTGGTGACAGTGGCAGATATTGTTCTTTTCCTCTTCTGTTCCTCTCTTTCTGGCTGCAATAATGTAAAAAATTAAAAAGAACAAATAATCCCATTATTTTCTCTGGATTTGTTTTATTATTTTTTCCAGCAATTTCCAGCAAGTACATCGAGATAAACTGTATTTTCCCCTTTCAACCCCTATAGGGGTAGTGCAAGTCTAAAAAATAGTCAACGGTTCACTTTGACACAAAACACTCAAGAAGCGGGACAAATCTCACTTTTCTGCCATGTACTTCCTCCCATAACATAACTTGTTGTACACGTAGCTCTATGCTCTAACTTGTGTTCTAATGGAAAATTCCATCTCCTTACTTAAATTAACCTTCTGTGAAATTTTTCCTTTTTTTAATCGTATTTTTACACATCCAAGTCCAGTATCGTTACAGAAATAGCTTGAAGGAAAACAATGATTTTTAGGATTAGACAGGAAATAGTTTTTAAAAGAAAAAACAAAACACTGACTCTCCCAAAATAACACTTGATTAATTGAAACAAGTCTTGAAATAAAATATTGGAAGTTCTTATTTTACCCATAGCTGGGAGAGTGTTATTTTACCCATAGCTGGGAGAGTGTTATTTTATCCATAGCTGGAGTATGTTAGGTTTCATACCTTTCCCAAGAGTATTATAGCTAAATAAAAGCAACAGATCTGACTGGATTTGGCTTAGTCAATTCCATAGTCTGTGTCAGTATCCATTAAACCACTCACAGCCATTTATATATATAAAACACCTTTCTATTGGATTTACTTCATTCTTGAACTTTTTCTAGGCTGCCTTCACGAAAACCCTTCTTCCATCTTTAAATCTCCTTTCACTGGACACCTTATAAACGGACTTTTACCAACTGGACAGACCCCATATCTTTTTACATGCACATTCTCACTCTCCATTACTTAATATTTTTTCAAATTTTGAATTTTTGCTTTTCCACTGCCAACCTATTTATCTATGTAATTCCTCTGATGATAAGATTTTAATCTTTGAAAAGCCTTGGCTTAAGGAAAGAATAATAAACATGTTTTTACCGAGTACACCTTGCATTGAACAATCAAAGTTGAAATAAATTTGTCATTCGTACATGTTTATCCTTCTTCTTTAATTTATCTTTATATATATATATATATATATATATATATATATATATATATATGTTAGATATACTCGTGACCCGTTGGGTCACAGCTACTATCACTATTTATTTTACTTCGATTTCATTCAAAAATTCATAAACTGTGACATATGTATGTTAAGACATTATTCTTGGATAACTATAAAAATAATATTATTTTGCCATTTAATTTGCATACGTATTTGTGGTGTGTACAGACACTGTAAATTAGATGGCAACACTGAATAAAAGGGGAAGATTTTCTGTAGATGGTCACAGAGACATCAAGAAATATTCGAGAGTGGTTGAATCAACATAGTGAGAGTGGTGGAGGGGGGGGGCGAGAAAAATACATAGCTAGCTCAGCGAGAAATGGTAGCCTTATTCAGTTAATTTAAAAAATTACAGCTAATTAGAACCATTAAAAACTTTTCTTTTTCAAACGTAACTCAATCCCAGAACTTATGAATATTTTTAGCGTTTATTTTGTGTGATTAAAGCATGTATATAAAAAACCTTAGGGAAACAAATGTTGATCAACTCATATAGATAATTAAACGTTTGATGATTATTTGAAAAAAACAAAAAACATTCAAGAGGGCATTCTTTAGCAATGTCTTCAGACAGTTAAAAAAAAAAAACGTAAAGTAGGTGACCATAGTTGAGGGCGACCTGAAGGCTCCCTCTTCATTAATTACTACACCATGATGTAGGGGAGGGCGTCACTCCTTTCCCAGGATTACTCCACTTACCCTTGATCCTCACCTTATGATGCTGAATTTTTAGTAAGAGGGCATCAAGTACCATTTTAAAAAGCTTTTGGTATGATCCGACCCTGGTCCCCTGGCTCATTAGTGAACACTTACATTTATGCGAAATACGCCGGTTCTTCAGTCAGTAATCAATATAAAATACCATGAAATGTATATAGCTATTTTTTTTATCGATCTCTAAAAAGAATTTAAAAGAAAAAAAACGTAACGTGAACTTATGTAAATTATTCACTCAATTCTTTTATATTTCAGGAATGTTGATACGAATCTAAAAACAAAATGCGCAGTTTAAATTTCTTGCTTAGATTTTTTGGGTTCAGCCATTTTTGTTGAATTTTTAGAAAATAAAACCATATAAACTTGAATAAAATATTCGTTCAATGATGACCTGAAATATAGCACGTCATTCGGGTCATCTTAAATGTATATTATATCTTAGGTCATCATTTAACGAATGTTTTATTCAGGTCGTCTTAGGGAGGTGACGGCGGTGAAGTAAATAACGACATCGACTGACGACCTGCGTGTGCCAAGTTCGAATCCAGTTGGTTCCACAGCACTTATGGATGTTGCCAACCTTCATGTGGCCCCTCTCGTTAAATAGAATCGGGGAAACCAATTCCAACAACAGAATCAAGTCAGTCAAAAAGGCGCACAATGCAGATTCATATGAATTAACATTATTAGGTCATCTTAAAAGATATCCATTGTTATACAAAAGCCGAGTGAATCAACGTTTGTTTCCCTAAGGCTTTTTTCCAATATATTTTAATCACAAAAAAATACATGCGGAAGTATTCTTTACTTTTGGGATTGAGTTATATTAAAAAAAAAAGCATTTCTATTTTACTTGCTCTGATTAGCTGCAATTTACAATCGACTCACCAAGTGACCAATCTCTTACTAAGTTTCTGTCTATCACTCTCTTCCTTTCTCACTGTATTTTGTTTGATCCACCCCTGTTTTATTTGATATGATATCTATCACTCACCCCCCCCCCGCCTCTCTCTCTTTCTCTCTCTCTTTCTCTCTCTCTCTCTCTCTCTCTCTCTCTCTCTCTTTGTTTATTAAAAGTCAAAGATAATAAATAAAGGGAAAAAAATAAAACGATTGGAATAATCCATTATAAAAAAAAATGAATAACGCCACAAGTAGTAATATGATTTAACTTGTAGCTGGGAAGGAAATAGAGAGAGGAAGGAAGGTATAACAAGCAGAAAGCTACTAATTTTATATTTGTATTTTTTAATTTTTATATTTAACTGGCTTTGCAAACTCACTTTTTCCTGATTCAAACAATCGAACCCGATCTGAATGATCGATCCACCTGGTTACATTTTTTTCTTGTTACCCACTATCTTATTCTCTCTTTCCACCCTCTCTTCAATTGTTATATACGTACAGGATCGTTTTTTTGTCTAAAGTAAAAGAAAATAATGATAACAAATTTTTAAAAAGATTTAAATGGCTGATTTATTTCGAAAAAAAACGAAAAGCATTATGTTGGAGTTTATGTCGTAAATAATTTTTTTTTTTTAAATAGGATTTAAAATAAATAAATTTATGCTATTGTATTTTTGATTTCAATCAATAATCGATTAACAGTAAAAAAAGCAACATGTAAGTTACGTAGAGGTGAGACATGTATGGAGTACTGTTGTCATATTTCGGCTGGTGAATCTCTGTCCCATTTGAGGGTTCTTGATAAGGTGCAGAAACGTAACTGTAATTTGATTGGCCCCACCCTTTCTTCTTCTCTACACGCTCTCTCTCACAGACGTGATGTTGCTAGTCTCAGTCTTTTCTATAAATACTATTATGGCATGTGTTCTTCAGAATTATGTGATCTATTCCCTGCTTCTTTTGTTCCAGCTGCTTTGACTCGTTGGTCTAGTGGTCTCCATCAATTCGCGGTTTTGATACTTCATTGTAATACAGCTTCCTATTCCAGTAGCTTTTTCTAAGAACCGCAGGCTTGTGGAACTCTCTTCCTGCTGACTGTTTTCCTCCTACGTATAATCTTGGTCTTTTTAAGACTAAGGCCAATAGGCATCTCCTGTTTTTGCGATAAGCATATTTGTTCTTGTTACCTTCCTTACATCAAGTGGCTTCATGCCTTGTCTGGAGCGATTTCCATAATAAATTTTTTTTTTTTTTTTTTGAATTCATACATGCACATGAGAATTGGTCACATTATTAAGAGTCCTAAAAATAAATATTTAAAACTTTTATACAGTACTACTTGGAATGCCTGTATCAAGTTTGGTTTGATTTATCTGTTTTATGGCATATCAACCCTCTTGGGGTTATCTAATACTGAATACACAGTGCCTATTCTTCATTGTATACAATTAATTGAACACAAGTTGCTATTTTTACTCATAACTAGAGTAAATTTACAGGTTCATACCTTTCCCCAAAAGTATTACCATATAAATGATCACAATAGATTCAATAGGATTTGAACTCTGCATGACTGATTCCATAAGCAACGTCCCACTTATCTTTATCGTTATTTCCATGAAAGGTGCTCGACTGAGCTTTGCTTTCTGGTTCATCCTAGTAAGACATTTACAGCAAAAACTCCTCGTCTTTTTACCATGACTGTAAAGAACTTTCCTTTCTTGCTTTGTGTGCCTAAGATCAAATAGAATTTACATGAACAGAGTTTCTTTCCAAGAACTTCCCATCCGTGGAACTCGTTGCTACAAGATTGCTTCCATGGAGGTTACAACATGATCCTTTTAAAATCTAATCTCAATAAACACTTGTCATAAACCGTCCTCCTAAGTCATCAATATTTATTCAATCCATTCAATCTGCTCATAATATTCTTCATCATTCAACTGACGATTTATTCATCTCATTAACCCTCATCCTCGAGAGGCTTTTAACCTTGATAAGTGATGAGTCACAGTCAATAAAAAAAATATGGCAGTTTTGTTAAATATTAGTGGTTGTGGAAACCTGTAAGCGCTTTAATAGTTGGAAGAAGTTGGATCTCCAAAATCCTTCAAACTAATCAAAAACTGCAAGCAGTTTGCCACAAGCCGGTGCACAGCCGCCATATTGTTTAAATATCAATAACTTCTTAGCTGCCCGCTGATTGGTTCAAGCAATCTACTTCCTCCTTGGCTTGACCAATCAGTGGCCTTCTCTTAGGTGAATCTCGGAATGCTAGCATAACTATATAAACACTTGAGCGCAATACGTCGCTCTCTTTTGCTTCTTAGGCATGAGACACCTTACAACCTCTCAACATGTAGACGACTACTACACCTGGCCGGGCTACATACCCCGGTCCACTTTGACCACGAAGAACCGAGAAGCCCAAATGGCAACTAAACACACACTCACACACGCATACTTACATACACACCTGGATGCGTCCTGGCACCGTTGCCGGTGTACAAACATTCTATTTGATAAACTATTCTCTCTTCCATACTCATGGGGAATTAAAGTAATGGACTTCCTTTACTTTTGTCTTCGTCCATAATTATGGACATACTAACCTCTTTCCTTTTTGTTCATGTACTAACGAAGAAGACTCAATAAAGTTGTTATTAAATATTAGAATGAGTGTTTGTCCTAACTATTCTACATTTTGGTGACCCCGACGTGAACACTGAAAATACAGACTATAGGATTATCGGTTTCAAAAAGAGTTAACTTTAAAAGTTGCTCTTTAAATGATAAAAAAATTTGATGCGCAAGTAATTTTGGGTAATTTAACTCTAGTTCAAACCACATTTATAGAATTCTTTGTTTTAATTATTGCAGATGTCAAAGGCAAAACAATAATATAAAAAAAAATATATATACAACGTGCATTTTTATGATAGAAGTTCTTGTAAATTTTTTTTTTTTTGATACGATACTGCCTGAAGTAAAAGATATCATGTTAAACCGTTTTTTTAAGAGCCTCGTGTTTTTCTCCCATGAGGTTGAACTACACTCTTCCTGGAGGAGACGGGAGACAGTTTTCTTCCTGTAGTAGGCTTCAGATGTTTTTTTCTGAAATCATGCTTCCTTCTCTTGGGTGTACTTATATTTGTGGATTGTGGTTTAACATAAGTTAACGTTCCATATATATATATATATATATATATATATATATGTGTGTATTATACACACACACATATATACATACATATTCCCAGCGGCATTTTGCTATTCCAACAACTGATGATAAAATCAGAAACAAACTACAAGACTCCAAATCTGATAACTCCCTAATGGCTTCTAATGCCACATCTAATATATAGTTGAACTAATAAATTCTTTTGCTGAACTATTAAGATAAATCATGATTATTCTATCAGCAATATCAGTCATAGATCTATTATTTTGAGTAGAGATCGGCAAATATTTCTGCTTTTTTTTTTTCATCAAAAAGGTCAGATTAGAGATACGTATAAGTTTTGCAAGGCAAGTGGCAAAAATGAAGTTCTACGTGTCAAGGAAATAACCACTAAAAACTTCACAAATATTTCATTGGGGAAACTAAGTACATTTGCTGTAGAATCGAATACTCATCTGCTAATCAAAGGAATGGAGTTATCTTTTATAAAGATTACTAGGCATGCCGTGACCCGTTGGGTCACAACCACTATTTATTCTACTTTAATTTAATTCGAAAATTTTTATTTATTTTTTTATTTTTTTAACTTAGTTCACCCCTAACCTTCACATTCACAAGTTGTAGACGTAAGAGACTACTGAGAATTAGGGTGAAAGTTTAGGGGAAGAGTAAACTTCGATCGTGTGGCCACGTTGAAAATATGGATGAGAGTTCTTAGGTTAGTAGATGTAGAACAGTTGACATAGCAGGTTCAGTTCACAGGAGAAGGCAAAGGAGAACATAGAAGTGAATGTGATAAAAATGGACCTGAGGGAAAGAGGGATGGATAAAGACCTGGTTAGAGATAGTTTAGTTTGAAAGTCAATTTCTTAAAGTCGTCCAACACATGCCAACATGTAAAATGGACGTTAAACCGAATATGATGATGAGGATGATGATGATAATGATTCACTCTGAAAGTTTACAGACATTCAGTTTTCAACAAAATCTTCATACGCAGATACCGAATTAATATATTTATATATGATTGTAATAATCATCTATAACCTAATATATTGTTATATATTAGGAGTAAATTATCTGATATTTATTTGAAAAGTGCTCAATACAGGGTAGAGCTTTATAGCATTCATAAACAAGTTAAATCTTGTCAGGTCACAAAAACAAAAGAATGAAATAAAATTTAAAATTTAAAAAATGAACGGAGGAGATTTGAAATCAGAATATGCTCACGATCGTGTAGTCAACAGGTTTTAGGGTAAAATATATAATCATGAATTTGTGTTAATCTTTTTTGTTTGTTAAATTAATGTTTTGTTTTTTTTGTTTATTAACATGTTTCTAACCTATACATTCTGTCGGATTATCATCTAAATATTTCTCTCTCACACACATAGAAAAAAAAATTAATTCCCGAAACAGTTTGCACTAATTTTATGTCTTTTACGAATATCAAAATCAAGATATAATGCTACTAAACCGTATGTCTAGAATCTCTATTCCAATATGATCAAAATCCACTACATGATTCTAATTCTAGAAAATGCTAAAAATTTAAGGCTTAAACTTAAGGGGTCTTCAGAAGAAATTAAAATTAAGACAATCTTTCTTAATTGGTGTCTAATTGCCATGGATCAAATTCAATGCAAATCTGAAATATCTAAATTTTAAAATCTGAGGTAAGGCCCATATTATGTCTCCTAAAACCCTTTTAAAAATACCTTAAAGAAACTGCAATTTGGGGAATATTTATTCATTTATGTCTCAGACCTATTGCTAAAATTTCACATAAAAATCGGAGGTATCTGAATGTTCACAAAGTGCTTCAACCCCCTTTTTATCCTCTTTGCATGAAACGAAATTTAGCTAAATACAGCCCACATTACGACCCGTCCACCTAGCAGCTGTGTTTCAAAATTATTAATGATCGGTTAATTAGTTTAGGAGTGAATCTTCTACGTACAAATATATAAACATATACACATACATAACTTTATATAAATAGAGATATATGGTTTTAGGGTTGAAATATTGTAGTTTGGGAGTTTTAGCTTGACACACATTACTGATGTAAAATTGCTCTAATAAAAAAAAATGAGCAGAAAGAGAACAACATTCTTTTCCCCCGGACACACACACATCTCATTTCCATCCATACTTTTCGAAGATGTTTGCAGAAATTTAAGAAAAATAATTTTTTTTCGTCCTTTTAAAATTAATTGGATATTTGTGTTTCATCTTGATTTTAAAGAATCGTTTGAATGATTTTTTAAACTTTATTTTTTTCAAAACTACTTGATTGTAAATTATGTAAATTATTGTTCCTCAACTCAGGAATCCAAATGAATAATTCTATCAAACTTTCCAATTCCATCTTCTTACATAAATTGTATCTCATGAAAAACTCATTGAAATTTGTGAAACCCATTCTTGTTTGGAGTTTTTTTACTTTATTATTTGTTTATTTTCTTTTTTAAATGAATGAATTGAGCTGCAAAGAAGAAAAATTCATTCAGGTTTTGGATCAGCTTCAATTTCAAAGCGATGCATTATGGGTAAAGAATCAAAATGGTTACTTGATTAATTAGTTAGTGATCTTCAACTGTTGTCAAATTAAGGTTTGAAAATGGCTCAGACGTTTTTTATTTTTATTTGTTGATTTTAAAAACAAAACCACACTTCACCTTCAATTTTGCGTGTGTTTTGAATTTTTTATTTGTTTTGGGACATTTTTCTTCAATTTTTTTTCAGAAATTTAATTACATTGGTTTTTGCCAGACACCGAATAAATGAGCTTTTCATTGCAATCTGGTCGTTAACTGTTTTTTTTTTTTTCTTTTTGTTATTGTTGTTTCTATTCTGGTTAGTCATCACTTGATGGAGAAAAAAAAGGTGCAGAAGTTAACAAGAATATTGAAGAAGGGCAAAATGAGGGGAGATAACTGCCTTTTATGAAACAAAGCCAGAGAAATGAAAAGAAAAAAAAAGATGACTGACAGGGTGACAAATGTAAAAACAGATACAGATGATTAAAAATAAACAGATGTACAGATGAAAAGAAAGAAAGAAAGAAAAAGGCGCGTATCAAAAGATAACTTGTAAAACAGACAAAAATAATTAAATTTGTAATGAAAAGCCAACATGGATCAAACTTGCGAGATAAGAATTAGTTGAAACAAATAAACATCTTTTTAAATTGGAGAACCGTCACTGTTAAATCGATAAAAAAAAAAAAACAACAAAAAAACGTATAATCTATAAGTATAGCTGTAAGTGCCTTTATGGCTTTTGTCATCTGTAGATAAACACAGACATTAAATAGATAAGAAACAGGCGTGATGAATACAAACATTTCTGTTGTTTTTAAGGTCATGTTTATAAAATACCTCACTTTAAGAGCCAACACAGGGAAATATCAGCACATTTTAATAAAAATCTAGATGAATTATGCGGCCCTTCCTCATATTTCATCCACCTCCATTGATAAGAATACGAGAAGTACTGTGCGTATGATTCAGTTTTTAAGAATTTTACTCACGCCATTTTACTTGTATTCGCTCTCGTCGGGTTGAGCCAACTTCTTAAAGTTCTTCTCTGGCCTGCACCGTGTCCTGAACCACGGCAATCCTGAGCAAGGTCGCAAGTGATATTCCACCATTGAAGACCGTCCACTAGTGGACCTGAGAGCTCAGCTAAGTCCTCCCTGATCATTGTTGCCCACGTTCTTAGCTACCCACTAATACACCTGCCCCACCCGGTCAAAGAGGAAGAATTTTTTTTTTTTATATTAATATTAACTTAGTTCACCCCAAACAAGGCAGCAAGGGGCTACTGAGAATTAGGGTGAAAGTTCAGCGGCTCATCCTAAATTGGGAGCTGTGTAGCGAGATGCATGTTCACATTACTTTTAAATGTCTTCATGTTGGTACAGTCTGGGAAACAGGGAGCAGGGAGGGAGTTGCAAAGGCCGGCAGTTCAAGGAAATAAGCTATTGGAATAGAAGGCTCTGATTAATTCCCACTCCCAGCAACAAGCTGAACAGCCGAACCATCCAAGACGTCGCCGTAACTAGACGAGCAGAATAGAGTTCGGGTTGAGGCATTGGCAGAGAACAGCAGTCGGGACATGGTCATCCCGCTGTCAACATAGGATGTGGTGGAGGCAGTCATTGTCGAAGACTTCCAGCTTTCAGAAATTGACCACCTTCATTGGTCATATCCCCGTGGCCGAGAAGTTCTATTCTGCCTTGTAGCACCTCTGTCACATTCTGAAAAGCATATATCTCTGGCTAATACGAGCATTCTGAGTGAAAATTGCCTATGACAAAACTATTCAAAAGATGTTGGCTGGCATGGCCTTTTACAATCACTAAATTGACTTTTTAGTAAGTTATACATTATTATTATTATTATTATTATTATAATAATAATATACATAGTTTTGTTTTCAATTTAACCACAATAGTTAGTTATTTGAATAGTTTCAATAACTTCATATTTAACCCCTTTTTTATCAGTTTCTGCACTTCTTATTTTATTGTGAACCTTAAGACTCAAACAGGAAACGGGGATGAGATCAAGGTACAAATAGCGTTTCCGCCTCATTTTCACTATTGCTGGGATAGAGGCAACACTGTAATTATGACTTTCCCCCCTTTTAAGAACTTACTTGATATTTGTCCATTTCTTTACCTTTTCCTATTGAAATGTATTCACTTGTCTCTTTTCTTGAATATTATCTAATGAATAGCCTAAAAAACGCTCTATAATGGATATCCACCACGCAGAAGGGTTATCGAACTATTTGTTATATTTACTGACGTCACTGTACTTTCGGGTCAGAGTAAGATCGACGTTATTGCTTTATGTGGCATTTAAACTTTTAAAAATCTTTGATTTGGCTATTGACTCCATGGCCCTGTGTATCATTTTTTATTTAAATTGAGTTATTTAGATTTATAAATTCTGAATTTGATGGGTCTTCGCTGGTTAGTGTCTGGTCAGAGCAGATCACAATGAACGGCTCAGAACTGTCTGTTATGTCCATTGTATTTGCAGATTGGTAGCTGATCCTCGGCTGCAAAGCCACTAGGACCACCTTTTACATAAAGCACCTGGTTTTCTTAAATGGTCACCCATCTAAGTCCTTAGTAACAACGCAGACTCCAGTATAGGAGGAGTCGAAAAAGAATGTTGATAGTTTCTTCTATTCCTTAACCGAAAACAGATCTGGCCTACTTTTACTTTTCATTCTAGATTTCATTCATTAAAATCAAAACGCTATAAATATTACCTCGTACTAGCGTTGCCCGGGTGTAGACATTTATCATGAACAAAAAAAATGCCAAAGAAACTTGTATGTTATTAAAAATAATAAGGTGTATTGAATTTATTCGTGACCGACATTTTGCAGAATTTTTTAAAAAATTATTAATGGCAATAACTCCAGACAAGGCATAAAGCCACTTGATATGAGGAGCTAAATAAAAAAGAAAGAAAAAAAAATACTTCAAGGTCAAAAACTCGCCAACGATAAGTGTTAGATGGATAGATTCTGACCCAGCAAACAGGAATTCTTCCCTCTTTGTCAGAAACATCACTCATGGAATGTGAGGACTAAAGGACAAAATGAGGGAAGCGAAAGTTACGAGGCTGACGAAAGTAAACCCAAGTTAGTCACTTTCTACTCTCCTTATTCCCACCCATCAGTGGTTGACGTCATAGTGGTTGGTGCTAAGCAGTTCAACGAGACACTTCGAAAGGAACGTTCGGTCTGATACCAGACTTCATATTTTCTGTCCTCTGTCAATGAAGCAGAAATTCTTCTAGACTAAGGCAATTTAAATTTCTGTCCCAATCCAAAATGCCCCTTTTGGGGAGCTGGATCTTTTGTGTTTAACTTTGCCCCTGTAGGGTGGCAAGTAAATAGGGACTAGAAATTCTATTAAAACCTGTTTCCTTTTGTAATAAAAGAGTTCAAATATGTTTGATATCTTTGGAAATTTCTTTTTCCAAACAATTCTCCTGCATTGTCCCCCCTTACTAACCACTCTTCAGTTAAAAAAGTTATTTCCTATGATTTTATAATCTGTACATGTAATGAATTCTATGACAAAAAAAGTGCAAGTCTTTCTCTGTCAGTGATTGGATTGCTGTCATCAATATTTTTATGCCATAATTGAAAAATATTCCGACTTCAAAATTGACAGTAGTAGCATATTGTTTGTAAATTTTTTCTATTTGGTCTAAAGAAATATTGTTTGTAATTTTTTTTTCTATTTGGTCTAAAGAAATATTGTCTGTTTGTAAATTTTTTCTATTTGGTCTTAAGAAATATTGTTTTTTTGTAAAAATTTTTTATTTGGTCTAAAGAAATATTGTTTGTTTGTAAATTTTTTCTATTTGGTCTAAAGAAATATTGTCTGTTTATAAATTTTTTCTATTTGGTCTAAAGAAATATTGTTTTTTTGTAAATTTTTTTCTATTTGGTCTAAAGAAATATTGTTTGTTTGTAAATTCTTTTTATTTGGTCTAAAGAAATATTGTTTGTAAATTTTTTTCTATTTGGTCTAAAGAAATATTGTTTATTTGTAAATTTTTTTCTATTTGGTCTAAAGAAATATTGTTTATTTGTACATTTTTTTCTATTTGGTCTAAAGAAATATTGTTTGTTTGTAAATTTTTTCGATTTGGTCTAAAGAAATATTGTTTGTTTGTAATTTTTTTTTCTATTTGGTCTAAAGAAATATCCCCTCGTAAATACTCATGACAACCCCGACTAACAGCAAAATCCCACCCTTCCACTGTAGAGGTCCCCAGATGCTGAAAAACTTTCTAATCTTACAGCTTCTTTCTTCGAACTTCTTGCCTTTGAAACTCCCTCCTTGCTTTAGGTTTCCTTCGACTGTACTGAAGTGCAGAAATTTAAATGTAATGTGAACAAACATCTACCTGAATAACTCTCCACTTAGGATGTCCTCTATAAATCTGCCCCCTTATCACAGTAGCCCCTTATGTCTCAGTAGCAATATGCTTTGTTAATAAAAGAAATACATAAAAATAATTTGGGTTCAGCATGATCAAGGTCTTTTTTTTATTTATTTCACTCCCGATGGAGGAACCCCTTCTTGGTTTCTTTCCACCTTTTTTTTTTATTTATTTCACTGCCGATGGAGGAACCCCTTCTTGGTTTCTTTCCACCTTTTTTTTTTATTTATTTCACTGCCGATGGAGGAACCCCTTCTTGGTTTCTTTCCACCTTTTTTTTTTATTTATTTCACTGCCGATGGAGGAACCCCTTCTTGGTTTCTTTCCACCTTTTTTTTTTTATTTATTTCACTGCCGATGGAGGAACCCCTTCTTGGTTTCTTTCCACCTTTTTTTTTTATTTATTTCACTGCCGATGGAGGAACCCCTTCTTGGTTTCTTTCCACCTTTTTTTTTTATTTATTTCACTGCCGATGGAGGAACCCCTTCTTGGTTTCTTTCCACCTTTTTTTTTAATTTATTTCACTGCCGATGGAGGAACCCCTTCTTGGTTTCTTTCCACCTTTTTTTTTTATTTATTTCACTGCCGATGGAGGAACCCCTTCTTGGTTTCTTTCCACCTTTTTTTTTTATTTATTTCACTGCCGATGGAGGAACCCCTTCTTGGTTTCTTTCCACCTTTTTTTTTTATTTATTTCACTGCCGATGGAGGAACCCCTTCTTGGTTTCTTTCCACCTTTTTTTTTTATTTATTTCACTGCCGATGGAGGAACCCCTTCTTGGTTTCTTTCCACCTTTTTTTTTATTTATTTCACTGCCGATGGAGGAACCCCTTCTTGGTTTCTTTCCACCTTTTTTTTTTTATTTATTTCACTCCCGATGGAGGAACCCCTTCTTGGTTTCTTTCCACCTTTTTTTTTTTTTTTATTTCACTCCCGATGGAGGAACCCCTTCTTGGTTTCTTTCCACCTTTTTTTTTTTTTTTATTTCACTCCCGATGGAGGAACCCCTTCTTGGTTTCTTTCCACCTTTTTTTTTTATTTATTTCACTGCCGATGGAGGAACCCCTTCTTGGTTTCTTTCCACCTTTTTTTAAAATTTATTTCACTCCCGATGGAGGAACCCCTTCTTGGTTTCTTTCCACCTTTTTTTAAAATTTATTTCACTCCCGATGGAGGAACCCCTTCTTGGTTTCTTTCCACCTTTTTTTTTTTATTTATTTCACTCCCGATGGAGGAACCCCTTCTTGGTTTCTTTCCACCTTTTTTTTTTATTTATTTCACTCCCGATGGAGGAACCCCTTCTTGGTTTCTTTCCACCTTTTTTTTTTTATTTATTTCACTCCCGATGGAGGAACCCCTTCTTGGTTTCTTTCCACCTTTTTTAAAAATTTATTCCACTCCCGATGGAGGAACCCCTTCTTGGTTTCTTTCCACCTTTTTTTTTTATTTATTTCACTCCTTCATGCCTTGGATGCTAACTTCAGAGCTACTCGGAACTGAGGGCTTTTTTTTTGTTGTTGGTGTCTGTCATTCAGGGGATTGTGCCATAGGGGCCACGCTAGGCACTGCGGGTTGGCGACGCTATTTGCCCATAGCTAGGTGTGTGTGTAGGTGGCCATTGGCTCAATAGAGCTCATCCGCCCTTTTGCAGTTTTTTTTTTTTTTAATCCTGTTGGATGCCTACACCACCCTCCATACTGGGCCGAAGTCCAGTGGAGGTGTCGGTTTTACTTGTTGCCGACCTAAACTGCAGCAGCTAGTACTGGGTTACGTGGTACCAATAGCATTTTTTATTGATGTCTTTTAATGATTTTATATATATATATATATATATATATTTGTTGGCGACACTTGAAAAACAAATGATGTGCTTGGTGTTTACGTTTCTTTCAAATCTGTTTGTTTATATATATATATATATATATATATATATATATATATATATATATATATCATTTCTTTTTGTTTTTGTTTTAATGAACGGGACACCAGTCAGACATAACTTGCACGTTGTTTCAATGAAATTCAAGTGATATTCCGTCGTTATTTACTGATTCTTGTTTTTTTTTTGTGGCAGTCAGCCAATTTAATGAGTATAAAAAAAATGCTGCAATTCAAATTGTGATTAATTGTGATATAGTTAAGTTATTTTACAAATGGTTAGGTCAGGTGCAACTAGTTTTTACTTATTACATCTGCAGAATATCAACCTAACAAATTCCTTAACATTGTAAATAATATCAAATGAAGAGCAGATTTGTAAAAAAAAAAAAATGACTTCATATGAGATCAAATGCTGTTGTCCATATACAGTCTGAGACGTCAGACATTAGCATAAAAATAAAGAACTCCACAAGCATTTATTGGGCAAAATCAGACTTTTACAGTTATGGATGGTCCACCTAACCCTACAATGTTTCTCCATCTCTCTTGGCCCAGTCTAATAAGGATGATTATAAACATCAGACTTTTATTGTTATAGGTGCCTAACTCATGATGATACTCTCCTAAACATAAGCCCAGTCTAATAAAACTAAAGCAGGATAAGCAATGGTATTATAAACATCTATTATTATACTAAAGCTGAGTTAATCAAAGTTTGTTTCTCTAAGGCATTTTTTTATATAGTTTTATCACATAAAATATATGCTAAAATATTTCTTTGTTTTTGGATTGAGTGATGTTTGAAAAAGCTTCCATTAGCTGTAATTTGCAATTAACTAACCATGTCACCCGTCTCTTACCAAACTTCTGTTTCTTAGTCTCACACTCTTACACTATGTTGTTTGACCTCCTCACCACTCTTGGTTGATATGGTATCTATCACTCTCGCTTTCGTCACTCTCTCTCAGTGTTTATTAAATCAAAGGTAATCAAACGAACTATAAAACATTAGATTGGAATAGTCCATTATAAATAAAGGTAATATCACTACAATTGTAATACTATTTAACCCATAGCTGGAAAGTGAAATAGAAAGATGTTCAAAATTATTAAAAAAATTTTTTTTTTAAATACTTGTCTATTTTTTCCCCTGAAACCTAGAATAATTATCAACATAACAAATCTTCATTCATAACGTGAAATTAGAATTCTATTTTGACGGTGATTGGCAGTTCAAGAACAGCGTCAAAATAACATATATCGACTAATAATGATATCCATTTTGTCTGTTTCTAAAAGAAAAGGAAAAACGTCTGCTTTTTGTAAATAACATATATTTGCTTTGTAAAATGCGCCAAAGGCTGAGATCTCGTCCTAAATTTCTGCCCGTTGGTTGAATGCTTTCCTCATTACTTACTGATGATTTCAGTCTTGATTTTTTAAATAAGCTTTTAAATACGCCTTACGTAGCCTAAACATACAAGACTTCTCCCCTATTCTTACGCCTCCGTGTTTCCGTACATTTTCTAGCACTTACATCTTTGAAATATATTCGAGCGATTTGCGATTACAAATTGAACTAAAGTTAATACACCCGGCATGATGTGGGAATTTAATTCTTGATGTTCAATATATCATATGATGTAAGAAATTTGAAAGACAAATAATAAGAAAAGAATAGTTCATTTGTTTTGCTTAATATTGTCAGACATGAGTTGTGAGGAGGTAACCCTCACACTTACAAGTTCTCTTCCCGCTTCCCATTTCACCGTGTGTTGATTTTATAATGGATATGTTTTCATCAGTTGAAAATCATACGAGTGGACATTTCCGTAATATTCTTTCACATTTCTTTGCTTTCACATATGCACATAAATAATGCTTTCCTCATTACTAACTTACCTTAATTCAGTCTTCATTTTTAAAATGAGCTTTAAAATACGCCTTACGTAGCCTAAACATACAAGATCTTCTCCCCCATTCTTACGCCTGCGAGTTTTCGTACATTTTCTAGCATTTACGTCTTCGAAATATATTCGAGCGATTTGCAAGTACAAATTGAACTAGATCCACGAATTACATTTCTATTAAGCTTATTTAAAAAAAATTCTTAATTCCTAAAATCGTGCATATCATTCATACATAAAAGACTGACACAATATTACGGATTCATACGAGCAAACATTTCTGTAATTATCTTTCACATTCTTTTTCATTAACATACATAATGTTTTCTCAAATGCCGCTTATTTCATTGTCTTCATTCTATAATTAACTAAAAAAAACTTTAGATACGCGCAAAAGATATTATCAATTCACTTAGTCTTCCATTCAGTTTTCAGCGTTCGCCCTTCTCCGCAAAAATATTCAAGCTTCTTTAAATTACAGACTCTTGTTGAAGAGAGTTCTTTCTCTAATGTTAGCGCGAGACCGAATTCAAGGGAGATAACTTAGATCATTCTAATAAAATATAGACAAGTAACATTTACTTTGCTTTTTATGGCATGTTTTGCTAGTATATAGATAATGGGTGTGAGCATTTATTAAGCAATCTTTCATGAAAAACCGTTTAATTAAAGAAATTTAATTATAGTTTCTTAATTAACATTTCTTGTTCATAAACATTTTTTTCATAAATGAAGTAATGTAACGTAGCATTTTTCTGCTCAAAGTGTCATTTTATGGAAAATTTATTTATGAATGTAATGACAAACGAGAACAGACGTAACTTGAGAAAGCTTTATTCGGCATACAGGGATTTAATTGCTTCCCACCGCAGCAATATGTGACACAAGGTCGGAAGGTGGGGGAATAATCAAGCCAGCACCCCTAAAGGAGGAGCACTCTGGCCTAGCAAAAATAGCCTGAGCGTAATATTTATTTATTTATATATGTGTAATGACAAACGAGAACAGACATAACTTGAAAAAGCTTTGTTCGGCATACAATGTCGCTACAATATTAGTGCTGCTATTTATATTGTTTAGTAAAAGCAGGAGAGTTCTCCAAAGGGGAGATAATTAAAAATAGGGAAAGTTATTCGTAATTGTTCATTACAATGAACATAGACAATTAAACACTTATATATATATATAAATATGTGTGTGTGGAAAAGTATCCGACAATATGATGTGAATAGCGACTCGAATAATTTCATGAGAACTGTCTTTATGGAGTTTTGTATTGTGGAGAAGCTTGCTATCATCACCATCATCATCATCATCATCATCATAACATCCATTTTACATGCTGGCATGTGTTGAACGGCTTTAAAAATTTGACTTCTAAACTAACCCATCTCTGGCCAGGTCTTTATTTATCCTTCTTTCCTTTCCTCCTATGTTTTCCTTGGCCTTCCCTTGTAAACTGAACTTGCTATCTCAACTGTTCTACATCTACCAACCCAAGAACTCTCATCCATTAATTCAATATGGCCATATCTTTGAAGTCTACTCTTCTGCACACATCTCATACTGTCTAGATTTAATCTTCCTCTGAGGTCATCAGAACTAAGCCTGTCTCTAAGTCTTACATTACACATCCATTGTATTATTCTCATATCATTTCTCTTCATGTAACGCATGTCCTCAACCCTCACTGGCTAAGTTTCACTTCTATATATAATCACACTGCGTACACATGCCTGATTGACTCTTCCCTTGGTTGATAGTGGTAACGCTCTGGTGGTTAGTAATGGCAGAAGATCCATGAACTTACTCTATCTACGATAAGACAGCAATATCTTTTCAGATATGTACAGGCGAATAGAGAAAGATTATTTGTTTGAAGTAAATTTAGTGAAAGCCAGAAAAAAATAAAAGAGCAAAGATGAAGAAACTAAAAGATGTATGCAGAATTGAAGGAAGGAAATTGATTTGATGGACCATTATCTTTCATAAGTCTATATATATATGCCACATCCTGTGCTCCAATAGTATCACCTAGGTAACGAAACTTCACAACAACCTCAATAGCTTCGTCATCCAGAAATACATAAACAACCTCCCCGATGACATTGTATCTGAGATGGGTATATTTGCTGACAACACCACACTCTACTCTAGTCATGTAGGCAAAAGGGGCGCACACATATCCTAGGCAATGGCTGGATCATTAGAAAGTGACTTCCAATCTGTAGTGGAATGTGGTCATGAATGGATGGTAACATTTAATGATGCTAATACAAAGCTCCTTTCCTTCAACAACCATAAGAAACCTCTTCAACCACCGTTTGCCATGACAAATAACACCCTACCTGAGAGTTTAACGTTCAGACTCCTCGGCCTATCATTCACAGGTAACATGAATTGGAACAAATACATAGAAGACATTGCCAAGGCTGCTGCAAAAGGTGGGCTTCTTTTACCGTTCTAGAAAACTTCTCACATCTGACAGTATCCTATATCTCTATAAAGCCACCATCCACCCACGCATGAAGTATTGTTGTCACATCTGGGCTGGTGCACTATCCACTAGTTTCTTCCATTTAGACAAGGTCCAAAAAAAGAGTCTCTAATCTAATATGTCCCTTACTATCCACCAAGCTCCAGCCCCTGTCCCATCTTCGCAATGTTGCATCCTTGTGCTTGTTTTACAAGTATTTCAATGGATTGTGCTCCAATGAACTTGCTGCTCTGGTGCCTCCTCGACGTAAATACACTAGACCAACCTGACAATCAGCTAAATCCCATCCATTCACTGTGGAGGTCTCCAGATACCGGAGAGTCTTCTACTCCAATAGCTTCTTTCCTAATGCTGCCGACCTTTGGAACTCCCTCCCCGACTGTACCGACATTTAAAACTAATGTGAACAGGCATCTCTCTACACTGACCCCCAAAACATTCACTATAATTCTCAATAGCCCCTTACATCTATAGTGGCAACTTGCCTTGTTTGGGGTGAACTATGTTTAAAAAAAGATACAATTACGAATTACTTAGAACTTCCATCCGGTCATGGCTGACAAAATGAGAGCTATCTTCCCCCTGTAGATTAAATAAAGGGCTCTGTTCGAAAATCTATACAGATTACCGAGTTTAACATGTAGCACTTGAAGGTCAGATGCTTACATCGACCGAAACGTTCTGAGAATAACATCCAAGATCAGAACAGTAGTCCGGATAATCTAAATAACACATATCTGTTTGATTCAATCACTGATGAAACCATTGGGAAAACATGTAAAAATGATCAATGTTTCGGAACTTAAGATTTATGTTTTTAATGCTGTCATTTTGAAGCATAGCTCAACTTGTTTATACCTATTCCATCGTGTATTCTTTTAAAGAGGCCATGTCACTTGAGAGGCTTTCATAATGTCTTGACGTGTTGTGTATTTTAGTTTCAAATCTATGTTGGTTACTGGAAGAATCAATCAATTGTACAATGGATAAGTTGTCACAATGCAAGCTAGGACTGAATGAGGAAAACAAAAACGACATTTATTTGTGTGTGTCTGTCTAAAGGGCTAAACATCTTGTACAATATTTGGCCAACTTTTTCACATTGTATCCGGTTGGAACGAAAATGTGTTCCATTTTTATTCCATCTTCCACTACTATTTACCACACGGATGACGCAGATCTGTCCTGTCAAGAGAATTTGACCGGCCAACAAGCATTTTTATTTATCTACAAATAAAGCTTCTTTAATATATATTTATATATTTCAAGATTTTTTTTATATCATCTTATGATAATTTATACCCAAAACAGCTCAACGGATCTACAACTGTTTCCAGAAAAATCAGCAAAATAAACAATGGTTATCCAAGCAGTTTACCATAAAAAAAAAGATCCCTTTCTTCAAAATCCTTAGTTTAAGACAAACAGAAATGGTGGAATCCATTGCATGGAGAAAAAAATTCAGAGTCAAAATCCGGATTAAAATTACGTTCAACAGTCACTCCAAAAGTAGATATAGTTCCAAATGTGAAGAATGTTTAAAGGATCAAAAATCCAGGATGTAATTTTAAAACAACTCGAAGAAAAAAATCAAGGAAAGCATATAATCAGAAAGAGGCTTTTCATTCGGCATCAATTTTGAGTCAAAGATTTCCAAAGGAGGAGATAATAGAGTCAAATATTAATTGAAGGGAGATAACTTTGTAATCAGAGATTAGTTTACCGATAATTAAAGAAAAGATTAAAATATTTATTAATTAAATTATTATACTGATTAGTTGTTAAATAAAGAATGTGTTAACTAGTTTAATTAAATTTATAAATCTGTTAACTAGTTTAATTAAATTTATAAATGTTAACTAGTTTAATTAAATTTATAACTGTTAACTAATTTAATTAAATTTATAACTGTTAACTAATTTAATTAAATTTATAACTGTTAACTAATTTAATTAAATTTATAACTGTTAACTAATTTAATTAAATTTATAACTGTTAACTAATTTAATTAAATTTATAAATGTTAACTAATTTAATTAAATTTATAAATGTTAACTAATTTAATTAAATTTATAACTGTTAACTAATTTAATTAAATTTATAACTGTTAACTTATTTAATTAAATTTATAAATGTTAACTAATTTAATTAAATTTATAAATGTTAACTAATTCAATTAAATTTATAAATGTTAACTAATTTAATTAAATTTATAAATGTTAACTAATTTAATTAAATTTATAACTGTTAACTAATTCAATTAAATTTATAAATGTTAACTAATTCAATTAAATTTATAAATGTTAACTAATTCAATTAAATTTATAAATGTTAACTAATTTAATTAAATTTATAAATGTTAACTAATTTAATTAAATTTATAAATGTTAACTAATTCAATTAAATTTATAAATGTTAACTAATTTAATTAAATTTATAAATGTTAACTAATTTAATTAAATTTATAAATGTTAACTAATTTAATTAAATTTATAAATGTTAACTAATTTAATTAAATTTATAAATGTTAACTAATTTAATTAAATTTATAAATGTTAACTAATTTAATTAAATTTATAAATGTTAACTAATTCAATTAAATTTATAAATGTTAACTAATTCAATTAAATTTATAAATGTTAACTAATTTAATTAAATTTATAAATGTTAACTAATTTAATTAAATATATAAATGTTAACTAATTTAATTAAATTTATAAATGTTAACTAATTTAATTAAATTTATAAATGTTAACTAATTTAATTAAATTTATAACTGTTAACTAATTTAATTAAATTTATAACTGTTAACTAATTTAATTAAATTTATAAATGTTAACTAATTTAATTAAATTTATAAATGTTAACTAATTTAATTAAATTTATAAATGTTAACTAATTTAATTAAATTTATAACTGTTAACTAATTTAATTAAATTTATAAATGTTAACTAATTTAATTAAATTTATAACTGTTAACTAATTTAATTAAATTTATAACTGTTAACTAATTTAATTAAATTTATAAATGTTAACTAATTTAATTAAATTTATAAATGTTAACTAATTTAATTAAATTTATAACTAACTAATTTAATTAAATTTATAACTGTTAACTAATTTACTTAAATTTATAACTTAACTAATTTAATTAAGTTTATAACTAATTTAATTAAATTTATAAATGTGTTATAAAAGTAGAAGCAGATTGTTAATAAAATAATCTTTTAAAATCATTCTAAACATTTTTTTTACAAAGTATCTTTCAAAAAGTTATATATGAGGAGCTGTCATCTACAGAGAGACTGTTTCACTGTATCACAGCTCGTCAGTGTAGCTAGATAGGCAAGTGCTTCAGGCTGAGATTAAAACCAGATAGTTTGTTTTTTTTCAACAATCCGAGCTTCTATCCACTGTGCCATAAATATAAGCCACAAGGGGCAGATTTCTATAAACAACATCAACTACCGAATAGTGCTTTATTCGTTTCTATATGAAGAGCTTTGTATTATCCCTAATGACAGCTGACGATTTCCCTTACCACAAAGCTATAGAGACACAAGGCATATGTTTGTCAGCGCTACGTTGTGGTTTCCATGAGATTCAGCAAAAATGTAGCATAGTTGCTTTCATCTCGTTAGAAGAAAGGCAGCACCGCAGGAGAGGTCCGACAGCGGTGGTGTTCTTGATAGTCTCTCACCCTTTCAAGGGGAAACAATCAGCGGTGCTCAAAACCGGTGAACCACCAAAATCGGTTGTCCTACACTACTACTTTAGAATTTGGTATTCATAAAGAGCAACAGGATTAAACTAAACACATACCAAATAATAAATTCACACAGCCATTACACCACAACAACTCTTCCCCAGTCCAAACTTCCCATTACTTTCCACTCCTTTCATTTCTTCCCTCCACCACTTAAAGATTCCTACTTTTTTTTAAAGTTTCCTTCCACCACCTAATATTCCATAAACTACCTTACTCCCACCATAGCATTTGTCCTTCTTTCTTTTCCCCACTTTCTATTTTCCACTCCTTTCATTTCTTCCCTCCACCACTTAAAGATTCCTACTTTTTTTTCAAGAATTTCCTTCCACAAATTAATATTCCATACACTACCTTACTCCCACCATAGCATTTGTCCTTCCTTCTTTTCCCCACTTTCTATTTTCTAGATACATATTCACTACCAAAATTCTGTACTAATAAATTGCCTTTTTACGGAATATACCTTGCTCTGAGCAATTGAATTGAATTTTGATTTGGCTTTTGCTTCTCTAATTCCTTTCCATTCTTCTTCATATATATATATATATATATATATATATATATATATAACAAGACCTAGATAGCATTTCATCTGCCAAATCGACATTTGATTCTGCCTGCTCACAGAGTCAGGGAAATTTTCATTCAGTGTTCTGCACGTAATAGAATAGGAATTAATCTATTTCATCGATTTCATACTATATCCAGCCATATATACCATTTAGTAAGAGAAAGTTCATGCTAAACTCTGCTAGAGAGAGACTAGCCAGATAAAGTTATTAATATTATTTCTATTTAAAATTAAATTCTAATTATCAAAGTCACGATGACACAAGAAACACACGCACAAAGTTGTCACATAATTTTATTAATTTAGAGACTTAAAATAATGGAGATGTTGTGCTTCTATTAGTAATTAAAACCTGGGATATTATTAAAAATAGAAAACAATGTTAAATCACACAGATGTAATTATGTACTGGTGTAGTTAAGTATAACGATCAGTGTTGTTTAATACCAGGTTTTTATTGGATAATATTTGAGGGTGTGTAATGGAGCAAATAGATACTGTCACGGCCTGTGCAATTAGCTATACTGAGTTCAATTCTTATCAGACCTAGTGTGGTCATTTATGTACTCATAATGTTGGTAAAAATATAAACCCACATGTTCTCACTAAGTATAAGTAAAATAGCAACTTATCTTCAACAAATCGTTTGAACCAAATGTTTTGTTTCTGCATTTTAATAAGCGAAAAAAATAAAATTGTCGTTGATTAACAAAAAAGGCTCAAATTGGCGTTAACTTTTTAGTTAACGCCAATTTGAGCCTTTTTTGTTAATCAACGACAATTTTATTTTTTTCGCTTATTAAAATTGGCGTTAACAAAAAAGGGCTTACATTGTCATTAATTCACAAAAAGGGGTTCACATTGTCATCAATTAACAAAAAGGGGTTCACATTGTCATCAATTAACAAAAAGGGGTTCACATTGTCATCAATTAACAAAAAGGGGTTCACATTGTCATCAATTAACAAAAAGGGGTTCACATTGTCATCAATTCACTAAAAAGGGGTTCACATTGTCATCAATTCACTAAAAAGGGGTTCACATTGTCATCAATTCATTAAAAAGGGGTTCACATTGTAATAAATTCACTAAAAAGGGGTTCACATTGTCATCAATTCACTAAAAAGGCCTCACATTGTCATCAATTCACTAAAAAGGCCTCACATTGTCATCAATTCACTAAAAAGGCCTCACATTGTCATCAATTCACTAAAAAGGGGTTCACATTGTCATCAATTCACTAAAAAGGGGTTCACATTGTCATCAATTCACTAAACAGGCCTCACATTGGCATCAATTCACTAAAAAGGGCTAAAAATTTTATTAATTCACTAAAAAGGGCTAAAATTGTCATCAATTCACTAAAAAGGGCTAAAATTGTCATCAATTCACTAAAAAGGGCTAAAATTGTCATCAATTCACTAAAAAGGGCTAAAATTGTCATTAATTCACTAAAAAGGGCTAAAATTGTCATTAATTCACTAAAAAGGGATCAAATTGTCATTGACCAACTAAAAAGGGCTCAAATCGTTAATTAACTAGAAAAACCTGAGGTTCAAATTAACAAAAGACTCAAATTGTCATAAAACTGACAAACCAAAATAATATTCAAGTTTTGGTTACAATCATACACATAGAAAATTAGTCCATTAGTAGCAGCACCAACTCACAAAACAGCCTAGCTTACAAGTTATAAGTATAAGATAGATTCCAAACTCATGATATGATGATGCCTCCCTCCTCCTCCTCCTCCCCCATTGCTATTATGACGTCATAGATAACTGCATGAGCTTTTGCCTGCCCTTACTTGACTGGCCTTGACGTAGACCCTAGAAAAACCTGTTTTCAGCCTCCGAAAGAATGTTCACCAAATGCCTTATGCAACACTATCTTAAGTACCTTAGCAGCAGACCCTGTAAACATTGCAGCCTCTGACATAATCTTACAAAATCAGGAATGGCACTCAGTAGAGAGCATACCTCCACCAACGCCCATCAGTTCCCTTTCATTCAAAAAATCAAAACTCAGAGAAGTCAAACCATAAATCACCGTTTCTGGATTTGTAACAGTGAACAAATAATACGGGTTAATATGTATATAATTCTTCAGAGAAAAAAGAAAGACACCCTCCTCTTTCAAATACAGAATTGTACTTTAAACCAGAGTTGCAGAGTCGGAAGATATAAGGTTCAGCTCAGACCCCTAGAATTCCAGAATATCCGACCAACTCATTATTTTAATGTTTTCCAATTTCCAGACTGTCCGTTGATTCTTAGGGGACTGAAAAATCCGACTAAGACTTCTTGCATTTTTACGAGTCTCCAACTCAGTGATTTCGACTCCTGCTTTAAACAACGTCAAACTGTAAACGAACGTAGACATCACCCACCCTAACCCTAACCCACTCAAATACGTTGGGATTTTTTCCATCAAGATACTGTCTTTGTTGGATAAGAAATAAATAAAAAGGTCTATAAAGAATAAATGAAAAGGTCTATAAAGAATAAATGAAAGGGTCTATAAAGAATAAATGAAAAGGTCTATAAACAATAAATGAAAAGGTCTATAAACAATAAATGAAAAGGTCTATAAACAATAAATGAAAAGGTCTATAAACAATAAATGAAAAGGTCTATAAACAATAAATGAAAAGGTCTATAAACAATAAATGAAAAGGTCTATAAACAATAAATTAAAAGGTCTATAAAGAATAAATGAAAAGGTCTATAAAGAATAAATGAAAAGGTCTATAAACAATAAATGAAAAGGTCTATAAACAATAAATGAAAAGGTCTATAAACAATAAATGAAAAGGTCTATAAACAATAAATGAAAAGGTCTATAAACAATAAATGAAAAGGTCTATAAACAATAAATGAAAAGGTCTATAAACAATAAATGAAAAGGTCTATAAACAATAAATGAAAAGGTCTATAAACTTTGCTGCTACCAGACTTCAGCTATGTAAAGAAAGAATATAAAAGATGATTTCATTGAAGAAAGATCAAAAGAATGACCACTAAAGAGATGGGCTGACCAAATAAGACTTGAGACTCGCATGCCGCTCCTGACGACTGAAAGACCTTGATAAATGGTGGAATTTTGTTTTCAAGCATATGGCGAAGCTCGTTTGACATAATAAAATGAAATCAATTAATACATCTCACAATATTAAACTAAGGAATCACATATTTTTTTTTATTCCTGGATTCATATCTTTATTCAGATTTAATAGCATCTTTTTCTGAGCCAAGATCCAATGGTGATGGAGTAATTGGCCTAATGGATGCAAATGAAATCGACTATGCAGACTTCAAATCCAACCGGACACTAATCTAGTTAGAAAAAAATATTTCACCTCCAGCTATAGGCAAAATACCATCAAGCATCTAATATATAAAGAAAAGTCAGTCTTCTTTCTCAATTTTTGTCTTCTATAGGTTTCTTCCTACAAAAATCAATATTTGATTCTCATTCATCAGTTCTTATAATGGATCGTTGCAGCATGTTGTTACGAACAATAAAATGTGATATACTTTTCCCCCGAGTTGGAAGTATTTTTATATGGACGCCATCTTAAAAAGACGAATGTAACTCTATATTCGTCAATACAGAGTTACTTCTCTTTGTTTAGAAGGAAAAAAATATTTTGTGGAAAAAACGGTATAATTAAGCAACAAAACAAAACAATAAATGCAAGTAAAAACATTACCGGGCTGTGACAGGTAGAGATAGCTAGTACACTATAGTATCGTTTACAAAAGATATTGTATGAAATAACCCAAAAATAAAATCAACGTCAATTTTTTCATCTTCAAGACACAATCGCTTTTTTATTGTAAAGATAAAATATTGTTATTTTTCAGTTTTTATTTACTAAATTTAACACCAATAAAAATGGTAAAAATATATCAACCGTACAAATTAAAAGATAAAACAAACGAATCGATTGTTTACAATAGATATTGTGTTTCGACATTAAATAAACTATCGCTTCATGAAGTATCTGACTACTGATACAATCTTCTACTTGTTTAAGAGCCAGATGCGTCCTAAGATGCTGCCGTATGTGGGGAGGTGCCGCATGGAGCACTACTTCGTGTCTTGACAGAGTACAAAATCGACTTCGCAATCTAGTGGGGGATAATCTCTTTTCATCCTTACAGCCTCTTTCACACAGAAGAGATGCTGCTAGCCTCTCTCTATTGCATCGTTATATTCATGGTAGGTGCTCGGCTGAGCTCCAATCTATGGTAACCCCCCTCATAAAGCATTCACAGCAAGAACACGTCCAGCTACAACCATAGCAAAGAATTTTCCTTTCTCTCTCTCTGTACCAAAAACCAAATGGAACTTTCACAAACAAAGTTTCTTTCCTAAAACATCCCATCTGTGGAACAAGACACCACGAGTCTGCTTCCCAATCAACTACAACATGGTCATCGTCAATTCTAATACAAACAAATACTGTTGAACCATCTCTTGGAAAATCAAGTTCTTAAGTAATCTTCTGCTCATCCCAACTTCTGTTTAAACCATTATCCTCGAGTTACCCCCTGGCCTTGATAAGTGGTGACTCATCAGTACAAAAAAAAAAATAGATAAAATATAATAAGCTAAAAAAAGGGTTGATATGCCATAAAACTAACGAAACAATCCAATCAATGAATGAATCGTTTCCAATAGGTGCTATTGTGTTTTAGTACTAAATATTGCAAAACAAAAAAGCAATGAATTAGTAATTTATAATATTTGGTGTGGTTTAAGATTTAGTGACTAAAGATGGATTGATATGACATAAGCTAAAAATTGTAGTACCAGTTCTGATACTGCACTTAAACTGTTCTGTCGTGAGTCAGTGAAGGAGTAATCCTTCTAGACCGAGACAGTTTTTATTTGTGTCCCAATTCTCTGCATTAAAAACCAGCTTGTGTCTTAATTCTGCCCTTGTGGGGATGCAAGTGAATAGGGACAGAAACCTAAAAATATTATCTTGCCATTAAACAAAGAAACTCTACATAGGTAATAGATTTCTGCAAAACTATCTAACATTGTCAGTTTTTTTTTTTTAAGTCAGACCCAAATAGCATTTAAACTATTTGAGTCGGACTCAAATTGCCATAGCTGATAATACCCTTTCCCGACAGTTCAACAATCAAACTCGTCAGCCTAGAAATACATAGAAGATACTGCCAACTCTGCTGTAAGGAAGGTCGGCTCCCTTTTCTCACATCTGCCAGTATCCTATGTCGCTATAAAGCCACCATTCGCCCATACATCGAGAGTATTGTTGCCATATCTAGGCTGGTGCACCAATTACCAGTCTCTCCCTTTTAGACAAGGTCCCCAAAAAAAGAGCTTCTGACCTAATAGGTATATATTGTGAACTGGAATAAGTATATTTGATTTTGATCCCAGGGTGGGGGCGTACAAAATTATATCATGGGGTCGGCCTCTGCACTAAACAACTTTATTTTATTTATACCTTGAAAATTGAGATAGACTTGGGGGGGGGGGGGCTATAAAATTATATTGTGAGATAAGCCTCCATGCCGAACAACTTTATTTTATTAATAACTTGAAAATTAAGATAGACTTTGGGAGGGGGGGGCTATAAAATGTGCTCTGACGAACTTAATGCACCTGTACCCCCTCAACGTAAATACCCCCAACAAACTCGACTAGCAGGAAAATCCTAACCCGTCACTATAGATTTCCCTAGATGCTGGACAATTTTCTACCCTACTAGCTTCTTTTCTCGGACTACTTGCCTTTGGAATTCCCCATCTGCTCTCTGTTTCCCCGCCTCTACCAACATACATAAATTAAAATGTAATGTGAACAAACATCTTCTTGCATAACCCCTCTCCACTTAGGATGCTACTCGAAGTCTGGTTCCTAATTACAATAGCCCTTTACATTTCAGTGGCAATATGCCTTGTTTGGGGTGAATGAAAACATTTTTTAAAGTTGATAAATCAAACTTTGCTTTTGACTAACCAATTTTCATTTATTATTCTTGTACCATGTTATTGACAATAAAATAACATAATAGCTACACTTTTAAATAATCACCTTTAAGTAAAAATCATCAATAAAAATAACTCATTTTAAATTGAAGAATATCATAGGATTTGTCTATCTTAATTTAAAATATTTTTAAACTAAAAACTAAAAGAGGCATTACTGCATCCCCGGCAACAGAGCTAGAATTGTGGCTTTATAGAGATACGGGATACTGGCAAGTTTTAAATGTTGTCGAATCTTTAACCCCCACCCTAACTCCTATGAATTGATCTAAAAATATCAAAAGAACAACGGAAAATCCTAAAATGATAACAACATTAAGTAATAAGTAAATATAGTTTTAAAATGCAATCAAAAATGTAAAATTAATTGTTCCTAAACTTGTTTTAGCTTTTAAGATTTAGGTACTAATATGTGGTGAGGGTTATGGGTGTTATTGCATAGAAATCCAAGAGTTGAAGGGTGCTAATGTGACTGCGACATCATGCAAGAATCAGGAAACATATGGTAAGAAGGGACAAACAAGGTTATCCACCCATGCACTTAGAAGTGGAGCCGAGAGACATAAAAGACGTTGAGAGAGGAACATTCTTGTCCATACCTGGAACGCTGGTATTTCACAAACCAAAACGGTTTTGAATTAAGTGCACAATGATGAAGGATTCTTTTTGGAGTCTAGAAACCATTGGTAGCGAAATAACATCAATCGTGTAGTTTGGTGAATAAATAGCTTGGATTGTGGTAGAAAATATTTGAGAAAAATGGCCAGCATTTGCTTTTTTTTAAATAAGGATTCTGTAAGTAAACAGGGTTCTGTTGGTTGGTTAAATTGGAGTACGTACGAGTGGTGTAATGGATGTCGATGCAGACCATGGAATCGACTAAGCAGAGTTCATATCTAATTGGATCCAACATGTAGCTACATTGTCATACCATGTATCAATACACCTCACCTCAGCTATGTGTAAAATAACAACTTAGGTCAGATAACCGTTCACGGTGAATCGTTTCCTATGTGACACAATGAGGTATTTTACTGGTGTAATATTAATTTTTTCATTTATTTTTAAAACTTTGCTTCACCCCAAACAAAACATATTGCCAGTAATACATACTGTGATTAGGGGCCATATTTATAGAGGAATCCTAAGGGAGGAGTTGTGCAGCGAGATGTTTGTTGACATTACATTTAAATTTCTGCATGTTGGTATAGTCATAGAGAAAGGGAGAGAATTTGAAAGACATGCGGTCCAACGAAAGAAGCTATTAGAGTAGAAGGTTTTCTGTCATCTGCAGACCTATACAATGAAAGGGTGGGATTTTGCTGCTAGTCGAGGGTATTTACATTGAGGGGGTACAAGTACAGTTCATTGGAGCACACTCCATAGAAGTATGTGTAAAACTAGCACATTGCAGCGATGTGACAGAGGGAGAGACTAGTGGCTCATGCACCAGCCCAGATTCCATGCAAGGGAGAATTGTGGGGTTATAGAGATACGGGATACTGGCAAGTTTGAAAGTTTTCTAGCCCGGTAAAGGGCGCCCGCCTTCTTTGCAGTAGACTTGGCAGCATCTTCTATGTATTTATTCCAGTTCATGCTGCTTGTGAATGTTAGGCCGAAGAGTTTGAACGTTGGACTTTCGGGAAAGGTGCTATCAGCCATGGCAATCGGTGGTTGGAAAGGTTTATGATAATAGTTAAAGGAAATTAATTAAGTTAACTTAATTAGGAAATAATTAATTAAAAGAAATTGGAGTCAATACACTTTGGGGGTGGCAAATATTGCCAAAATCTTATTAAGCAAACGGTTTAATTTCAAAGGTCATATTCTTTGTATTTGAATGACAATAATTTATTGGGTGGGGAAGTACTGTCAGTTAATTTCACCAAGAATTTAAAAAATGAGGTTTTGGTGCCATTGTAAGAATTTAGCAATTGCTCGCTACTAAATAAAATACTTATCCCAATCTTATTCATACTAATCAATACATATGTACACGCCCCCCCCCCCCATCCCCTCTTTTTTTTTATTACTTTGGCACTTTTCTTTTTTTATCCTTTTCCTCATCCTGTTTCACTCTCGGATGGGGAGGGTAGACACATGCTAATGATCAACCTTTTCAGAAGCCATTTCCTTGCAGAATACCACCCACCCCAACACAACCTCTCTTTAATGAAAGCCCCCCCCCCTCCCATCTCATTTCCATCCTACCACAAATTACCCAAAGCGAAGCAGTCCCGAGGGCGGGTGGGTGGAAGATGCTAAAAATCAGTCATACGATCAAGGTGGTATCCGCAGTCGTTGCAGTTGAGGAGGACGCAGCCAGGAAGCAGCATGGCAGGGCTAATGACAAACGAGCAAGATTTCGATCTAATCTGGTCGGACCTCATTGTGCTTGTCTAGTCGGATGAGGGCAGTCACTGGGTACTTGGAATAAATTCACTGTTCACTCGCTCAAAATGGAAGGCAGACACAAGTCAATTTCACTGCATTTAGCTTCGGTGGCAGACAAATTCATTTGTCGCCGAGCGAAACTTCTGTTCACCAAGAGACGGTCTTTTTGTTCATTTATTTATTATTTTTGTTTTTTGTTTTCACTTTTGGTCTTACGTGCTGGGAGGATAAATATTTTGGCAGTATATATTCATAAAAGTTCTGTCCGGATTTTAATTCTGAAATTTGATATGAATGTCTGATGGAAATAAGTGTGTGTGTATATATATATATATATATATATATATATATATATATATAAAAGAGGGTAGTGCAGTATTAGTGCAGTTCCAACGAGAGAAAAGTATATATGTAAAGGAGTAAGGCTACCAACATCTGTAAAAAGTTTTTTTCAACATTTATTATTATTTTGTTATTTTATAATTTTATATAACGCGTTTCAAGCGTGGTCCGCTGTCATCAGATATGTAAATCCATTGGATTTACATATCTGATGATATATGAATAAATTCCCCACATCCACTATCGGCCTAGCACGGCTTTGACATATTTTGACTCAGATAGACTTCCTAAGCTAAAAATAGATATGGGAATCTAATACATCCAAGCTGTCACCCCATTCACTCTCGCTTCTCTTGAACTGCACAGACTGCTGCTGATAATGGACTAGCCTAAATCGCGGTTTTCATTTTTTTTGCTTTTCTCATCCACAGCCATGCCGAAACTGAGACAATTTCAGGCAAATCAAAATTAATAACTATGATTTTTCTGCATTTTTCTTCATCCTGAGGAAGTCTACAATAAAGACAAAACGTTGATGAACACATAAATAATATAGTTTTTGGCTTTCCTTTTTCATTTTCCATATATATATATATATATCTATGAATAAGTTTGACCCATTTCTCGCACGAACGGTAATGTCAAAATTACCTATTTACAGGTAAACTCTACGCAAGAGACGCACCAGCGTATTTATATGCGATATCAGTCACAAGGTTAACTAATTTGCATATTGGTTTTGAAAAAGGACATTTTATTAATTAACTATTATCTGTTATTATTTATGATTCTTTTCATTTCAATACAACAAATAGTTCTGTTTTCGCAATAATATTTCCTGGATAAATATTCAGCATTTGCGTTCAAATGTTCCTTTCTTTAGAGCGGCAGACTTGATTTTCAACAAGTTGTGATCCATTTCTAAATTGCAAGTGAAAAAGCAAATTGATTTCTTCTTTCTTTTCCTTTCTTTATGGTCACATTTAAAAGATAAATAAAAATGTTAATGATTATCAATATCAGTAAATGTGAAATATTTTGTTTTGGGTTTACAACAAAGTTATGAATGAAATGTTTATTATTTTAAACCAATGTTTCAAGTAATGAACTTTGTAAAGCAATATATACATATATATATATATATATATATATATATATATAGTAGCTATACCCACCCGGCGTTACCTGGGATGCAGTGATGTTTGTACATTTTAAAACTTACGTTAGACAACTATTATATAGAATATATATTTTCTATATTAAAATGAGTTATTCCCCTTACTGATTTTTTTTTGCATGATTATTTAAACATGTTTCAGATTAGCTGTCGCCTGAACCAGACTGAATATTTTTTTTAAATAAATTGTAGCTAAGTATGTTATATTGCCAATAACACAGCACAACAATAATAAATGGGTCTGACTTTAAATATCTGACAAGATAACTTTATATGTTAGATATATGGATTTTGATGGATTTTACTTCATACAATTTTATTTTACAGAAAAATTTAATTAAAATTTCACTGTTAAAATTACTTAAAATATGAAAATATCCAAAGAAAAATTTGAGGTAGATCTTTTAAGACATTCTTCTTGCTTAACTAAAAATAATAATTCTCTTTTTTTCTGTATTATTATTATCATCATCATTATTATCATTACTATTATTATTATTATTATTATTATTATTATATTATTACCATTATTATTTTTTATTATTATTATTACCATTATTATTATTTTTTTAATTATTATTATTACCATTGTTATTATTATCATTATTTTTTATTATTATTATTACCATTATTATTATTACCAATATTATTATTACCATTATTATTATTACCATTATTATTATTACCATTATTTTTTATTATTATTATTACCATTATTATTATTACCATTATTTTTTATTATTATTATTACCATTATTATTATTATCATTATTTTTTATTATTATCATTATTATTTTTTATTATTATTATTACCATTATTATTATTATCATTATTATTTTTTATTATTATTATCATTATTATTATATAGACGTATTTTTATTCTTCTTATATAGAAGTAAAGAGACATTTTGCCATCAAATTTACATACATGTTTGTGGTGTGTACAGACACATGCATGTAAATTAGATATGCCGTTGAAAAAAGAGAATCACTCTTTCTCTATATGCTCACAGAGAAGTTAAGTGAACCAACAGAGTGAGAGGTGGGAGAGAGAAATACAATAACTAAGAGAGATGAGTAATTTGTAGAGTTAATCAAAACAATTTTTGTGTACAAGTGAAAATCAAAACTATAAACCGGTCAAAAGATATTAATATTTTCACAAACACACTAGTATTTGGAACTTGGCATAGCCGCTTCCAAGCCCCTCCCCATATATATATATATATATAATTTTTTAATTATCACTGATAGCTGAAAGCATTTTTTTAACACACACACACACACACAAATATATATATATCATGGGCATAGAAATACCTGGTATAGAACTCGGGTGCGATGTTACCCTACTCGGCGAGATGGAGCCATAGATTTTCTTAGCTCATCCATCTGAAACTCCGATATAAAACCTGCGCTCTACATCGTCTCTCAGTTATCTTGCTTTGGCTTGTCAAAAACCAGACTTTGTAGAAGGAGAGCATGCTCTGCATGTAATACAAGCACACAGCATGCCCATCTACATGTACAGATATTCCTACAAGACCCACAGTGATAAAAACTTGTAAAAATAAGTCTGACCTGCTTAACAATCGGCGTGACCCCAACCGGACATTGCAATCTTGTAGGGATGGCCTTCTTTTGTAAAGAAGTGGCAATCATCTCATATATATATACACAGTGCTCTTCAACATATTAATATTATTAGGGAAGATGGATAAAATAGCAACTTTCAACTCATTGAATGTAAAGAAGGTTGGCACCCTCTACTTCTCACACCTGACATTATCCTATATCTCTACAAAGTCACTATCCGCCCATGCATGGAGTATTGTTATCACATCTCGGCTGGTGCACCATCCACAAGGTTAAAAAAAGAGTCGCTAATCTAATAGGTCCCACACTATCCACCAAGCTCCAGCTCCTGTCCCATCGCTGCAATGTCGCACCCTTGTGCCTGTTTTACAAGTACTTCAATGGATTGTGCTTCAATCAACTTGTTACTCTAGTGCCCCCTTGACGTAAATACACTCGACCAACCCGACAATCAGCTAAGTCCCATCCATTCACTGTGGAGGTCCCCAGATGCCAGAGAGCCTTCTACTCAAATAGCTTCTTTTCTCATACTGTTGGCTCCTAGAACACTCTTCCTGCTTCCTGTTTCCCCGACTGTACCGACATCCAGAAATTTAAAACTAACGTGAACAAGCATCTCGCTGCACAACTCCCAAGGATGACCTCTAAAACTTTCAACCTAATTCTCAGTAACCCCTTATGTCTCCAGTGGCGGCCTGCCTTGTTTGGGGTGAACTATGATAAAAAAAAATGTTTTTGAATAAATGTTTGCAATAAGTGTTGTATTTCAGAATTATATAATGTTGAAAAGAGTTGATATGCCGTAAAACAGATTAAGCAGACAAAAAGATTCTACAGTACTCGCAGAATACATGTAAATTCTAAACAGTATTTAATAAATATTCACATAACGGTGACACGTGTCCACAATCATCAAATAATGAACATTTATAATCAGGGTTGAAGAGTCAGAGTCGGAGGTTTGGGAAGGAGTCGAAATCAAACTTGTAAAAATGCTAAAAGTCGGAGACAAAGTCGGATATTTTAATCTCCAAAGAATCAACAGACAGCCTGAAAATTGGAAGACTTTAAAACAAAGAGTCGGAGTCGGACCTTATACCTTCCGACTCTGCAACCCTGTTTACAACATGTTATTTTTAATTTACTCATTATATTTTTTAGTAATTTGATTTATTTAAATGTCTATATATTGAGAAATTGGTTTTGTTTCTAAATATCATTGCAGACTCTAGAACCGCCTATGCCGAGTTCACATTACACATTAATACCATTGGGAAAGGTATGAACCCTCAATTTCCCCCCAGCTATGGGTAAAATAGCAGCTTGTGTTCAACTAATTGTATATCATCATTTGCAATGGTTTTGTGACATATCAACCCTTTTGAGGGTTATCTAATGCCGAATCAGGGTATGGCATTAAATAATCTTGAAACGGTTGATACGTTGTCAAACAGACAACCGAAATACCTTTTCATCAGTAATATTGTCACCATCCACCGACTAATATACCTACGTCAGTCACATCATAAACAGCAATCTTTCCAGTCTCCTTATTTCCAGCGCCTTGCCGGATTAACCATTTCACTTTAATAATAATTCATCATCAACGCACCCCTAACCAACTAACTATTCATCTACCGTTTCTCGAAACCAACATGGATTGCTAGAAACTTAAACATTAAATGAAACCTAACCCTTAAATGCTTTTTATTTTTTTTAATTGGTTTGAAAAAAGTGAAAAACGTTTCTTACGTGTAATATAAAGTAGTATAAATGAATTTTGGAAAAAAAAAAATATTTATATTTATTCAGAACGTTTCTTTACACTTAGATCCTGATTTCAAAAGAAGGAAAGTTACACTGATGCCAAAATTTCATGTTTTTTAATTCCCCATGAATTAAAATTTCAGAAAATTTCATAAATGCTTTATTTTTTATATTGGTTTTAAAAAATGTTATCAAGTGAAAAACGTTTCATAGGAGTAATATAAACTAGTATAAATGATTTTTGGAAAAAAAAAGTAAATTTATTGAACAAAAAAAATGATGTTGCAAATGTGCAACAGATGGCATAAAATTTGACAGGTATAACGAAACACTACAATATATGCATCTAAACAATCATAATACACTAGAGAATCATAAAATAATTTTTACTTACAATTATAATGACCTGATTTAAAAGTTTAGGCTCTTGAATTACGCAGACGACACACCGAAGACACTCGCTCGTGACATCGAAGATACTGATTACCTATTTAGCGGGTGTGCTGATGCAACATCATACTAATACCTACTCACACTTGCCAACAGGCTCGTTGCAGATGTGAAACAAGTTGCAGTTTGACACATTTTCGTTGAATATTATATTAAATAGGCATTTTGGTTGAATGTGTCATATTTGAAACAAAAAGCATTTAAGGGTTAAGTAAGGAAACAAAGAATAAAACTAAGGAAGCATCCAGACGCTTCTGAAACTATTTAATTCCTTGGATTCTCACTGGTCGGGGTGTTAGGAGGTAGGTAGCACTGGTCTGGGTGTTAGGGGGTAGGTAGCACCAACTAGAGAATTCATTTTTTTTACTAAAAGGTCACCACTTATCAAGGCCAAAAGACCACTCGAGGATAAGGGTTAAGGAATTCATGCAATTGGAACATCATGTTTTAACCTCGGCTTTTGTACGAGGCGATAATTTTTCATACGTAAATTGGCAGGTCTTGCAGTCATGGATTAGACTAGAACAAGGTATGTTGCACGTTTCGGATTAAGACTTTTCCAAAAGACAACTTTAGTCTTAACAACATGAAAACATAATTAAAAAATGAACATATTTGATCAAATGGTTCATATATTAATGCAGAATAAAGGGAGACTATCACCAACAGGTGCAGTATAAACAAATTGATGACATATATTAATGCAGAAGAAGGTGTTTATGATATCATAGACAAGTCCTATGCTAAATTTTCATCTCTCGTGACAGCAGCGCCCTCTAACGTTAGAACCAATTATCTCCAAGGAAGACAATTTTTTTAATAAATCCTTGGGAAAGAATATTTTTTTTTTTTTTTTTTAGTAATTAAAAAATAAACGCATTTGATCAAATGGTTCATATATTAACGCAGAAGAAAAAATAGACTCATGATTATGTTTAATACCACTGCTGCCACTTAAACTTGCTTGTGAAGCCATAATTAGGGTTAAATTTAAACAAAATTAGATATAATCTCCAAAATAAAGGGAGACTATCACCAACAGGTGCAGTGTAAATAAATTGATGGTATGCTACACGCAGAGACATCTTTTGGCCGCTCAGTAAACTAGTCTGGCGATAGCGGGATTATCAAGATCTCTCTTGTTATTTTGTCTGGATTAAAAGGTGTGTTAGATCAGTGTTGCAATATAAAATAAAAACTAGTAAATACTGGTGACCTAGTAGTTACGGTTCAGGTTTCTCAGAGGTGGATGGAGTTTAATTTATTTTCTGGCATTGCCAAGGGGAATAATCAGGCCCATTCTTGTTGCGAGATAAAGAAGGAATGTAGACTAGGGCTATGAAGTCAGCAGACGACAACGCTTGACTCCTGAAATGTTCAAAGGTCAGACTGATTTCAACTCTGACCTAAGCAATCTTCCAACAGTAGTAATTTATATCTATTAGATATTATTTTTAGCTTTTGGATTTGAGAGAGGATGTGTTGATTCTTTCAAGATTTTGTGAATTCAGTGTTTTGTTTTGTCTGCTTTTAAATGAACAAAATCTAAAGAATTCTAATCTAAAAAAAAAGAAATGTGATAAAAACAGAGCTATGGAGTCCGAGGACTAAATGTTTGACAGTTCTGTAATTTAGAATGAATATATATTTTTTTCATTTCAAGAAAAGAAAAAAATTGCTGCAATTTAAAAAAAAAAAACGATCTTTATCTTCAAGACAAATACTAGTTTTCATAAAGCTATGACAATAGAATATAAAATTATTAAGATTTTTTAATGAGCTAGCCACATTAATATCTGTCCTATATAGATAGAGACAAATAAAGTAAAATTTAAAAAAATACAAAATATAATAGAAAACGGAGATACATACTTATTACTTTCAATCAATTTGGATATCTCTACCTTTTATTTGATAGGAATATTTAGTAATATTTCTGAAAACGGTGAATAAAAAATAATGGGTTATAAAATGCATATCAATTTATCCTACTAATATTTAACGTTACTTTATTCATCCTTAAACATTTGCATGCATTATTGTTTTATGAAAACCTAAACAAATGTTAAATGTTTTTGATTATTACTTTTTTTCTTTTAATAAAATCAAAATTCTGTAATGATATCAAATTTTAAAAAAGAATAACTGTAGGCAAACATAAGACAGACGTTACATTGTCATTTCTATTTTATGTACGAACTAGTAACCGCTTATCAAGGTCCAAAAGACACTCGAGGATAAGGGTTATCGAGTTTGTCAAGCAGACGGTTAGGCAACACTGATGATTGAAACTTGGCAGAATTTAATTATTTAAGAGAACAGCACAACAAGAATTTGTTAACATTAGACTTGACAATGTTATAGCCAGCTGGGAAGCAGTGCCGTGGTATTGTGTTTTACAGACGTGTAATTCTTGGAAAGAAACTTTGCCCATGGAAGTTCTGTTTAGTTTTAGGTACATAGATTGGAGCTCAGTCGAGCACCTACCATGAAAATAATGATATAGAAAAAGACTGGCAACCTCTTTTCTGTGAGAAAGAGGTTGCAGGGAAAAGAAGAGGACATACCCCCACTAGATTTCGAAGTCAGTTTTGTACTTTGTCAAGGCAGGAAAGTATGCGCTGAGCGGCACCTCCCCAGATGTGGCAAAAGTACTCCATCTTAGGATGTATTTGACTCTTATACAGGTAGAGGATTACATGATTCATTTGAAGTATATTAGACATTCATAATTGGTCCCATAAAATAGATACGATAAGAGACATGTCACACACACACAGATTTGATTTTTTTTTTCTTTTTCTACATAGTTCACCCCAAATAAGGCAAGTTGCCACTATAGACGTAAGGGCTACTGAGAATTAGGGTGAAAGTTTGGGGGGGTCATCCTAAATTGGGAGCTGTGCAGTGAGATGCTCGTTCACATTAGTTTTAAATTTCTGCATGTCGATACAGTCGGAGAAACAGGGAGCGGGGAGAGAGTTCCAGACGCTGGCAGTATGAAGAAAGAAGCTATTTGAGTAGAAGGCTCTCCGGCATCTGGGGACCTCCAGTGAATGGATGGGATTTAGCTGATAGTCGGGTTTGCTGAGTGTATTTAGGTCGAGGGAACACCAGAGCAGCAAGTTCATCGGAGCACATTTAATTAAAGTATTTGTAAAACAAGCACACGGATGCAACATTGAAGCGATGGGACAGGGGCTGGAGCTTGGTGGATAGCGAGGGACCTATTAAGTTGCCGACTCTTTTTTGGACCTTGTCTAAGAGGGAGAGACTAGTGGATGATGCACCAGCCCAGATGTGACAACAATACTCCATGCATGGGCGGATTATGGCTTTGTAGAGATATAGGATACTGTCAGGTATAAGAAGTTTTCTAGCATGGTAGAGGGAGCCCACTTTCTTTGCAGCATTGAATTGACATTACATTACGAAGAGTTGAAGCTACTTTATGTTACAGACTGTCTCATTGGTCCCTTAAATTTATCGTTATGTCTACTTTACAACATTTATATTTCGTGCTCCTACATTACATTATGCGGTCCTTATTGGAGCCGCGGCGACCCCTTAAACAAGTGTTTTGTTACAATAAAAATTGAATCTTTAGTGTCATTACGTTTTTAAAAAGTATAGCAGAACCATAGGATAACCAATTTGTGTGTAAGAAGTGTAAGAGAATGGAGATGAATGAGAACTCAGATGTGGAGAAACTATATCTGGATGATGGCAGAGTTATTGAGGTTGTAGAGTGGTTTCGTTCTTGGTAATACCATTGGAGCACAGGGTGGAGCAGGTGTAATTGCTAGAGTTAGGAGTGGATGGAGAAAATCTAGGGAACTTCTGTCATTATTAACTAGCAGAGTGTTACCACTGTCAACCAAGGGAAGAGTCTATCAGGCATGTATACGCAGTGTGATGATGTATAGAAATGAAACCTGGCCAGTGAAGGTTGAGGACATGTGTTGCATGGAGAGAAATGATGTGAGAATGATATGATTGATTCGTAATGTGAGTCTTAAAGATAGGCTTAGATCTGATGACCTCAGGGGAAGATTAAATCTGGACAGTATAAGGAGATGTGTGCAGAAGAGTAGACTTTGATGATATGGCCACGTTCAAAGAATGGATGAGAGTTCTTGGGTTAGTAGATGTAGAATGGCAGGTTAAGTTCACAGGGGAAGGCTTTAGAAAATATGGGAGGAAGAGATTAAAATGTACTTGAAGGAAAGAGGGATAAATAAATACCTGGCCAAAGATAGGTTAGAAGTCAATTTCTTAAACCATCCTCCACATACAAGCATGTAAAACGGATGTTAAACCGAACACGATGATGATGATGATGATGATGATGGCAGAAAAAAAAACTGTAAATAGACACAGACGTTGCTGTTATTGATTGATACTTTTCAATCGATATGTCATGATGTTATTAGTTTTGTTCATTTCATTCATCGTTTCCAAGCCTCTCATACTATTGTTCATCATACAACTGACAATCTCATTAACTCTTTATCCTCGAGTGGCTTTTGACCTTGGTAAGTGGTGACTTATTAGTAGTTAAAAAAAATATGATGAAGGCAAAAAAATTTTATATCTTGAAAGAAAAATTTCAGAATTTTCTTATGCTTAATTGAATAGAGCTAAACTATAGATCTAGAAAGAATACACACAGCACATATTATTACTTAGCGTGTTTATTAGTACCAGTTCACAGCAGTGGATAACGACACGGACTGACAATCTGGGTGTGCCAGGTACTTAGGGGTGTTGGCAACCATTATGTGGTCCCTCCTGCAAAAATGGCAACAACAGAATCAAAACCGGTCAACAAAGTTGTACCATTCTGATTCATACGAATTTACTTCACTTAATTTACTTACCTGGCACTTTAGCTAGGCACCCCATAGACTGGTATTGTCTTGGCCTTTGAGTCTTGGTTTACACCGGTCTATGGGACTGTCCTGTGTAGTTCTAGGAGGTCCACCCTCCCAGGATTTGCCTCCCCTCTTTGGGGAAGAGTAAGTTAATTGCTTACTGCCTGAGACGCCCCTACCAGGGAATGCCGACAGGGCTGCCCAGGCAATTTTTAATAGCCAGAGTGCTCACCTCTCAGGCGCTGGCTTTTCAACCCCCACTTTCCCGACCCGACCTTGGGTCACATCTTACTTGTGGGAGTAAGATAATTGGCCTTGTGCCTAACTCCTGTAGAGGAGTAAATAAACATACGAATTTACTTTGCAGAATGATAGGGTGGTGGCTGTGATTAAGTGGATACCCATGCGGACTGACGACATGGGTGTGTCAAGTTCGAATCCAGTCAGTTCCATAGCACCATTTTCACCATAGATATTGGCAACCTTCAGTACGTTGTCCTCCCTGTAAGTACCTGACTCTTTAAAGGACTAAATAAACCAATGTCAACAACAGAATTGAGCTGACCAAATGTCGTACCACGCTGGTTCATACAAATTTTAGTTTACCAATCGGCATGATGCCATAAACTAATGCTAATAAACAAGCTTAACTAAAAAATACTTGTAACCGAAACTCTACAAGTTAAAGTTAGTACAAATTTGGTTGGTTGGTTGCTGTTTGGTTTCATCGCATGTCGGCCTTTGTTGGGTCATTATAACTGCACATTTGTAGATTAATTTGTTTTGTAGATTTATATTTTGTTAACGGAAAGTCTGTAAACGATAGTTTCTATTGAACCCATAAACTCGGCCCTGACAGGTACTACCACTTGGGGTCGGAGTGGACCTGAAAGTAATGGTAACTAAGCTTTCAAATCGGACCTCATCATCAGATGCAGTTTTGTGACCCCTATAAAATGTCACCCATAGAATCTGTAATAAAATTCATAATCCTTACTGCAATCCAACCATATTTTGTACAAATAAACTTCAGTTTATACCTGACTTGTCCACCAAGTTTCAGTCATGAATGTCCAACAGTCTTTGTTTTATCGCCATTCAACTGTGATAAGCACACCTGGATACGATGTGAAAAATTGTCAATAACTCTGACACGTTCCTCTCTTGGCACTGCCCCGATTTGAGCTGTGATGGTTCCCTTCAGTTCCGGAATAGTCTGGGGATTTTCTTGATATACATGATCTTTGCGAACTCCACAGATAAAAATCTAGAAGGATATGGCCCAGTGAGTTTAAAGCTCATTCAGGACTGATTACACCTCCTACTGATAAGACGATCACCAAAGTGTCCCCCATATCATTAAATGGTCATAAAACAGACTGTTGTGTTAGACATTCATTGCTGAAACTTGGTAGACAAGTTAAGCATAGGCTAACATATCTGTACCAAGGATCATCAATTTTATTAAGGACTCCATAGATGGCATTTCTTGAGGGGGGGGGGGGGGGCTCTACTAGCATTCTGGGTCAGAATGGACCTGAGAATAATGACAAATAAGCGGTGACTCCATGAAGCTCCCAAATTGGGGCCATAACTACTTGATGCAGCACTTATACAAGTTGACTATTTCAGCTAAATTTTAATAGAAAACTATCTATAAATTTATAGTGTAATCACTACCTACGTATTATTATCATTATTATTATTATCATTATTATTATCCTTATCATCCTTATTATTATCCTTATTATTATTATTATTATCCTTATTATTATTGTATTTGTATGGTATTCTCCCTGGAGACAGGTTGAACCAGCTTTCTCCATCGCCATCAGTTAAGTTAAGGAAAAAGTTTCTAGGAAATATTAAATTCACATGCGGTTCCCATAAGCTGCATGTATATTCCAGTCAGAGGAGATGATTTTGATGTTAGTTTTTGCAGGAACGTGTCATCGTTCTCCCACATACATTGCCTGGTATTATCAAAATGGTCACTCATCTGATATTGACCAGGTTCAACGTCACTTAAATTTGGTGATCTAACGAGAACCGGTGTCTTAACGTGATTATGTCTTATACACTAACTTATGTACTTAACTGTAATGCTTAACTAATTGTAAAGCGCTTTTTCGCCTTGGTAGTTTATCACCTAGAGATGGTGTCTCGATAAAAGCACTGGTCCCCATCACCTCATTGGGTTAGCATCATGAAGGGCATCCGACCTATAGAAATCTTGCCTGAACTAAGGAAATTACTTCCGAATAAAATCTGTCGTATTTCAGGTTATGTAGTTTAAATAAAGACCTGGCCAGTGATAGGTTAGTTTGGAAATAAATTTCTAAAAGCCGTCCAACACATGCCAGCATGTAAAACGGACCTTAAGCTGAATATGATGATGAACTGATGCTTCTTTGAAGATTTGACCCCTTGACTCAGACATTAGAAGTAGAATTTATATATATATATATATATATATATATATATATATACACACAATTGCTAGACAATCTTAAACGAATTTAGAAAAAGAATTTTTTTTTTTCCCTTGCTTTTCCATGAGAAGAAAGATAGACAATAGTGGTTTACTGTGAAGAATTCAGATCCCCAAAAAGGGGCACGTCGGCCTTGGAACAAAAATAATCTGTACAGTATTAGTCTCGTCTACACTCCCTTACAGATGAGGGTGCCTCAGGTGACAAGCAATAAACCCACCCAACCCTCTCCGAAAGGTGGAGGTAATGCCTGAGAAGATGGTCTCCTGAGACTACATTTTGATCCTCGCAAAGTGAACTTATTTACATATTGTTATCACTACTTATTTATCTATGCGATGCTGTAAACTGATACGTACTCATCGATATAGTCATAACAGTCAAAACAACAACAACCTTTTCTATAAATCTAATAAGCATGATGGAAGTCGATTGCCCCTCTCTCTTTTTCTCCCTCTGTATGTCCATGTTTCTCTCTTTTTCTCCCTCTGTATGTCCATGTTTCTCTCTTTTTCTCCCTCTGTATGTCCATGTTTCTCTCTTTTTCTCCCTCTATATGTCCATGTTTCTCTCTTTTTCTCCCTCTATATGTCCATGTTTCTCTCTTTTTCTCCCTCTGTATGTCCATGTTTCTCTCTTTTTCTCCCTCTATATGTCCATGTTTCTCTCTTTTTCTCCCTCTATATGTCCATGTTTCTCTCTTTTTCTCCCTCTATATGTCCATGTTTCTCTCTTTTTCTCCCTCTATATGTCCATGTTTCTCTCTTTTTCTCCCTCTGTATGTCCATGTTTCTCTCTTTTTCTCCCTCTGTATGTCCATGTTTCTCTCTTTTTCTCCCTCTGTATGTCCATGTTTCTCTCTTTTTCTCCCTCTGTATGTCCATGTTTCTCTCTTTTTCTCCCTCTATATGTCCATGTTTCTCTCTTTTTCTCCCTCTATATGTCCATGTTTCTCTCTTTTTCTCCCTCTATATGTCCATGTTTCTCTCTTTTTCTCCCTCTATATGTCCATGTTTCTCTCTTTTTCTCCCTCTGTATGTCCATGTTTCTCTCTTTTTCTCCCTCTGTATGTCCATGTTTCTCTCTTTTTCTCCCTCTATATGTCCATGTTTCTCTCTTTTTCTCCCTCCATATGTCCAGGTTTCTCTCTTTTTCTCCCTCTGTATGTCCATGTTTCTCTCTTTTTCTCCCTCTGTATGTCCATGTTTCTCTTTCTGTTCAATGCTAAGATGATTATCTTTTCTATAAATCGTCTTTTTTACCATTAAGGTGCAAATCACCATCAGCCGTCAGCATGAATAACGCTGTTCAACGATTCAGTGGAGTAAAATTCATAAACGGCCTTCAATTTAAGTTTCCTTCAAGAAAAAAGCGAATCTGTTCAATCTGGGAAAAAAACGAATCATGCACCATCTGTTCAATCTGGGAAAATATCAATTTTCTTTTATTAATAAATATTTTTTTTGCCAATAATATTTATGACGTAACGACCTAGGCTAAAGAAATGTGTTGTTTTTCCTGTATACAAACATTTAATTTAAAACAAAAATCTAATCAAGTGTTTGGAAACATTTTCCTTGTAATGAAAAAGAGTTGTCAATATAATTTGATCCTGTATAAGCATTAAGGAATAGTGTAACATAACATACAATAGTTTGTGACAAACAATAGTTTGTGACAAACAATAGTTTGTGACATAAGATACATACAAGTTTAGTTATATTCAGAGGTATAACAGGAAAAAAAAATAAGAGTCATAGTTAAATGTTTCAACTTTTCTCACGTCAATAAGCACAAAAATGAATACAAATGAAACCTTTTTACTACAAATACTTTTTTTACTGTTTCATAATCATTTGTGAGCATAACTCGTTCGTTTTCATTTTACTTCAATAAGTTCTCAGAAATCAAGGGGTCCCTTCCTGGAGCTAAGACTTGATCTCTATATGAGATCCATAGATATCCGACTTTCTATTGAAGTTCTCTTTTACCTCCCAAACGTTGAGTTTGTTAAGAAGTAAAGCACAGTAATTTTCCTCTATCCAATCGACCAGTTAAATGATATTTCTTGTGGTCTCTTGATCTTACCGGATTCCAGGACAAGAATTCATCTAGTCTGGTGGAGTATTCAGCATAGTGCTGTTCCTAGAGGGCACATCAATCGGAGAAGGTGAACCATTTCCCATATAAGTCAGTGTATAGTGGTGCCGAGGGGACCTTATTTGGGCTTCAAATACTATGTTATTTTGAAAATTTGGTCAGCGTTTACTTGAAGGGGAAGTATTCTCATGTCAGGTTGTCCTGACAAACCTTTGTACAGAGAGACCGAAGACACTCAAGGACAGTGTCTAGTAGGTATTCAAATTCTCTCCAGTATGTGTTCGCAGACAGAATTTTAATGTCTACTACTAACTTATGTATGGAATCCATTATGCAGCAAAAAATCGGTTGGAAGATCTCATCACATCGACCAACTTGTAGAAGACTGGGTGCCACCTGGAAAACCTGTGGAGAGTGATGTCTAACAAAGATGGTTGGATGGTACGAGTCAGGCAAATCCAAGAGGAATTCTAAATCTCATTGATTGACAGTCACTTTAATTCAATAATATATCGAAATGGTCGTATTAATCATTCAAGATCTCGTATCCTCGAATCTAAAGCATTTTGTGCAACAAGAAACTAAATTTTTCAAATAGTTGATCTTAAGTTCATCTTTTTCTATCAGCTTTTCTTCATTCCTCTAAAATTACTACCGATTGTTGCATCACTTTTGCTTTTGGTGTTATTTGCTACTGTGCAACACCTGCATGTCTGCCATCTTTAATTGACTCAGCCTGGCACACACCAGCATTGCTGTAAAATACTACACAAGAATTCACGTTTCATTTCTATATTAAAGACATCTTCATGAGCCGTGGTATCAAATTGCCATTAGTATGTATCCAAACTTACTCATCCCCAGACCAGGGGAGTATGCCTGAAAGGGGGAAAAAAAGATCAGTTCGTCTCCCCACTTCTCGCTTGTGACGTCACTGCTATACAAGACACCCCCTTTCACGGTATTCAATATACAACATAATACTCTTAACAAAATCATGATATCTGAATGCATTTTTCTGATTATCATTCAAGTCATAATCTATCGCAGATTTCTTTTCTACTCAATCATTATTACAATGTTTCATTTTAACTGCTGGAATTAAAGTGCAGAAGTTAAAACTTATTTCTTTGAAGTTTTTTATTGTCTTCGTACGAATGCATTTTCTGCTTTACTTTCGTAGGTTTCTGCATCTGATAGGTTTAAATCGAGTCACAAGGAAAGTTTTTGTATGCCGAAATAGTCTCACTGCTATTAATTTGGTATTTTGCAGTGTTATTTTCATTTTTTCTTAAGACTTCTAGGGAAAAACTAAAAAAAAAAAAGACTTAAAGTTTGTATTGTAAGCCAATCTGAGCTTTTTTTAATTGTTGGTAAAAATCTACTCAGACTGTCAGTAAACCCGATGATTGATGGACTTTATAATCATGTACAAGAACCACAGATGTTTAAAATGCCAGTTTTTGTCCTGTAAGAAAATCCAACATGGCAGCTGAACAAGATATATGGCAAAAGTTCGAAATTTCGTAAGCAACATCGAACCTCTCAGAACAAGTAAACTTCTCAGAGCAAACCTGGACAAAAGAGTTTTTTTTTTATAGTCCTCCATGACACGGCCGTTTTAAAGGCACACCCACTATCTAGAAAAATAAATGGAAAACTCAATGATGTAACAATTTTTGTTGACCAATCAGCTACCTTCTTGATGTTTTCGGGCTATGAAGTCAATAATAGACATTTCTCAACATTTTATCAGTCGGCTTTATTTTTCATAGGACCAAATCTTTAATTTGTCGGTGTCAAATGTTACCTGGGCGAAAGCATTAAGAAATTATGACTACTTGAAATATGAAATTTTTAAAGATTTTGCCTTATCTTTTACAATTTTACTCCTTGAGAAAATCTTTTGAGTCAATTACACCAACTAATTTTACTTTGATACGGAAGAACCTATTCTCTTTCAGAATATGGATACTTTTATGGAGTTATGACTGATCATTTTGCTAGATAATGAGTTTAAAATATTTTAAAAAATTCAATTAAAAAAAATTTGATTTATTTTTTTATCCCCTGGCAATTCTTTTGGGGATTCTGATACAATTTTACGAAATTGATTCATATAGACTTTCTGATTTAAAACAATGGCTATTTCTCTGCATTATTGGAGACATTTTTTTTGTTTAGAATGAGAAAAATAAAAAGTTTTTACTATTTAAAAAAAAAATGTTTTCTTTAAGTCATTTACACCGATCAATTTTACTTTTAAATTAAAGAACATTTTGTTTACTTTAAGAATATACCTACTTTCATGGGGTTCAGATCAAAAGCTTCCTTGATAGTCATAAAAGTTTGAAAATGAATTTTTCAGAGAAAATCCATTGTGTTGAAATTACTTTTGCTATTTTTGTCATGATTTTTACTTAGTATACAAATATTTTAACACAGCAGACCAGAATTAATTTGATATAAGCTGGGGGTGAGGGTCTATAGGCACCTATAAACAGCTGTTAAACCATATCTTTATTCGCTTATCTTAAAGCTGTCAGCTATTGGCATTAACACATTCGTTGATAAAAAAAAAGAAGAAAATGACTGCATTACATGTTGTAGTGTATATACAGTCGCGCTCAAATCTGATTGGCAAATAACTCAGCACAACTAACGCCATGCAAATTATTCAAAAAACATAACTTAAAAAACTTTCACTCCTTCCAGTTAGCAAAGGGAGATAACTCATTAATCTGAGAGGATTAACAAGTCAACAGACATCTTCAGCATCTCGAAAAGCTTCTAGTGGTGATTTGAAATGTCATGTTATTGACATAGACTTGATGCATTATTGATTTTACTTTTTACTGAAAAAGAAAAATAGTACTTACCAAACATTAACCGATGTTTTTTTTTGTTTTTTTAATTCTTTTTTTTGGTTTTTGACTGCATGGATGTCAATCACATCGGATCTTGAAGTGTTCCTGTGAAGATAAAATAGTTTTTTAATAAAAGATAAAACACTAATTTTCGTTAGAGAACATTCGTTTAAATTGAACATGGAAGTATAAAATATCAGATTGTCCACAGAAGTTCAGGAGTAGGAGTCAGCTTCTTTTTTTTTTCAGTCAAGTTGGAGTCATTGTCACGAGTCAGCAATTTATTTAAGGCGTCAGAGTCAAAAATCTGGGTCAAGTTGTTTTTTTTTTGCGGGGGGGGGGGGGGTTACCAGACTTCGAAGTCTGACAATTTACAGCCGAATTCCTTTCTCTGGTTGTCCAGAAAGTTGTTCCATGAATGACTTTGGCATTTGTTAATAAGTTATTTGGATTTTAACGCATGTCAACCCTTATGTCATTTTTTTTGTGGAAGCCGAACTTGTTTTCTATACGAATAGTTTATAGATTAATTTATTTTGTAGATGTATTCTATTTAAAACAGAGCTGGGATGAGAAACAAATATTAGCACTCTAGGTAAGAATGGACCTGAGAGTATTGGCAAAAATGCAGTAACTCTACACTCTTCAATTAGGGTCTCAACCACCAGCAGTAATTAAAGTTGATACCCAAGACCTCAACAATAGGGTAGTTCTATTAATCAAAGTAATCAACATCAACCGAAACCCTTTTGTCATTCACCTGACAGACACACGATTTCACCCCTTTTAGAATTTCTTCTGCTTTGAAAGATTTGGCAAAATTTCGTAATTAACCTTCAATTGCAAAGTTTTCTGCATGTTTTCCTGGGGAACCTGTATATCTTTCAGTGTAAACCCGATAGCATTTAGTGACGATTTCTGTGACAAGTTTATAACGTTCAAAGAATGGAAAGACATACTGTTTTCATTTTTGCATCCACACCTACACCATATTCTTTGTGGCACATACGGGTCACAGTTCTGACAAACTTGGGTAAAATCAGTCCAATAAATTTTGCCTAATTCTGTTAACAAATAAATTTGCATACATAAAAAGAATGTCACCTGTGGACTCATTAATAACATTCACAATCCAACCATATTTGGTAAAAATAAACTTCAGTCTATGCCTGAGTTATTCACCAAGTTTCAATCATGAATATCTAACAGTCTTTGTTTTATCGTCATTCGATTATAATCACACTTGAATATGACATGCAAAATTGTCAATAACCCTGACACACTACCCTCTTAACACTGCCCTGGTTTTGGCTTTAGTTTAGGAATTGTCTGGGTATTGTTTTGATAAACATTATCTGTAAGATAACCACACATAAAAATAAGGGCGGTTATAGTCCAGTGAGTGAAGTACATTCAAAATCACACCTACTTATGACACAATCATCAAAGTGTCCCTGCATACCAAAAACTGTTGGACATTCGTGACTGAAACTTGATTGGCAAGTCAGGCATAGACTGTAGTTTATTTATATCAAAGATGGTTTAATTAGAAGAAGGATTGTGAATTTTATTAACGATTCAATGGGTGGCATTTTTTCAAGGGTCATCTTATACATACAAACAGAACTGAAAATAAAACTTCTTAGAAGTGGGGGGAAAAAATGGAATTTTGTTGCTGTTATTAAAATATAATTTAATTATTTTATATTTATAATAGTGCTCAACATTTTCCAGAAACAGTTATAATAAACTGCTTATCGCTAATAATAACCACTATATCTGTATATTTAGATCACTAATTTTCAATAACAGTTACTTCATCAATACCTATATTTATTAATGGCCTTAGGCCGATAATCCTAACTCCTTTGTGTGAATAAGGGTAAATACATAGACTTCAAAAGGAAGTTTGCCTGTCCCCTTGCCACTCATCATTTTAAGACATTTTATTTAGAGCTTAACATTTAAAAATGAACCTTTTTCTAAGGCAAGTCTGGTAAGTTGTATTTTTTTCTTGTATAGTTTTCTCTGTTGTAGTGTGTGATTTTTTTTTTTTACTTACTGAGTTGAAATATTTGAGGTGCAACTTATTCAATTTATGAAAGATGAGCCCACCCTGAGATGGGTATGCTAGCTAGTCTATATATAAAGCAATACACGTTTATTTGCATTGGCTGCTTTATATCTGGGACCAATTCAGCTGGTAGAGGCACTCTGGTACAATTTGATGTGACAATTACTGTCTGACACAAAAAAGGTTTCAAAGCCAATTGCCTCAATTTTGTAGCATCAGTTTTCAAAAATTCGCTTTCCATTATATATATATATATATATATATATAACAATAAAAGGATAACATAAACCCGACGATATGAGTTTAAATGAAAAAGTGGTAAATCTAAAACTCAAGCTGTTGTGTGGGTTTTATTAAGAGAGAAGCAGAAAATGAGAAGATCTGTAATTTTGTGGAATATATATAGTATTCAGAGTATGATACATTTAAATCTCTGCAGGAAGGGAAGACATAAATACGTATATACTTATATAAAATAATATATATATATATATATATATATATATATATATATATATGTGTGTGTGTGTGTGTACTCGAAATATATATACAAAATATACATAGATATCGATTAGCAAACGAAAAGATAAGAGCCGAAAAAAAAGAAAGAAAATCCAAAGTCCATATATAAAATAAAATATGAAACTAAGAGTATACTTTTAGTAGATAGAACCTATAGTGAAATGGTTTAAGCTCAATATACGAGATAGAGCAATTATGAAGATAAATGAAAGAAGAGAGATAAAGATGTACGAATGACAAATTTATTTCAACTTCGATTGTTCAATACAAGGTGTTTTTACCGAGTACACCTTGCATTGAACAATCGAAGTTGAAATAGATTTGTCATTCGTACATATTTATCCCTCTTCTTTCATATATACATATATATATATTTATACAATTACTTTTATTTATACAGACATGTACAAAATCTGCGACACTGGCATGTCGATGTTATCGATCAACAGCTGTTATAAACTGAGATCTCATCAGAGTTAGAATTCGAACTTTACCTCAGATCATATTTGGGAAGAATGAAATGGGGAAGAAAATTCGATTCTTCGTCGAATCATCCTCAGGTGTCAAAAGCAAATGAACAAAAAAGCTGGAGAAAGAGAATTTTAAAAAGACGGTGGAGAAACGCGCATAGAACGTTTTCCGTATTTTTCCAGGAAGTTGTTGCCAATTTTAAATTCAGCAACGCTGGATGGCACCACAGTACATATATAATATATATATATATATATATATATATATATATATATATATATATATATATATACACACACACCACTACTACTACTACTACTACTAGATGTATCCATAACCCAATCCCACAACTCAGGTATATTTTTGCATGTATTTTGTGTGATTAAAATATAGAGGAAAAAAGCCTTAAATGTTGATTGACTCAGCTTTAGTACAATAATAAGTTTATATGATCTCTGAAACAGTTCACCAAAGCTTTTTATACAGTAAAACGCAGAAGTGAACCAGAAGTGGAGGGGATGTGAGCTGAAGATATAGTTGGGAATGGAAGATGAAGTATATGAATAGAAGAAACCAAAACCTGTTGATTCTGCTTTAGTGATGTGTTTATGTCCTTATCTTTACTAGTTTGTTTATATGCTTATCTACTATTCCATATACTAAATATTCCATTTTGTTTGAAATTTCATTTCATGTTCTAAGCTCCTTCATGTATATATATATATATATATATATATATATATATATATATATATATTGCATGCATATATCTATATATTTATGTATACATCTATATTTGTGTATAAATATATGCGTGTGTGTGCACACACACCACACACACATATATAATAATTTTTTTGTGCACGTGTCACTTTCTGCCTGTCCTATTGTTAGAATTTTTTCTGTTTGTCTCGTCAGCATCCTTATGTTTTCGAGATTTCCTGTTTTTATGAAGTCTTGTCAAATTAGAGATTTTGTTGAGAATTTGCACAAAAACAAAAAGAATTCGAAATTCAAAAACGAAAACAAAAACGAACTCATCTCTTCTCGAATTTATTTTCCAACTCAAGACAATGAAAAGTAACCTCAATTTATTTGTGTCACACAAAAATATTTACGAATATGGGAACATTTTTTTTCCTTTTTAGAAAAGAGCGCAAATAACAGATACTAGTTGTAATACAGTCCACGAAGGGTACATCGAGACAAACGTGGAATCTTTAATACAGGCCAGCAATCAGACTCCAAAATACTTGAAAGCAATCGAAAAAAATATTGACATGGTAAAAAAAAATGTGTGAAAATAGAAATTACACAACTGGTTCAGAAAAGTTTTCATCTTAGAGGGTCTTAGAAATATGAGCAACCTAATAGGTCCCGCACAGTTTGTCAAGCTCCAGTTCCTGTCACATCGCCGCAATGTTGCAGCCCTGTGCTTGTTTAACAAGTACTTCCACAGAATGTGCTCTGACTAACTTATTGCACCTGTTCCCCCCTCAACGAAAATACATCTGACCCACCTCAACATACGTATAGAAGATTCTGTAGAAGACTCTGGATGCCATCTAGAAGGACCTGCCGGCAGCGGTGTCTGACAAAGATGGTTGGTGAGAACCTACTTCTTCCAAAGGAGTAGGTTTCTAGGGAATATTAAATGCACAAGCGGTCCCCAGTCGAATGTATATCCTGCTCAGGGAAGATGATGATCTTTGCTTTTGTAGATTTTATGGAAATCGCTCCAGACAAGGCATGAAGCCACTTACTATAAGAAGCTAACAAAAACGAAAGATGATTATCGTAAAAACAGGAGATGTCTATTGGCCTTAGTCCTGAACAAACCTAGACTATAGATAGGAGGAAAACAGTCAGCAGGAAGAGAGTTCCATAAGCTTGCAGTTCTTGAAAAGAAGCTACTGGAATAGGAAGCTGTATTACAATGAGGTATCAAAACAGCGAATTGATGGAGAATTGCAGGAAGGTGTCGCCATCCTTCCAGATACTACACCTGGTATTTCCAAATGGTCACCCATCTGGTACTGACCAGGCTCAACGTTGCTTAACTTTGGTGATCTAACGAGAACCGATGTGTCTACATAATTATTGAAGGTGAGGGTGGTTAAGTGGATAACGATATGAACTGATTACCTGAGCGTGCCAAGTTCGAATCCAGTCGATTCCATAACACTATTTTCACTTAGGGATGTTGGCAACCTCCATGTGGTCCCTCCTGCGAGAATGCCAGTCAACAAAGTTGTACTTGTTGATTTATATGAATTTACTAACGTGATTATTCTTCAACCTGATTGATTGATTTAATGGCATATCAACTAGTGTTGGGACGATTAATTGGGAATCGGAAAGATTTGTGCCTATTTTCCGATTCCAAAAACGATTTTTTAATTTTTTATTTGTTTGTTTTTGTTTAGAACTAAATTTTCCATTGCTGGTTCTAATGATGAAATGATAAATATTTATTGATTTTAAACTACCAGTGTAACTAAAATCTATAGATCATCCCCCCCACCCCAAGTGTATTTTTTTGTTTTCGAAAATGTATGCACATATTACATGGGTTTTTACGGTAATCCGAAAATAAAAAAAATAATAACTCTATAAGTAAATATGTAGAGGTTTTTAAAGAATCGGAAGCGGTAATTGTATCTGAATCGGGAATTTAGAACCGAATTGGTAATTGTATCGGAATCAGGAAATATATTGGAATCATCCCATCACTAACATCAACCTTTTGGGTCATTTAATGATGGAAATCATTTTTCTAAAATGTTTGAGAAATCCTAAGAAGAACGGTATTTGTACTATTTGAGCTAAAAAGGGGCAAAATAATGGGGGTTCATACCTTTCGCAAGTATTAGTTTATTAGTCCTATTCAACATGATTGATGCCCAGGCAATATTGGGCTAATCTACTAGTACTATACTAAATCTATGGAGAATCGTATAAAAGAAAGAAAAAAGTTGTTTTCCCTTTGAGAAAGAAAGAGGGCAGCCATTATCAATTCTTATATCTTTAAGAAGTTGTTGTATAATAAAAAGGGTTGAAGTGGACAATAAGTTTATCAGTTTGGCCGCTGAAATTGTTTTATGAAAAATGTGAAGTGGCTGATTTGATTAGTAAAAGTTACATGCTGCTCTTTTTCAAGTCTGAAGGCTCTCAGAACTGGTGACTGTCCAGAGTTTTAGTTGCAATAAGCAGAATCGATTAACCGCTGAATGTCATTTCGATTTATCAGATAAAAAAATTAAATACTGTTCGGTTTTCCTTATTAAAATTATTTTCAAATATTGGGTTGTCCAAAAAGTTTGTTCGTTCGTTTTTTTTAAAGTGGATATTAATGCAATTCATTTCCCACGCTCGATTTGGAAATCTTGAGAATATCTGCGATTTGGCTGGTTGGTGAACCGCCACCTTGTTCAACTACGGCTTTCACTTGGTCACGGTCGATCATTTTTTGTCCGCCAGAGTGAGGAGCATCTTTTACTGAAAAATTTTCTTTTCTTAATCAAGCAAACCATTTCTGGCACACCCGTTCTGTAAGAGTATTCTCCCTATACACATGGCATATCTTTATGCAGGTTTCGGTAGCGTTCTTTCTTGGTGGTAGTAAAAAAAAAAAGCATCAGATGTTGGTAGTGTTCTGCTTGATCTTCCATTTCAAAGCCTTAAATACAAGCAAAAATGTAAGAACTGCTTTTCCGGGAGGTTTATTACACATTGACGTGAACATACTCGCTACACCAAATACAGGATTTGAGGAATAGGAATATAACACGATCTTTAGTAGGCCGGAAAGATGACATTCAAAAAAACGAACAAACCTTTTTGGCCAACCCACTAGAATCTCCCCTGGGTAAGGCACAAAATTGACTTTGTCACCTTTGGACAAGATGCCCCCCACCCACACTGAATCCATCATTCTCATCCGTTTATGCATTTCGTTTTTCTGCCTACCCTATTTCCCAACCCTATAAACTATTACACCCCCTCCCCCACATCCTGGGTAAGATAAAACTGCATCAAGTGATGAGGCTCCAATTTAGGAGCTTCAGAAAAAGGGGAGTCACCCTTTAATTGCCGTTACTCCCAGTTGCAGCTGATCCAGTGGTAGTACCTGTCTGGGTCCCCATCTAAAAATGGAATTTGACTTCACATAATTAAAACATCCCTAACTTTGGTTAGGTAATCCGTTTTCCAGCACATTTTACGACGTCTTTGAATTTCTTTGAAATATTTTGAGATCTGGTTTCTTCTACATTTTTTAATAAGCCACCATTTAACAAGGCCAAAATCCACTCGAGGATGATGGTTAATGAGATAGACGGATTGTCAGTTGAATGATGATGAATATTATGAGAGGATTTAAAATGAGAAGAAATGGAATGAACAAAATTTGATGACTTATGGGGACGTTTTATGACAAGTATTTGTTGACATTGGGTTTGTAGACGACCATGTTGTAGCCTGCAGAGATGCAGTCCTGTGATATGTTCCACGGATGAGTCACTACGTATCAAAGCTAAAAGCCACTCGAGATAAAGGGTTAATGAGATAGACGGATTGTCACTTGAATGATGAATATAATGAGAGGATTGAAATGAACAAAATTTTAATACTTATGGGGACGTTTTACGACAAGTATTTGTTGACATTGGGTTTGTAGATGACCATGTTGTAGCCTGCAAATAAACAATCCCAGGGCAATGTGTTTCTACATATACTACTGGTTAGAATAACACAGCCATGCTGAATAGTCACAAGATCATTTTTATTTCTTCTCTCACTACTTTTCCAGGCTGAGTTATTATTCGCAACGTAAAAGCCGAAGAAGTTTAGTTAGTACTATATCCACTGTGCCACGGGTCCTTACAATTCAGTTCTGAAGGTTGAAGGTTCAATCCTCGGTGCGAGCGATATGAAGAATTGCAAATTACTGAAGACTTACTTCTCCCAGTCATGGCTAACAGAATAAGAGCATGCTACCTCCATAGATTAAATAAAGGGTTCCATTCGAAATTCCGTTCAGATTCCGAGTTTGACAGAAATATTCCTGAGTTCGAAAAGATACACCTGGAGAAGGCTGGAGGTTACAGCGGCTGAAACGTTGTGAGAATAACACTTAAGATGAGAACAGTAGTCCAAATAATACAAATAATCAATCCTCATGTCAAAAATGCAGAAACATAGCAAGATCTTGATCACCAATGTTCTTCGAAGTGCTGCTATAGATAGTTGTGTCTCATTATGTATAGGGTTCGGGCTCACAATAAAAAACGATAATCAAAACCGAATTTAAGTGTTAATCATTCTCAAGACCGCCCCCCCCCTAACTTTTTGCTTCATTTTTTTCTTCTTTTTTTTATGAATTAATATCGATTAGCCGTCAAGCATTCAGATTATCCCGAAAAAAATATATTATTTTCAAAGTTTACAGGGGCGTCATTCAAGCTTATAATAAAACGATCTCCGAATGGAACCAGTCCTAACCTTTGAAGTTAGGAGTTAAACAAATTTATTACATTTATGCACTGTTTTTAACACCGACTATTCAAGGGTGTAAAACTTTAAAATTTTATCCACAGTGTAAATATTCAAATCTTCACACATTCCATGTAAAAAAAATAGCACAAATAGAATGAAATTAAATATGCAATCTAAGAGAAAACATGAGTAATTAGAAAATTAATTTGTTATTATTAAAATAATTCAATTCAGGATTCATTTTCATTTGCGCAGTGTTTTCAACGTAGAACAATCGAGTTAATTATATTTAAATGAGAGTATCATTATCATCATATTCGGTTAAACGTCCGTTTTACATGCTGCCATGTATTGGACGGCTTTAAGAAATTGACTTCCAAACTAACCTATCTCTTAATTATTGTAGAGAGATGAATAGTATTTTTATACATAAACATTTTATGTACAATCACCGTAACAGAAAAATGCTCTTGCGACAACAGTGAAACCAAGATAGGAAATTGATAAGTTGTGATGCGTTTCAACGAAACGGACAGTACTCAGCTAGCTAAAGGCATAGCTTAATGCAGTTACACTAATATCTCTTCAAATTTTTTGCGTGTCTTTGAAGTGTCATGTGGTCATGTGACAGTTTCCCACTTTTTTATGCAGTCCTTTGCTTTAGTGTTGTACTCTGCAAGATCTTTCAAGCTGCATCGGTTGCGCAGTAGAGGGAAGACAAGGCAGTATTGCATCGTATGGTTCGCCTCTCCACATTCACAGATGGTTGGGTCAGTTTTGTAGCGCCATCTACTCATAACAACTTCTGAGCACCTCATTCCCGTTCTCAGGCAGCTGAGTGTTTTCCATTGGAGCCAGGGTGCTTTTAAACCGGGAGGGTGGGCCTCAAAAGGGGAGATTCCCATGTCAGGAGGATCGGAACCATTCTCTAGCCGTCTGGTCCACAGCTGTAGTCTGATCTCTTCCTGAGATGTTGTTAGGGGCTCAGCTTGTCTGAGGAAGCTTCTCCTTGACTTCAGTCATTGGACCATTGGTTCACGTCCATGAAGGCGATGGCGTTCATCACTGATCGCCTTTGTGATCTTTACTTGGCTGGCAACTTCCCGTCTCACATCTAAAGATGCAATGCCAGTGAGAAGATTCAGGTTGTTTTTTACGCAGTCCTTTGCATTATTGTTGTACTCTTTCAAGCTGCACCGGTTGGGCAATAGGGGGCAGTGTTGCATCGTATGGTTCGCCTCTCCACATTCACAGGTGGTTAGGTCAGTTTTGTAGTCTCATCTACTCATAACAACTTTTGATCGCCCCATTCCCGTTCTTGGGCGGTTGAGTGTTTTCCACTGAAGCCAAGGTGCCTCTGAACCGGGAGGGAGTTCCTAAGAAGGGGGGATTCTCATGTCAGTAGAAGAGGGGCAATTCTCTAGCCGTCTGGTCCACAGCTGTACTCTGGTCTCTTCCTGAAATGTTGTTAGGGGTTCAACATGGCTGATAGCCTTTGTGATCTCTACTCGGCTGGCAACTTCCAGTCTCACATCTGAAGGGGCAATGCCAGTGAGAAGATTCAGGTTGTTCAGGTTGGTGAGCTTCAGGCAGCCAGTGATTAAGCGACAGGTGTTGTTGTTTAATGCTAAGTCTAGGTTTTTGGCATGCGTTGATCTCTCCCAAACAGGACAAGCATACTCCGCAGAGGAATAGCACAAGGCTAAAGCAGTACATCTTAGTGGGTGTGCTGTGACTCCCCACTTGGAGTTGATCAGTTTCCATAGGATGTTGTTCCGAGAGCTGACTTTCATTTTTGTCTTCTTTACATCTGGGTGCGGTTCAGGGTAACGTCAAAGTAGACAGGGTTAGTGCGATTCTCAAGTTGTGTTCCAGACCACGTGATGTTTAGGGGGTTTTCAAATGATTTTAGTGTTTATCATATGAAAATCTATCTTGGGCCCTAGGATAAACTTATCATGGGATGTGTATCGCAGAAAATAAAATATATAAATGTACATAAAAAGGATCAAATTAAAGAGCATTTTCTTTAGTTAACCGTGGAATTTCCATAGGCCTCACAAGTTGTAAATATTGTGATCAATCAGATTAGGAATCTATGTGTTTGTTGTAGCCATCGTCTGTTAACTTTGTGAAGGCATTTTTAGTCATAACAACATCAAACAAAAGAGCAATGCTTTTATCTAGCAAACCTACATTTATTGCCAACCCATAATATACTTCATTTTGACCAATCAATGAAAGTTATCAAGAATTTGAATGGGGCAACCGATTGGCTTATCGTCTTGTGTGATTTTTATTTCGTCAATCAATATATGCTGTTTGCAATTTTAAAAGAAACTGTTGATTGGCTATCTCATCTTCTAATCTACATCTAACCAATTACCAAGGATTTGAATGAAACGGACAATTCGTTTTCTAGTCATGTGATTCTCGTATGGCCAATCAATAGACGCTATTAAGGGGTTGAATGAAGCAGTTGATTGTATGAGGAGCTGAGACTACTTATATACTGTGTGATTTTGGCTTTAGTTATTCAAGACTAAAGACATTTTTTCTGGGTAAAATGCTATTGACTTATTGGTCAATGCTTCCCCCCCCCCTCTTTGTATTTGCCTAAAAGAATCCAGGCTGGAGCAGTAGACGTGTTGCCAAGAGGTCTTGGGCAGAATTCCAAGCTGTGAAATACAAAGATAAAATAAATATCGCTATGGATTACTCTCCGCAATGAGGGTGTGGATGAATGTCTTCTGGATAACTGTCAAATCAGCAGTCGACCACATGATTACGGTTATTAACCAGAGTGAAAGATCCCCGCCATTTATCTATGCTTACACTAAAACTAACGTTTGTTCATAAAGTCTTTTGTCCTATATATTTTTATTACACAAAATCAATGCCAAAGTATTCTTTAGTTTCGGGATTGAGTTGTTTGAAAAAAAAAAATCCATTTTAATTGTTCTAATTAATCGTAATTTGCAATTAACTCACCAAGTGACCCATCTTTTATTAAGGTTCTTCCTTTCTCACATTATGTCGTTTTATGCAGTCTCTATCACTCTCGTTTCTGTCACTCTTTCTCTATGTTTATTAACAGATCAAGCTAATAAATTAAGGGAAAGAATATAAAGATTGGAACAGGTAAAAATAATAGTAAGCAAAAGGAAATATTACCACGAGTAGCAATACTATTGAACCAGTAGCTCAAGAGAGAGAGAGAGAGAGAGAGAGAGTGGGGGTGGATAGATAGATTATGAGCAAGAGAGATTAATTTTGTGTTTATTTTTTTTATATTTAAATGGCTTTTGCGAACTCACTTTTTCTTGATTCAAACAGTCTAACCGGAGCATGATTGGGTGAACCAACATGTAACATTTTTTTTCCAGTAAGGGAAGAGTGTGATGCACATTTTGTAAAGTTTCATTATTTGAAGCTTGGGAAGAACATTCAGTTATCCAAATATTTATTTAAAACATTTTTCTTTAATTAACTATGGAACCTCTATATTTTTATTAATTGTTTGTTCGCCTGCTTGATAGTTTCATCCATTCTAAGGTTATTCAAAACCGAAATAAAATACTTGCAAACGATTAATTGTATACGATGAGTTGACCATAAGTTGTTATTCTGCATTGTATATGATTAGTTGAACATAAGTTGCTATTGAAGATCTCAAACAAGTCTCCACTTATATTATTTGGATTATTCAGACCTTTTTTATGGAAGTCGCCCCAGACAAGGCATGAAGCCACTTGATGTAAGGAGCTAAAAAAAAAATACTACTTCAAGGTCAAAAACTAATCAACGATAAGTGTTAGATAGATTCCGATCAAGAAAACAGCAATTCTTCCCCCTTCATTAAAAAAACATCGCTCATGGAATGTGAGGACTAAAGGACAAAATAATGAAAGCGAGAGTTACGAGGTTGCCGAAAGTAAACCTAAGTTAGTCACTTTCTACTCTCCTTTACTGTTCTCATCTTGAGTGTTATTCTCACAACGTTTCACCCAATGTAACCTTTGACCTTTGTCAGGTGTATCTTTTTGAATATTTCTGTCAAACTCGGGAATCTGTACGGAATTTCGAACGGAACTCTTTATTTAATCCATGGTGGTAGCATGCTCTCGTTCCGTCAGACCGGGTAGAAGTCTTAACTAATTCGCAATTGTATTCTTAGTATCGCCTACACTGAGGATTGAACCTAGCAGACAAAGACCCATGACGTAACGGATAAAGTACGAAGTAGAATTTAGTTCAACGTGACAGTCTTCTGGAAGTTAAAGGTTCAATCCTCAGTGCGGGCGATACTAAGAATACAATTGTGAATTACTGAAGACTTCTACCCGGCCATGGATGACGAAACAAGAGCATGCTACCCCGTGGATTAAATAAAGGGTTCCATTCGAAATTCCGTACAGATTCTTGAGTTCGACAAAAAAATTCTCGAGTTCGACAAGGTACAACTGAAAAAGGTCGGAGATTACATCGACCTAAACGTTGTGAAGCTAACACTCAAGATGAGAACAGTAGTCCGAATATTCCAAATAATACAAATTATCAATCCTCATCTAAACAATTCAGAAACATAAGTCTCCTCTCATTCTTCTCTCAAATAAAGTACTGTAACAAGGAGTCTAAGCAAATTTTATGATACTTTTTTTTTTCTTGTCCTCATTAATGTTGATATCTATATTTCTGGGTGTAAAATCATGGGTTTATATATTTCCCCAGCACTATTAATGAATAATTGAAGACAGTAGATATATGATTTTTGTCAGAATAGCTAATTGCATAATCTGCAACACTATCCATTGAACCAATAATGCACCAAGCCTTTAAACGTTTCCAGTCGATTTTGCACTTGTCATATTCTGAACAAGTAACCAATTTTCACTTTTCCAAATACCTCACGAAACAATATCGAACGTTTTGTTTTATGTTTTTGAGAAGCAAGCACCTGCATATCGGAGAAAGTCCACTGATAGAATGGCTATGCATATAAAGTATGGAATCGTTAAGTCGAGCGCAAATCCTTGTTGTGTTCATATATGCTTCGGTGACCTCAGAAAAGGTCTAATTCCTTATTTCCTCTTAACTATGACCAAAATAGCAGTCAAACAAAAGACATTGTCCTCAGAAAGAAATTGTATTTACTTACTCGTAGATATACCCGGCGTTGCCCGGGTTTCCTGTTTAGTCATTTCAATATGTACTTTGTTATTTAAAGATATACATTTTAAAATAAGAAAATGTTTTTTGGGGGCCTGAAACCAAAGTCTCCGAATAAACAATATGCTTTATCAAGATGGACATGAAGATCATTTGCAAAAGTCAAGTATTATGGTTCATTGGTGTTATTAAACCAAATGAAAGCATTCATTTTCTCACATGCCATTGTTGCATCAAAGAAGCAACGTATTTTCTTGTGCAAACTCGTATTTTCCTAGTTTTTACTACAGTAATGCGTTTTTTTTATTGCTTGGAAATATGTTGGTGTCAAAACTCCTTAGACTTATACAAGTGTTTCTCAGTATATCATGCATCTGCCCTAATCCTAACCCTGCCCTGGGAGGAGTACTCCCGCTAAATAAGAATTAGTCTTTTTTCAGGTTCTCCAAAATCAGACAAAAATCCTTGTTTTTGGCCGAAATTTCTAAAGAAATCTAAATATAGAATAACTTCATATCGGATACAATTGTCTTCATCTGTTCCATGGTTTGGATGACTGTTGAGACATCAAAGATGACCTGACAACCAGCTTTCTCCGGTCCTCCTGGTTTTCTGCTTTCCTTGGCGTTCTACTCAGCGCCAGTCCTGTCCACTCTCAGATGTCGTCCTCCGACCTCTTTCTCTTTCTGACCCTCCTTCTTTCTCCCTGTACTAGGTCCTTGTAAAGTTGTCCTTTTCAAAGGTACTACCTCTATCCCCTCTATATCTCGGATACAGTTGTACAAGCTCCTGAAATTTCAATAATTTTAATTTTTCAATATTTTAAAGATAATCTTTTCACCCTATCCTCCAATTTTTTATATATATACCCATAACAAAGTTCTGTTTTCGCAGTTCCACACCATCATATTGATTTTGATTGTTTAATGTAAAAATGTGACCCATAGAATCGTTAATAAAATTCACAATCGAGTTTTAACCTCCCTCCCCAGATGTTTATCTATGGAATTATCTCAATATCTATCTAAATAATCCCCCAGAGTATTCCAGAATTGAAAATGGCCATCATAACCAAAATAAGGGCAACAGAGGAATGTGTCAGAATTATTACCAATTTTGCAGATTGTATCCAGGTGTCCACACATCATTCAACGGTGATAAAACAAAGACTGTTGGACATTCATAACTGAAACTTGGTGGATAAGTCAGGCATAGATTGAAGTTTATTTATACCAAATATAGTCGGTGTTGTGGCCGTGCAGGCCGGTAATAATCAAGACAAACACAATGGTATAGTTAACAAAAGTATGTTACAGAAGTACGCGGCATGATTTTGGGGCCATAACTGCCACCAATTGCTATATTTATTGTGTCTGGGTAAGTCCATTTATTCCTGAAATAGGTAGATCAGCTTACCCCATAACAATGAGATTGGAGAAAAGAATGTGAATTTCATTACCGATTCCTAAGTACCATTTTTGGTGGTGGTGGTGGGGGGGTGGGGGCAGGGGAGGTGGAATCATCTATTATTTGGATGCCCAACTTCTGTGCACTTACTAAAGCTTCCAAGGGTGTGCCAGTATGATTAACCCACCCTGGGATGGGTAAAGCTACCAGTAATAAATCATTGGTCTTGTTTCCAGCCTACCCAAGAGCAAGAGTTAAGATAAGAATGTTTGTTTTTGCCTGGATTCCTAAAGAAATTCTCCAAATATAGAATGTCTTGATAGAAGTTGCTCCGACCATTTGGCAGTGTTTGAAATTTTGTTTAGCTTAAGTCAAATGTTACACTCAAGATGTTTACGTTTATTTCAACTGATTTCAGAAAAGCCGAAAGAAACAACAAGTTGGTGCCAAACGAATGGTTTCTTCTGATAAAGCAATTTCTTCTTTCGTTAATCGCTGAAATCTCGTATCTGTGAATGAACTTACGAGATTTTAATGAATAAACTTTGTGTATTTTGATGACAGCACAAACATCGTTGCGACAATTGATATCGTATGGCTGATATTACATACACGGCATAGTCACGTTGACACATTGGTTCGGGTTAGATCACCGAAATTAAGCGACGTTGAGCCGAGTCAGTACTAGATGGGTGACCATTTTGGAATACTACGCGCTGTATGGGAGAGGGTGACACCTAACGTCGTTAAAATCATCTTACCTGAGCAGGATACACAAAACACTCGACCTTTGACCTAGAAACTTCCTTGTTCGGAGGAAGCCAACTGAACCCGCCATGTGCAATACCAGAACAGGATAGAAGAATGTCTGATGTTGTCGTCATACAATTCATGCCAAAAAGCAGTTGTATAGCTGGTTAGATTTCCCTCAGAGGCACTTATGTGGGTACAGAAAAATTAGTCATTAAAAAATGTTTAAATTGGAAATCACATAAAATTGATTAAATTTGAAAAAAAAAACCAATTATATAAAAAAAAAAAAATCACTAATTTTATCTCAAATTGGTTGTAAAAAATCTGACTAAGTTAAGAAACTCGATTCCAACTTCCCTTGACCTTTTATTTAGGAGCAAAGTGTAGTATCTGTTCTGATACTACACATCTTTTCTGTCATCAACCAGTGAAGGAAAAATCCTTCTAGACTTAGGCAATTTTAATTATTGTCCTAATCCAGAGTGCTTCTGTTTGGAGCTGGATTTTTCCTACATTAAAAACCGACCTTGTGTCTAATTCTGTTAGTTTAAAGAACTTTTTCTATTTTAAATATGCTAACGGCACACACATGTTCTATATAAGATGAGCTGTTTCATCATTACCAGTCCAGTAACAACATGTAGACGCTTCGATAACAAACAGAAGTAAACGGACTTTACTAACTATAAAAAAGGTAATACCTTTACCTTTATTATGAAACTGAAACTCCAGTCTCTGAGGAAGGATAATTTATCCGAAAAATTTAAGACAAAAGTCAGGAAAAAAAAAAAAAGATTTTTTTTTTTAAATATTTGCATTTTATTCTTGGTTTCACAGGCAAATTTAAATTCTTTAAAAGACGCTTTCAAAAATTTTTTTCTATTTTTAAATACTTTTTAATTGTTTTATTTTATTAATTGTTTCTTGTGTCTCGATTGGGCATTTTTCTTTTTTTAATTCAACCCTAAAAGAAAAATCACTTGTTTCAATGAATGAAATTCACGAAAACGACTTAATAGTCACTTGGATTTATCACTTACCTAAATTCATTTACTATGGCTGCCATTCAAAAATGGGTGATTTGTTTGATGATATAATAATTTATATCAGTCGAGGATACACTCCAACAGTGAATTTCTTGCTGTCGATCCGAGTTGTGGTTCTGTTCAGTCCTAGAATGTCCACTTGTCTAGGCTTTACCTCCTTCTTTAAGAAGGGGTTAGTTAATTGTTAATCACCTGAGGTGCACTTACCGGGGAATGCCGATAGGACTGCTCAGGCATTTTTTATAGGCCAGAGTGCGCTTCTCCTAGTGCGCTGGCTTTTCAAAACCACATCTGACCTTGTGTCTAACCTCCCCTGGAGAGGAGGTAAATAGATACAATTATTGTTAATACTTTCTATTTTTTTATATTAATTTTTTTTCTTCTTCTTTTTTTTGCTTGGACTTGTAGTTCTAATAATTCTTCTTTTCGTGTTTCTGAATTTTTTCACAAGGACCCGTGGCGCAGTGGATATAGTACTAAGTAAAATTCAGTTCTAAGTGATAGTCATCCGAAGGTTGAAGGTTCAATCCTCAGTGCGGGCGATACAAAGAATTGCGAATTACTTAAGACTTCACCCAGTCATGGCTGACAGAACGATAGCATGCTACCCCCGCGGATTGAATAATCGGTTCCGTTCAGAATTCTGTACAGATTCCCGAGTTCGACAAAAATATTTCTCGAGTTCGAAAAGATACACCTGAAGAAGGCCGGAGATTACAGCGGGCGAAACGTTGTGATGGTAACACTAACGATGAGAACAGTAGTCCGAATAATCCAAATTATACAAAATCATCTTTTTGTGTCTTTCTAAGCATGAAGTTATACAACAGTTTCCCATTTCTTTATACATTCCTTCGCATTAGCACGGAACTCAGAGATCTTTAAAGTGGCACTGGTTAGGTAGTAGAGGGCAGACAATGCAGTGCTTCATTGTATTGTCCTCCTCCCACATTCGCAGACGGTTTGGGTCAGTTTAGCAGCCCCATCCGGCCATAGCAGCTTTTGATCGCCTCATTCCTGTTTTCTAGTGGTTGAGCATCCGTCACGGTGCTTTTGAACCAGGAAGGAGGGCTTCAGAAGACACGGGGAGGGAGACGCTCACTGCCAACAGGAGAAGGGACAATCTCTTGCCTTCTGGTCCACATCCGTAATCTGGTTTCTTTCTTAGGAGCTGGATATATCTGAAGAAGCTTCTCCTTGAGTTCAGTCATTGAACCGGAGGTTCACGTCCTTGAAGGAGATGACGTTGTTTACTACCAGCCTCTGTGATCTCGACCTCCCATCTCATTGTTGTAATAGAATTGAGCCATTGTATTCATGCCTCGTCCTTCAACAAGTCGCTTATATTTGCACTTTAGATATTTGTTGCTTTTAAGAAACCTAACTGTTACAATTATTCATTGGAGTTTATTTTTCTTCTTTCAGGAAATTGAAGGTGAGCGTCTAAATGAAGAAAGAGCCGAACGGACATTTATGGTCCCCGACTGTCACAGCGATATGGTGTCATACCATACGGACAGTGGACATGGATGGAGCGAAGGAGATACAGGGCATATTGAGGAGATGACAGGTGAGACTTTGTGATTTTACATTTTATTTATTAGAGACAGTCGAGAGGTGTGAGTTGTTTGCGTTTTAGCAAAATTCCACCCCTTTTTTTTTTAATTAAAAAAAAGCCGAATTCTGCTTAAATCAACACCACCAGCTCCAGACAAGCAGAAACATATAAATAAACTTTGTTTTCCTTTCCTTAACCCATGGATTTTCAAAAATGCAAGCTTTTATCATCAGAGGAGATCACAGGGATGAACAGTAAAATTCTATTACTGTTAGCACAGATTTGAAAATATTAAAAAAAAATACAAAAAAAAAATCCGAAGTTTTTTTGAGCAAAGAGAATCAACTTCGATGGAAAAATGTAACATGTCCCAAAAAGTTTTTCCATCGAAGTTGATTCTCTTCGCTGAAAGACTTTTTTTTGAACATAGTTCACCCCAAACAAGGCAGACTGCCACTGTAGACGTAAGGGGCTACTGAGAAAAAGGGTGAGAGTTTGGGGGGTTTTTTTTGGGGGGGGGGGGGCTCAACCTAAACTGGGAGCTGTGCAGCGAGATGTCTGTTTACATTAGTTTTAAATTTCTGCATGTCAATACCGTCAGGAAAACAGGGAGCAGGGAGGGAGTTCCAGAGTCCAGCAGCACGAGGAAAGAAGCTTTTGTAGTAGAAAGCTCTTCGGCATCAGGGGACCTCCACAGTGATGAATGGGATTTGGCAGATTGTCGGGTTGGTCTAGTGAATTTGCGTCGTGGGGGCACCAGAGCAGCACGTTCATCAGAGCACAATTCATTGAAGTACTTGTAAAACAGGTACAAGGAAGCAACATTGCGGCGATGGGACAGGGGCTGGAGCTTGGTGGATAGTGAGGGACCTATTAAGTTGGCGACTCTTTTTTTGACCTTGTCTAAGAGGGAGAGACTAGTGGATGATGCACCACCCCATATGTGGTAACAATACTCCATGCATGGGTGGATGGTGGCTTTGTAAAGTTATAGGATAATGTCAGGTGTGAGAAGCTTATTAGCACGGTAGAGGGAGCCCACCTTCTTTGCAGCAGCCCTGGCAATGTCTTCAATGTATTTGTTCCAATTCATGTTATCTGTGAAAGTTAGGCTGAGGAGTTTGAATGATGAACTTTCAGGTAGGGTGTTATTTGCCATGACAATCGTTGGTTGAAGAGGTTTCTTGTAGTTATTGAAGGAAAGTAGCTTTGTCTTTGCGGCATTAAAAGTTACTGTCCATTTTTTACCCCAATCCACTACAGACTGGAGGTCATTTTCTAACGATTCAGCCATTGCCTCAGATATGTGCGCGTTGGTTTTGCCCACATGACGAGAGTAGAGTGTGGTGTCATCAGCAAATATTCCTATCTCAGTCTCAATTACATCAGGGAGGTCATTTATGAAAATCAGGAACAGAAGTCCTAGGATGGATCCTTGGGATACACCAGCATTTATGTCATGTTGCTTAGATGAACGGCCATTGAGACAACCTGGATCTTTTTGTTAGGAAGGATTTAATTATATTAAATATTTGTGCAGTAATACCATATGAGTGCAGTTTTAGGAGAAGCCCTTCATGCCAGACCTTGTCAAAGGCCTTGGATATATCAAGTGCTACCGCTCTAGCTTCACCTGCCTTGTCCAGTGTATGATATATGTGTTCAGCGATGACCGTTAGGATATCTGCAGTAGATTGTGCTTGTCTAAATCTGTATTGATGATTAGCATTAACTAGATGCCTGACTATCGCTAGATTGATTAATGATTCAAAGATTTTAGCAAAGATCGAGAGTAGACTGATTGGACGGTAGTTTAGAGGATCAGTTCTATCTCCAGGCAATTTTCCAACTATCAAGGAAACAAGATTCAGTAAGGCATTTGTTGTATAGTTAGGCTCAGCAGAGCATTTCTTTATTACTATTACTGGTATAAGATCAGGCCCACAGGCTTTGGAGGTGTCAAGAATTTTTATGATGACTTTGACCTGAGATGGGGTGATGACCAGGTTCTCAAGTGTGGCTTCAGTCCGCAATGGGAATTTGGGGAGGGGGTGGTTTGCCGAGTCCAAAGTGGAGTTTAAGGCAAAACACCTGGCCAGTAGTTCAGCCTTATCAGTTGCCGTGCAAACAACATCGTTGCGATTTGATAGCTGGGGAATTGTCGATTGTCCATCACACTATTGTAGATTTTCCAGAAATCACGAGTACCTAGTTTATATGACTGAATGCGTTTTTTTGGTTATCTCTGTATACCTTCTCTTTGCTTCATCTATCACTACTTTGCAATCATTTTTTGCCTCTACAAATTTTTGTCTGTTCGCAGTTGACTTATGGCGGCCAAATTTTCGGAATGCCTTCTGTCTCTCAGCAATAGCAGCTGCACATTCTGATGTGAACCATTTAGGAGAGTGGGGTTTGCTGAAGAATTTTCACGTGGGGACATAAGCATCAATGCCTGCTTTGACCCATTCGGTTAGTTCATTTGCACACTGATCAGCAGGGAGTGAGAAGGTTTCCCCCCATGGTGTGTTGCTGATGTGATCCCTGAGGGATTCAAAATCAGTCTGCTCATAGTTTCTCATTGTTTTGAGCAATGGCTCTTCCGCTTTTGGACGAGATTTTAAGGTGATAAGTGTAATACCACAATGTAATCAGAGTTTCCGAGCGAACTATGGGCATTCGCTACATAAGCATCAGGTAGTGAGGTCAAGAACAGGTCGAGAAGTGAGGCTTGCTGGTCCGCACGATCAGGAAGGCGGGTCGGAAAAATGACAGTCTGTAAGAGGTCGAGAGCTGAGGAGAAATTAAACGTAGAGTTCCCAGCTGCATCAGTAACGCTGGAAAATTTCAACCAGTCACGGTGATGTGCATTAAAATCCCCAAATACGAGTCGAGTAAGAGGGCTCTATCTAAGCTTTCAGAGACAGAGTCAAGCAGGGTACAGTCCTGTGTTGAAGGAGAACAATATAAAAAATATAAGTAACTAACGCTGTGATGTAGGGTCAATCTGATTCTAACCTATGTTCTCTAGTCAAGGGGAGGGTGTTCCGAACATAAACTCCTAGCCCATGTATATGTTTGTCAGAGTCCTTACGGTAGAGTGGAAGGTAATCAGTCATGTCAAAGTGGTGAGAGGGAATTGAGGATTGAAGGTTCGTTTCACTTAGAGCTAGGATATCCGGGGAGTTTGTCAAGAGAAAAGTTTCTACGTCGTTAATGTTGGTCTAAGTCCCAAGATATTTGTGAATGCGAGCCTCAAGGGTGGCAGCAAAGATGTTTTTTGTTGGGTGTCTGGTTTAGGTTTTTTAAAATTATTTTGTAAATTCATGTTTGTTTTGAGTTAGAGTGGGGAGGGCAAAGTGGGTGCTTGTTTGGTGCCAATAAGCTCACACAACCAGTCTATTAGTTGTGACTTGGTCCATGGGGGTTGTGGCCTCGGGAAAGCCCACCGGGGATAACTGTAAGGTCCGTTTCCATGCGCAACATGGCACATACAGTTACACACGATACTATGCAACTGTTGACGGAGCAGCCGTTCTTAGTGCTACCTAAGAGTTTGAGCTCCTAACTTCCAGTCGGAAACAGCAGCCAGACAAGCTGTCTAACCTGTACCCTCAACCTGTCAGAACAAGAGCGACCTAAACTAGTCATGCAAGACTTAGTGACAAAAAACTTTCCCCAAGTTGCCCAGATATAGAGGAAGAGAGACGGCGTTCATTGCCCTAGTCAGGAAACAAGCCAAGCACTAGGTGTCTTTAGAGGCGTGCAGTGCTTGTACCTCTACGCCTGGCTAATAGACAGAGAAAGACTGCGAAGGCCGGGCGATAGGCAAAGCCCATCTACTCCTTAAGCAATTATAGGTTTGCAAACCGGATACTTTGTTCGAGATTCTAGCTCTAAGAAGGTTGTCGATCAAGACTAAGGAGGCCTCCCTCCCCAACGGTTTGCTGCCAAGACGTAAGTAGTTAGTAGCAAGGTTTTATTATCAGAGTTTTCCTTCTCTTAGGTGAATGACCTAACAAAGTCTACGGATCCAACACTCCGAGAGAGGATAGCCTGCACCCGTGTACTAGTTGGGTATTTCCGAGCCCCCGCAGGTTTAAAAAAAAAAAAAAAGAAAATTCATCCACGTATATATATATACATGTACATATGTAGATGAATAAGTTCACTGTACATTTAACAGAGGGTACAAAAATTTCAAGATATGTTTCCCTGTCACAAGTTAGTACAGAAAAGTAATAGACAGCCAGTAGAGTAGCAACTGAGAAAAACTAGTTAACTATTACTAGTTAAAACTAGTTAAGGCTACGGAGAAAAAGGATTAAAATTGAAACTCAAAATTAAATTAAAAAAACAAGGTAAATACAAGTAAATTTGGTTGCATGGTTAGAAATTAGTAAAAATACCAAATACATTTAAGATAGTTAAAAGAACAGAAAACTCAACTAAAAACTTTGGAGAGTCTTTTTCATTTCGACAGCCATGTGACTGGCATTATTTGCAAATTTCTGTATATTATTTTTATATTTTCAAATATATGCTAACACTAATATAATTTCACTGTTTCATCCCTATGATCTCCTCTGATGATGAAAGCTTGCATTTTTGAAAATCCATAGGTTAAGGAAAGGAAAAAAAAATTAGTTTATATATTCGTTGTTTAAACTACTATTTTTTTCAATTTTCATTCTTAGAATTGTATTATTACTCTATCTTGTATATTGAGCATTGATTTTTTTTTAGATAGGATTGTTTTAAAGATAAAATTTTATCTGTATTATCTCTTCATTTATATATATATAATATATATATATATATATATATATATATATATATATATATATATATATATATATAAATTAATTACTTAAGTTCAAATATTAACAAAACGAACAAAACGAATACTTTTCAAAAGTGCTCAATATATATTAGAGCTTTTTATATTAAAATAAACATAGTTTGAGTATCCGACAATTGTTTCAGAACCTTTTCGGCTTCTCTTCAGGGATATACTGAGAGGCAAAGATTACATTTGCCAATACACAATCATGAAAAATAAAAAACAAACAAATTACATTTAAAATTATTCAGACGAGAAAACCCTTTGCGTAAGATGACATCCTGACACCTACCTTTCGACACTTAAGAAAGTCGGTCAACTCAAACTATAGGCAGGACAGGCGAGAAGCGGCTCCCCCTTCCCTAAATACATGCACACACACCCAGACATACACACACTCATACACCCACACACACACCTATATACATAAAAACACATCTATATATATTTATTTTGCGTTGTTTTAAGGGATTTTAATTTTTTATTTTATCTTTTCTTATTAATCACAATCTTTATAAGCTGCTAAATATGGTCTTATATATATATTTTAAGATAATCGTTATTCATTAATTAATTAAAAATCTTAATTAATTGCAATCATATTTACCTACGAACTAAGTTGATTTAACAATAAATTTTTTCCCTATTAATTTGAGAATTAGAAACCAAGTTTTTAATATCGACTAGTCATTATTTTTATCTAGTTCTTTATGATAAACTACTTAACACTTTATTCTTTGTAATAATTTTGCGTTATGTTTTAAGGAATTTAATTTTTAATTTTATTTTAGATTAATTATAATCTCTCTTTTAAGTGATCTTACATTTTGTGTCCGTCTATATTGACTTAGACTAACGGACGTTTAATTGGTACTAATTTAAATTCATTAATTTTATCATTATGTTAACCCTTCAAAAAATCTCTTTCGGTGCTTTTACAGTTTAGCGGATACTTTCGAAAATAAAATACAACAGTCTGAGGAATATCTGTTTGATGTACGTACCTGTCACGGGTTGAATAAATCCTATACCAAAAAGTACGTAATTTAATCAAGTAATTTTTTTATATATAAAAGAAAATTAAATTTTAGCCATGTACGAAGAGGACAGCCATTTTGAAAGTTTCCAAAGGGGGTTTGAATGTTTTAAAAGTGGGATAACCGTAACTTCAAAAATTGCTCCATTTTGATCACGTGACGTCGAGAGACACACTTAACTTTTCCCATTTTTAAAAATGAGAAACACAATTAAAAAAAACACAATTTCTGAAAGATAACACAGACGTACTATATAAGACAAAATGAGATACATTTAACTTTTCCCATTTTTAAAATGAAAAACACAATTTAACTTTTCTTCATTTTTAAAATGAAAAACAATTTCAATCCCCCTTTGGAAACTTTCAAAATGGCTGTCCTCTTCGTACATGACTAAAATTTAATTTTCTTTTTATAAAAAAATAAACTACTTGATTAATTTACGTGATTTTTGGTATAGGATTTATTCAACCGGTGACAGGTACGTACATCAAACAGATATTCCTCAGTTTGTTTTATTTAAAGTATCCGCTAAACTGTAAAAGCATCCTTCTTTCAATATAAAGTCTAAACTTTGTAACTTATTAATTTATAGATCTCCTGGTTACTAATAGTTATCCCATCATCCGGAGTTATACCTATTCGATCAGTTACATAACCTATTATGTATAATAATAACCTACTAAAATAATCTGACAACTAAACCTATAATACTATCATTACTATCTATACATGTCCAAAATTTAAATCAATAGGGCTTTTGATTAACCTATCCTTATTTTCATTAAAAAAAAAATTAAATTAAAGTTTTTAAAAACATATATATTTATATATTATTGTTATTAATTACATATTTAAGATCTCTACATCAAGTTATCCTATTAACTAGTTAGTTGACCATATCCTACCTATCAGTGTTAATTATGATACATTAATCATGCGATCCTTTATCGTTTGTAATAATTTAATGTAATGTTTTAAGAGATAGTAATTTTAGTTTTTAATCTTTATTTTTAAAAGTTATGTTTCCATCGTTCTCACAATACTTATCTAAGGTGAACCTTTTGAAGTGCCTGCAATTGTAACCTACCTCGTGTTAAATATCCTGATACCATCCACTGGTAATCCAATTCCTTTAACAGTCCTTCTGATCCAATTGTTACTTCACTTCTAAACCCATCCAACATGGCTACCAGACTCTTATAGATCCTAGCCCTGGTGGCCATTCCTTAAACCAAGGGCAGTAACCCATATGACATTAACAATCTCCCCCTATTCTTCTTTCCTACTTCAAACACTTTTGTTGGATTGTGATCACTAAAAAAACTAGTGACCAATTCAGGACAAACCCACATTGCATATTGAACTCTCCAACAATTATTTTTTTTAATCCAAATAGCTCAAATGAAGCTTCAAATAAATAGGTGTGCTTCATCAAGCAATTTCAAGAGACTTGCACTTGATGATCCATCTTTTGTAAGAGTATCTGCCAATTGTTTATCCATGACAATGTCACTTCTTTTCTCTCTATTATTTCCCCGAACAATTGATATCTCTACACTTAGTCTGATGTCTTTTATTACTTTAATTGTTTTTGCTGCCAAACAAACTTTTATTGTCAACCTGGCAGTGAATAAGTAGAATTAACTCTCTATCACTGTAAATAATTTCAGCAACTATTTTTGCCATAAGGAAGGACATATCACAACTTTCAACAAATGATAGGGTCTCTGCAGCTAATGCTGATTTAACCACTCTTTGGATTTTAGTGGATTTCCATGTTAGTGGACAAGCTCTCATTTCTTCATCTGCAAGAAATATAATTTGTCCTCCTTGGCTTCCCCCATCAAGGAGATTAGCATAGCTTGCATCGGAATAAGTCACAATTTTTTTAATTTTTAAGATAGTCTAGCAAAGCAAATGCCGGTTGGTGTGTTTTTGACATACCTTAAGATCTTATTTGCTTTATTGAGGTGGCTAACTTTAACATGTGATTTTGGAGCTTAACTGGCAGATAGCAAACCCCACATCAAGCCGTGTCATGCCTGCAATCCAATTAAGCTGTCCAATAAGACACCTCAGTCTAACTTTCTCTTTCATAGTAACTGCATCATCTTTCTGAAGCTGTCGATGTCTGTCCATGCTGATAGGCTCAATGCTCCTGATATAGCTTTCCTGATTGATATAGATAGAGAAGTCTGATCTTTGCTTAAGTTCAATGCCTATCTATTTAAAAGCAGATGAATGCTCACAGCTAATGTCAAATGTGCTCCTCAATTTTTCTATGACACATTCTTAAAACTTTTTTGTTCCACCCCATAATTGGTCATCAGCAAAACACATGAGAATACCTTCAAGACCATTTGTAGAATGCCAAAAGAAAACACCTTGATCATATGTACTCATTTTTGTTCCGAGTTTGATCATCTCTTCTTTGAGTCTTAAGAACCATACTCTAATCCATACACCGTCTTTTTGAGTTACCAGACTTTTCTGGTTTTACATTCGCTTAGTGGACGAAGATAAACGTTCCTATCAATTGCTTTAACCTGGAGAAAAAGCTGTTTTGTAATCAATAGAATGGAGAATCCATGAACTTGAGGCAATAAGGCACAAAGCAATCCTTACACTTTCCCACATGCATGCGGGACTATCTGTCCTAAATAAACAGGTCCCCTCAAATCCTATAATAAAAGTAAAATTAGACAATCTACTTAATATTGAAATTTGAAATTTGAAATGTTGAGTTCATTTTGGAACAAAAATCGGAGCAAAGCTAATTATTCCCTAGGTCAGGTTCGAACTCACAACCTCTGTCTGTAAATACGGCACACTAATCGATTAACCCATTGTAGAAAGTGTCACAATTATTTACATAAGCCAGACTGCCTTTTCTCCACTTTGCTATCTTTCTCTCCTTCTCTCTTTAGAGTCGAATGTAGGTCAGCCACTTATCAAAAATCAAAAGAGAGAGAGAGTAATAGCCAACTAACCAGAAATAGCAGATAAATTGATGATTGTCATTTGCTGCGTATGATTTTCTATCTTGAAGCTGATATCACATTGTCACTGCCGCCTCGATCCAAAATTTATACATACTACGCACAATGCTTCAAGCAAACTACACCACCCTTTTACACCTTTTTAATATCTCTCTTAGCACAGGGAACTTATCGTCAAAAATATTTTTTAAAAATCTAACCAGACAAGAAAGGCTTTTTTTTTTCTAATATATTTTTAGAAAAATTTACCTAATTAGATTTTAAATAGCAAAACTTGCAGAGAACATTTTTTCGAATAAACTGGATGGATTTAAAAATAATAGTAAAAATATGAATTTATAAGGACATTTTCAGGGTCTATCTTTTTTCTTTCTTAAGTTCACCCCAAACAAATATGCCATTAAGGCGTAGGGGGCTACTGTGAATTAGGGGAATTCTATATGGGGAGATTTGCAGCGAGACGCTTGTTCACATTACATTTAAATGTCTGTATGTTAGTACGGTCAAAGAAACAAGAAAAGAATTCCAAAGACTAGCAGTACGAGGAAAGAAGCTATTAGAGTAGAAAGCTCTCCGGCATTTGGGGACCTCAACAGTGAAGGAGTCAAATCTTGCTGACTGACGGGTTGATCGGAGTTATTTACATAGAGGGGTCATCAGTGCAATTTAATAAAATATTTAAAAGAAATTAATATATTACATATTCTGTAAGATTGTGTGTACATATATATATTTTATTTGAATAATATGAAGGTAATTATTTTATATTAGTTCCTATCGTGATAGGGAGATGCTCGATATTGGGGATAGAACATTAATATAGGAAATATTGAAATAATGAAAAAAGTACAGTTACATACTCTTTTCATTTTTTTCATTATTTTTCATTTATATTATGGCATGTGTTCTTTCAGAATTGTGTGATCTATTCCCTGCTTCCTTTGTTACAGCTCGTTTGACTCGTTGGTCTAGTGGTCTTCATCAATTCACTGTTTTGATACCTCATAGTAATACAATTTCTTATTCCAGTAGCTTCTTTCCAAGAACTGCAGGATTGTGGAACTCTCTTTCTGCTGACTGTTTTCCTCCTGCCTATAGCCTAGGTTTGTTCAAGATTAAGGCCAATAGGCATCTCCTGTCTTTGCGATAGTCATATGTATGTCTCCTTACATCAAGTTGCTCCATGTCTTGTCTGGAGTGATTTCTATTAATATATATATATATATATATATATATATATATATATATATATATTTGTAGAGATATGTTAACACATCACTATAAGAGGGTCAGTCACTCTTCAGCTTCAGTTTAAGTTGTTGAGCTAATACCAGATCGGATTAAGAACAGCAATAGCGTGGATCAGTTTAAGATGAGGTTGGATGAATTAAGAGAAAGTGGTAGGAGGGATAAATTGAGGGGGCACTTTTGGGAGTTATCAAATGAAATATTTGTCAGAATTTGATCTGGATATCGATACTGTACTAAGAGTTTTATTTTTTTTTTAACAGTTGAATTGAGAAGATAGTTAAAGGAGAGATGCCCAAGGAGCCATAACAAACAAATAATAATGATAACAACAACAACAATAATAATAATAATAATAATAATAATAATAATACGAACAATGGCTTGCTGACTGCCCTTGGTGATAATGGCCAATCGAACCTATGGAAGCCCGGCAGACTTGTGAGCTGTGCCTGTGGTGGAAAGAGGATAGTTGTTATCCCAAACAAGTGGGTGTAGACAGATATCCGACAACGTCTATTTATGTAAATGATTTATTTTGCTAACCAATTATATTTTGCGCTTTATACAAGCAGATCTATTTTACGTATTCAGTCAGTAACTTTGATGACTAGCCGACTGCTTAGTTCTGGTCTGTTTCCATTCTAAGCTCCTTGCTGTTTGTAATAACCGATGTTTGTGAAGGTGGTGTTCCTTGAAAACTTGTTGCCCATGGTTCGTTTGTTTGTTAAAGTTTAAATCAGTTAACAGTTTATCTACCTTTGACATTTCGTAGGTCATGTTTGCTGTCCCATGGGAATCAGAGTAAAAGCTGTACCCTGATCCAATTTTATTTACTAAAGCCTCTTAGGGCATCTCCTTTTCTTTTTTTTTTTAACTATCTTCTTAAATCAATCCTTGAACAAAAAACAAACTTGCCACGGACCATTTCCACTATTAATATGATCTTATTTGCCATGTATCACTCGAGACTTCCTGTGATGTCACTTCCTTAAACACGTTAGCTAAATTTCTAGTGAAATTTCCTTTTCTTATTAATCTAACATCTCTCATAATTTATTAGTATTTTCTTTGTTGCAGCAAAGTTTGAAATAGCATTTGCATCATTGAACGTGCAGATTGAATAGATGTATTTTATTTTAGATGCGTCCAAACACTTCTATAAAAGGCTCCGTCTGTCAGTCTGTCATAGTTAAGTTTGAAACAGCATTTTTCTGTGCATTCATATCACACATTGTATATAATTATATATTTATATATCCTTTCTTTATCTAAAATTTTTAATAATTATTGATTCGAATAGAAGATGTCCAAAAAGGTATCATAAAATTTAATTTCAACCAAACAAAACCTCCATCGAGACAAGTGACTTGAAAAGCAATATCAAATAGCAGTTTTAATTAATTTTGTGTTGTTTTTATAAACAAAAACACAAATCTGTTCTCCAATCTCATTGTGCCCCAAACCTGGAAGATTCAAGTTTGACAGTCACGATTAGAAAGTTTGAGACATGAAAGAATATGAACAACATGTCATTCAGGAATTTCGTTTGGTTTTCTTGCTGAGAGTCAAGAATAATGATTTAATTAAGTTTAAGTTTAGCAAAGTTTGTACAAGAACTTTGAGTGTCCATACAGGTATGTCAGGTGATCATCCACTGAGATGATAGTTAGGGCTTTTGTACTTCCTGGATAGATTAATAGTGATATACTGAGAGAAGGGAAGGGAGATAATTGACAAAGGAAACAGGAAGAAATGATGACTGGTAAAGGAAAGAGAGGAAGAGAAAAGGGTAACTGGAGACAGAGGGCAGTTAATTGACAACGGACCTGAGACGGGAGACGAGTGGAGACATACATATACACGAGATGAGTGGAAACATACATACATGAGAGAGGGGAGCAAAATGGAGACCATGAAAGGGGGGCAAAATGGAAACCGTGAAAGGGGGGCAAAATGGAAACCGAGAATAGTGGGGCAAAATGGAGACCGTGAAAGGGGAGCAAAATGGAGATCGAGAATAGTGGGGCAAAATGGAGACTGATAACACGAAGGAAATGGAGACCGACAACAGGGGGGGGGGGGATGGAGACCAATGACCGGGGGGTGGAGACCGAGAGAGGGGAGCACATGGATACAGAGAGAGGGGAGCACATGAAGACCGAGAGAGGGGAGCACATGGAGACTGAGAGAGGGGAGCACATGGAGACTGAGAGAGGGGAGCACATGGAGACAGAGAGGGAACAACATGGACATACAGAGAGCTTCAAACAAACCGATTTATTCATCTTAAAAAATATCCAAAAAATTTCACATGAGAAATATTCTTTATAAAATAAGACGTGGCAAAAGACCAAAGTTGTGTGGGGAGAGCCGGGGGGTGTCTGTAGTCTTCTTTGTCTATTCTCTACTGGGCAATCCTACTTAACATTATCCTCGGTTTTTGACGTTTTTTAGCTTCAAACAAACCGAGATGCGATCAAGTGCGAAACAGAGCAAACAGACCTAAAGAGAAAGAAAAATCATTGAAAATTCAGAAAAGGAAATTCGCCATTTATTATAATAAAAATAATAACGGGATGTCTGTTATTAAAATACTCACATCCGCTACAAATTGCATTTCATTGAAATCAAATCTCTCAGATTTAAAATCTGTCATTGCTGCCTTCACATGGTTATTTATGCTCAGATAGAAAACTAAAACGAGCTGATATTAATCGTTGAATATTTGCTTTTAAGCTTTATTTTAACTTGGCTTTCATAATTGGTCTCTTGTGGCTCAAGTGCTTAAGACAAGTTCAGCTAAAAGACATCTCATTTGTGGACGCAGGTTGAAATCCGGTTGGGAGAGCTACATTTTCAAACAGTCAACAGGCAGTAATTCAATGTTTATTATAATAAAAATAACAGGTTCATCTGAAAATAGTCATATCCACTCCAATTAATATTTGGTTATAAATATTAGTTTCTTATTTGAATTTCTTTAAGTTCACACAAAAAGTGGGTTGAGAGCTCTAATGTGCTGTAAAGATTGTTATGTGTGTTAGTATGTAGGGTGATCGGTCTGAAGGTTGGATAAGTGAGGGTTGTAGATTTTGTTTGTATTGTGGAAGATAACGATTATATATATTTATACTCTGTATGTATAAGTAGTATGAAAATATTTCGATGGTAAGTAAGCTCCATGGAAACGTTCATGTTTCATTCCCGCAGGATATCATCAGGCTAAATGTGCGGATGTTTTGTTTGCGATTGTATACAGACAAAAAACATTTGTCTGTATACCACTGAAAAAGGTCTTGTTAAGCCGAAATATTTGGATTGAAATAATTTTAAAATTTGGATTTAAAAAATTGCTTTCATTTACTTGAAAAATAAAAAAATCTCTCACATCGTGATTTGGTTTCTAACTGATTTCTCATATTTTCATTAAATGATGCTACAAATGGAATAATATTGCATTTATTACATATGGTCTTTTTTATAGAGTGGAGGATAATGTATATATATATATAAAAGGTAACGGTAAAGGTCGCATAGCCTGGACGCGCACGAGTGTCGTTGCCGACATCGCACACTGCCCATGGCCGTAGCAGCGGTGATTTGTTAAGAATCACCGTGTCTAGGGCACAGTATATGGAAGGCGGAGCCCATCCCTCTCCTTCCGCTGCCTTGAACCTTCCCTGAGTTTTAGTCAGGTACCCATTTACTGCTGGGTGGACAGAGGGAGTTTTCAGATCCGAAAATTCGCATGCCGTGAGTGGGATCGAACCCGGGTCGTCCAGCCCAAAGACAAGTGCTATAACCACTCGTCCACAATTTTGGAATAAAGGTAACCGAGAGGACTCAATTCTCTATGGAAGTGTATTGTGTTACGCTAAGTTGAAATCATTATTTCCTCCATCAGTGCTCCACTCATAGGAGAGTATATATATATATATATATAGAGAGAGAGAGAGGGAGAGAGAGATAGAGAGATATGAGTGCGAAAATATTACTGTATTTGTTCCAATGCCCATTCGAAGAATGTTTCCCCAAGACCCAAACAGACAAACACAGTACTTATATTGGCCATACAACTATAACCCTCTCCCGACGCCTTACGCATCACTTAAATGACACTAGTGCCATCCAGCGACACATTAACACACATAAAAAAGCATAAAATCAACCGAACTGCGACAAATATTAACAACTAACACTAAGATCATACATAAAAACAACTGCACCAACAGACCAAAAATCTTTGAAGCCCTATACATAAAAAAAATTACAACCCACAATTAATAAAAAAGCATTCACCACCGGTACAAACGCCTTATCAGTCTTCAACAATTAATACACAATAATAATAATAATAGATATAAAAAAAAAAAATTTTTAAATAAAAAAAAAAATAAATAAATAATAAACGAATATATATATATATATATATATATATATATATATATATATATGTAAATTAATAGATATATAACTAATAATAAAACTAAAATACGGCTCTTTACTAATAATAAGACACAGCCTCCTGAAGACGGTCGAAAGACCGAAAGCGTTAGAGGAATGGCCCACGATACAACGTTAGGTGCCATACTCCACCAATTTAACACCAGAAAACCGACAAATCGCTCGCCGTGTTGAGAAATTAACAAGAAAGATAGCGAAGAGAGAAAACTCTGTGGTCTTTAACGACGCGTGTATAATAAATGACTTGCTGCCGAAATATACACACACACATTATATATATATATATATATATATATATATATATATATAGAGAGAGAGAGAGAGAGAGAGAGAGAGAGAGTAACAGAGAGAAGTAACATACAATCAAGAGGTTATTATCCATATATTGTGATATTCCAACCGTAAAAATGTGATACGAAATATTCAATTAAAAGTTGGCAACTCCTAGAAATTCCCAATGGTTTTCAAATGGTTGAATAATTGTGTGCTAACATTGTATAAATATGCACATCACCAAATAATACACTCTGGTGTTTTGCGCCTGAATGTCCTGAAGACTAAAATGACTGATGATGGTGTGATTGTGGGGGGAGGGGGGGGGGATCATTTTACATCATTTGTCACCTCTTCTAAGTGGGATGACAAATTCCAGTCCAATTTGAGAAGTAAACTTTACAATCCTTCTTTCCTCTTTCCCTCCCACGTGTGTGTGTGTGTGCACATACATGGGTTTGAATGCGAAACGTGATAAATCCAAATTGGTTGAATTGAGAGATTAAACTATAAAAAGATGAACATTTCAAATTTGCCGAAGCTTTATTTCTGATCGAAACAGATTTCGGCAGAAAATGTAAAAAAAAAAAAAAAAATGCTTTTGGGGTGTGGAAGATTGATGAAAAGCAACACTTTTGAAAATGGCGTTTATCGCATTTTGAAATATAACTCTTCACATCTAACAATAACTAAAAATTTGGCTTCATATGTCACTAGCGTGGCTCGTGGGATAGCCTGCATTTCCCGGAAAAATAGTGAACGACCCAAGAAACTCCTGCTCCTACCCCTGAACCCCATATTACTATTATTATTTTTTAAATTCATATGATGATCAATTTTCAACTCATAAATAAAATAAAGTAAAACGTTGTCTTTGTCGTTTATGGATGTCCGGTGCCATAGCAGACCTTACGATATTATTATTGTAAAACCTCATTGAACCATTAAAAAATAATGATTATGCTTATCCGTCTCATTTTCTTGGGGAGGGGTGCGGGTATTTTATCCTCTGTCTTATGCTGTCAACAAAAGTAATGGGGAGGGGTGAGTAATAATATTTAAAAATTAAAAAAAGTAGTTAACACGATGCAAGCATCTGCAAAAATAAAAATAATAATGTGTTAGTAATTATCAACCGATTTTCACCTCAAATATTTGATTAAATACCGCATAATCACGTTGACACACTGGTCCCATTAGATCAATGAAGTTAAGCAACGTTGAGCCTGGCCAGTACTGAATGGGTGACCATTTGGGAACACCAGATGCTGTATGTGGCCTGGAGAGGATATGGGCACTACCAGGTTCTATCATGTCCACAGAAAAAGTTAGGACAGATAGAGTATCTGCCTGACTCCCCGAGGACGTCCCTAGGCGTTATGGGAAAATAACAACAACAATTCGATTAAAAAAAAAAACTTTAATTCTAGCCAGTGTTGTGAATATAACAACCAAGATGAGAATAGTAGTCTGAATAATAAAAATTATCAATCCTCATCTAAAAAATTTCTCTCTCTCAATTTACAAAGAAATGATTGATGTTTGTTAAAGAAAAAAAACAATCATTTTTAAAAAGTATCTCATTTGATATAACCCTAACCCTAAACTCTAAATATTCATCTAACATGATGTTATTTTTCTTGTATTTCTGAATTTACAAAATAAAGAGTCATTAATAACAGCTCCACACTGAATAAGCAAATAGATACAGGTCAAGTAAAACTTGAAAAAAAAAATACAATTAAAACGAATTAGCCAAAAATATAAGCTTAATTATGGTTTTAGAAATTGACCGCTGATCAAATTTGAACCTATGCGTGGAGACCTTAATAAATTTGTCGGTTATCGCCTTAACCAATGGGACAACGATGACACTTAATATTGATAACGTCTCTATTAAATATTACTTTTCGGTGAAGTTAAAAGAACTTTCGAATATCGATTGTAGGGTGTAAGCAGAATCCTTGAAACTTCATCAAAATGTCATTGGTGATTTATTTTAAAAAATCGTTAAACAATTAAAACTGACAATTATAAATTATTATGTTTTACTTGCATTAATAATTTATGTGACTGAAATAGGATTTATTCGCATTTGTTTTTTTAACTAAATAACATAAAATTGAAGTCGTGCTTGTTCATAAAAGAAAGAATTGTAAGCACATCGAGGCAGCTACTCTGGCATGAGATCAAAAGATCTCTCTCTCTCTCATATATATATATATATATATATATATATATAATCCGAGTATGGTATAGATCCACAGGGAGTTGAACCGGGTTTACGAGAGTGCTCAATAAAAATATAGAGCAGAAATATAAATGATAATTTATTTCATTTTGACTACAAAATTGATTTTGAGGGACTCCTGATATTCAGGTCACGAAATAAAATTTTATTTTGTGACCTTAAGATCGGGAGTCCCTCAAACTGCTCTCGTGAAACAAAATCAATTTTGTAGTCAAAATTAAATAAATTATCATTTATATATATATATATATATATATATATATATATATATATATATATATATATATATTTATATTTTTTTTTAATATATATTCGAATATAAATTTTATAACATCAAGCGATTGTAATAGCTCAATAGTGTAAGGACAGGGCTATGTTATATGCAATAGTTTTTATTTCATTTTATACCATATCAATGTTATGAAGGACAGATTCACGTAATTTCATAAAACTTTTTTTTATTTAGCAAACGATAGTTTTGGCTTACACCAAGATATTTGTAAAATGCTCTTGTGTAAAATGCTTGGTGTGGCTATCCTCAGTGCTAATTATATAAAACAAAGCAAAAACAATGAAAAACTAGGTGAGCAGAGCCTAAATTACAATCAGTAATCATTATCAACATCATATCTTTTTTTTTCAAATAGAACTATGATTTCAGTATATCCTAGTGGTAACATATATCTTATTCCTGAATTAAGACATCTATTTTCACTGTCTTTTGTTGTTTCGCCCAATTATTTACTTTTTTCTTCACATTTTTAGCCATCGATTTTTCCTTATTTATATTTCCTTTCTTACATTATACTTTTTATATCCGTAAAATAGATGACTACCGTGTAAAGTATATATATATATATATATATATATATATATGATGATGATGATTGCCACTTCTTTGCAGAAGAAGGCCATCCCTACAAGATTGCAATGCCAGGTTGTGATCACGCAGATTGTTTAGTAGGCCCATGTCTTTATCGCCGTGGGTCTTGTAGGAATATCTGTACATGTAGATGGCCATGCTGTGCAATTGTACGACACACAGAGCACACTCTCCTTCTACAAAGCCTGGTTTCAGTGACAAGCCGAAGCAAGATAACTGAGAGACGATATAGAGTGCAGGTTTTATATCGGAGTTTCCATCTCTTAGATGGATGATTTAACAAAATCTCGCCGAGTAGGGTAGCATCGCGTCTGGGTACTATATCAGGTATTTCTACGCCTCCGCTAATATATATATATATATATATATATATATATATATATATATATGAAAGAGAGAGAGGAGTATTAGAAGGCTATCACAATGCAAGAAATGGGAATATGTCGGCATTGAGAAGTAAGACAAAAACAAGTGATTTGTTTTTATATATATATATTTAAAAAGTATCATTGTTTAATAGCAAATTTCAACACTGTGATGTAATGTGTGTGACCGTGTTCCTTAATATATTTCGAGGAAGATCGTTTTATCAAATGGTGGGTGTTTCAAATCTCAAAATCGCAGCCATAAATCAAGTTTCAAATCTCAAAAACACGTGTTTTTGAGATTTTAAACTTGATTTATGGCTGCGACCGACATGAGTAGATTTCTTCTGGACAAATTTGGTTACAAACAGACACACAATCTCTATTATAGTAAAGAATGTACAGCTTTAAACCACTTCTCAGAGATGCATCATTAAGATGACCTTTTATGCTTAAACTAGCAGGACATGTGTCGCGGCCTTGCCCGAGAAAATTGAAGAAAACCAAGAAACTTCTGATCTCAGTTGTTTGATGAGGGTATTGTTTTTAATTCACAATTTATAACTGGATGTTGAAAATCAAGTAAGTCCACCCAGAAGTAAATTGGGCCGGAAATGTCCAACATTCATCGACGATATCAAAAATATTTGGAAATAAAACTATATTAAAATAAAAACAATCATTGAAATTGAAAATAGAAACAAATATCTAATGAAATGGCATTTTTCAAAACAATATGCACATTAGTTAGCATTATGATTTCTATTGCATACAAAAGATCAGTATATTACAAAATGTTGATCTTTTATTGTGAAGTTGAAATCAGCATTAGAGTAAGGAATGGCGCCACTTTATTTGTATATGCAAATGTAAAAACTACGAATTCCCTGTAATGTTTACAAAAGCCGAACAAGTCACTTTAAACAAATGGCTATCACACTCTATTAATTATACGACCATTATAATTTTTCTTCTTTATATGTGTCGGTTTATAATTTTCAAAAGGGCAAAGATCCGTTTTAATGGCAGAATTGATATCATGTGTGAAATGTCTGGATTATTAGATGAAAGCAACACTGGCTTATTTGTATGAGGAGTCTAGTTTTGATAATAGAAATCAAATTATGACTCATCAAAATATATGATGAACTAATTAAATATATAATGAACCAATTAAATATATAATGAATCAAATATGTAATGAAGCATTTAATGAACTAATTAAAATATGAAACTAAAAGTATACTTTTAGTAGATAGAACCTATAGTGAAATGGTTTAAGCTCAATATACGAGATAGAGCAATTATAAAGATAAATGAAAGAAAAGGGATAAATATGTACGAATGACAAATCTATTTCAACTTCGATTGTTCAATGCAAGGTGTACTCGGTAAAAACATGTTTATTATTCTTTCCTTAAGCCAAGACTTTTCAAAGATTAAAATTTTATCATCAGAGGAATTACATAGATGGATAAGTTGGCAGTGGAAAAGCCAAAATTCAAAATTTGAAAAAATAGTAAGTAATGGAGAGTAAGAGTCTGCGTGTAAAAAAATATGGAGTCTGATGAACTAATTAAATATATAATGAACAAATTAAATATATAATGAACCAATTAAATATATAATGAACCAATTAAAAATATAATGAACCAATTAAAAATATAATGAACCAATTAAAAATATAATGAACCAATTAAATATATAATGAATCATTTGAATATATAATGAATTAATTAAATATATAATGAATTAATTATATATACAATTAACAAATTTAATATATAATGAACCAATTTAATATATAATGAACCAATTCAACATATAATGAATTAATTATATATATAATTAACAAATTTAATATAGAATGAACCAATTTAATATATAATGAACCAATTCAACATAGAATGAACCCATTTAATATATAATTAACCAATTTAACATATAATGAACCAATTAAACATATAATGAACCAATTAAATATATAATGAACCAATTAAATATATAATGAACCAATTAAATATATAATGAACCAATTAAACATATAATGAACCAATTTAACATATAATGAACCAATTAAATATATAATGAACCAATTCAACATATAATGAAACAATTAAACATATAATGAACCAATTAAGTATATAATGAACCCAAATAATCACACATTTACTTACCGGGTTTCACCAAACACGAACTTTTATCGGCTCTGTATTTTTTTACAGTTTAACAATTACATTTAATTATCAATAACATATTGATGCAGTCATTAGTGAAACTAATTTTCTCAGGTTTTGATTGACATAACTATAATATAATAATATTATAATATTTTATAATTGACGATTTATGAATAGTTTTTATAATATATGAGTTTCACTTTCACCAGCGTTTAAGGAAATTGAATTTTGCTTGTTTCTGTTTCTCATAGCAGGTCTCACTCGACTTATCACTTACAAATGTTGGAGACGATATACATTAAGATCCACTGACCCTCCTTATGTAGACAGAAGGAAAATCTTTTGAGCCTTAGGGTTAGGGTTAGTTAGTCTTCACTTATATATATAGTTTTTTAAAAATAAGGCTGTCCAAATGGTGGAATTAAATCCCAAAGTAAGCCAAAATGTTACAAAATGTAACATTGGGATTTAATTCCACCATTTGGACGGTCTTATTTTTGAAAAACTTCTGAATGAAACTTGTGAAAATACATCTGATATTTGACGTAGATATTTTGACTCCTGATTCTACTTTAATCAATATTATTTCTAGCCATACCTTGATGGGGTATTTCAACTTAAATATATGTTTTTGGCCGATACAATTTGTGTTGCATATATTTATCTTTATTATTAATCTTGTTTATTATTATATTTATGTTTTCAAAGTAAAGTTTTATTTACTCACTGTAATTCCACTGCGGTAATGATTATCTGACGAGAAGAATTTTCTTTGAAAACCCATGGGTTAAGGACTTTTAATTACTTTGCTTGAACTCTGAATTGTAATAAAATTTGATTCGCACCTTATTTTATTCTTTCACTTTATCTAGTGCTATTAATGCTCTATCCAGTATATTGAGCTTCAGTTTTATCCGGATGTTCACCAATTAAAGATATTAGTTGCCTCATATCTTTTGTTGTATTAACCTTATATATATATATATATATATATGCAAATGAAAAAGGAAAAACCAAAAATATGTTTTTTAATGTATTCATCAACGTTTCGTCTTTATTTGTAAGACTTCCCCAGGATGATAATTTTAAGGAAAATGTCATACAAGTACATGAATATATGGGGTTGACATGATGTATTAATGATAAGTAGTAGCCACTACTGGGAGCACAGGACCGAGGTCCGGGTTGAAGGAAGTCGGTGGCATGGAATGAAAATAATGTGGATGGCTGTGAGTGAAAAAGTGAAGGGGTGGGGGTGAATGAAATTAATGTGGATGGCTGTGAGTAAAAAAGTGGAAGGGTGGGGGTGAATGAAATTAATGTGGATGGCTGTGAGTGAAAAAGTGGAGGAGTGGGGGTGAATGAAATTAATGTGGATAGCTGTTTTTTTTCTTTCCTCCTCTCACTCACATTCTCAGCACATTTCAACATTTTCCTTTTAACTTACTTATATCCACACATTCCTGACATAGCCAGCTGGTCAAACACTCCCACCCTCCAAAAATGTCATACCTAACCACAACAAAATCTCCCCTCACCCATTTCACCCTTTCGACTACTTCTTTCACACTCTTACCCATCCCCCTCCCACTTCCAATCACCTTCATTTTTAAAAATCTTTTCTAAAAACCTACACACCAAAAACACAGAGCCTCCCCCCTTCACTCCTCTTTCCCCACCTCTCCACTTTTTCACTCACAGCCATCCACATTATTTTCACTCCATGCCACCGACTTCCTTCAACTCGGACCTTGGTCCTGTGCTCCCAGTAGTGGCTACTACTTCTTCTCATTGACCCATCATGTCAACCCAATATTTTCATGTACTTATATGACATTTTTCTTAAAATTATCATCCTGAAGAAGTCTTACAAATAAAGACGAGACGTTGATGAATACACAAAAAACATATTTTTGGTTTTTCCTTTTTCATTACGTTGGATTACCTTCATCCTTCCTTTCTCATATATATATATATATATATATGTGTGGATGATGATAATAATAATAATATCTATTTTATATATATATATATTGTTTTATAACCCAAAGGTTTTAGTAATAGTTCAATAATGGAGAACTAGAGCTCTAATTCAATTTAATGTAATGCAGGCGAACAAATTTTCATAAATCCGTCAAAAAGACAGATTTTATTTGCATACAATTGTTTCGGCTTTCCGCAATCACATACATCTCCATAATATACAGAATATATAAAATATGCAAATATATCAATTTTTTTAGGAGGCTTCACCAGTGCCTATAAAATGTTCACTCATAGGGCTGGAAAAAACTGAAGTGCATTCAGTATTCATTTTTTTGTTTGTTTTTTATATATTATTTTCATCTTATATTTTTTTTTATATTTTTCATATACTTTCTACTTGCTAATCATATTATTCAAGGGAAAATATCTGGTTACGCCTAGCTTTACATCTGAATGCGCAAATCATGGTATGTTCGTACCATGTGCGTTTAACTTTATCCGGCATTGTTAAACATCGATAAAACACATCAAAATTCACATAAAAAAGTGATAAACATTTTCAGTAACCGTCGTTGTATATAGGTTGAAACCATTTTCTTTTCCAATATGTGTAACATGAAAAATCAACTTCTCGTTGTGTCTTTTCGTTTGAGAGCACTTATATAATAATAATTACAATTTACAATCTTTATAGTTTGTTTGGAGCTTTGTGTAGACATTATTAACAACATTATTAACAACATTATTAACAATGCACACTTAAAAATAAAACAACTCAGATGGTAATAGTTATTAATATGTATTTCCAATATTTCAAGAAAAATCTCTGTCTTTTAAAAAAATTGTTTCAATAAACAGAAATATATAACTAGCAGGACTTGTGTCCCGGCGTTGCCCTTGATGGAATATAAAAGTATGATTTAACTATAAAAATATGACTGCAAAATAATTTAGGGTTTAGAGTGGAGGATCACTGTGTGTAGATTGAGAGGAGAAACTAAGCCAACTTTGCAAACTAAAACTTAGGTTAGAGTTAGTTTAGGTTTAGTTTAGGGTAAAAATTAAAAAAGAAATAGTTCGGTTCGTAATGTGTATATTGTTCGGTGAAGTTAGTTAACGGTTGTTATCGTCACTTTTACTTAACCAAACACGGAAATTTTCCATCATGGTCGTTTTTTTTTTGTCAAGTGATCGTTCAACACTCGTTTATCTAAGACCTTTTTCTTATATATTTTAAATCACACAACATACATGCTAAAATATTCATCAGTTTTAGAATTGGATTACGTTTGAAAATCTTCTATTTTAATTGTTTTAATTAGCCGCAATTGGCAATTAACCCACCAAGTTACCCACATCTTATTAAGTTTCTATCACTCTCACCCTCTCACTATGTTGGTTGATTGCCCACACCCCCAGGCTCTTATTTCATACAATGTGCCTAACTTCTATCACTCTCTATTTATTATTGGTATACCCTGCAGACATTGGTCAAATGTGGACCAATCAGGCAGCTCAGCATAGTGATCCTCTTACAAACTTCTTACAGCTTTTTGTAGATGGAAGAAGAGACAGATATCAACTTGACTCCGGCAAGACGACAATCTACTTCTTCCATTTCCTGCCTTTAGGCTCACCTGTTGGCTCACCCAAAAGATCATAACACCATACAGCACCAACTTGCTAGAATACGTGCTTACATACAGGTGTTCACAGAGCAATTAACTTTCTTCTTTCCCAGCAAAAGGACAATTTACACTCAAAACTAACCTAAATATTAATATACATATTTTTACAAATGTTTATTATTTCTTTTCTATTCATATTAATTGGAGAACAGGTCTTATCGTGATACCAGGATTTGTGTCTATGATTTTATTGGATACTTTTGTATATCACGGTACAAAATGGCTGCCTTAGGTCACATGATATTTTTTTATGCGGTGTTAAGAGAAAAAAATACTCTTTCTCTCCTGACATTAACCGTGTGCTCTTTTGATAAGCTTTTTTCCTAGCGAAAACAAAAAATAAAAACATATCTTCTCATGAAATAATTTTTTATAATATGATATGTAGTCAAACAAATGCCCTTGGGGAATACCCACCTCCACACACTGACCGATCAGATGTTTTAAATTAAAAAAAAAAAAAAAAAAAGAAATCAAAAACAATATTTAATGTTACTTTTAAAAAAAAATTGTTTCATTTGTATATTTTGAGAATTATTTTAACATTTTATTTTAAATTGGTTCCTTTTGTAGAAAAAAGATTATTTCAATATTTTTGTTTTCGAATAAATTCATGTATTTATTTATGAAACTCACTTCTTGTTTGTATTTTCTTTGGAAGATCACTCGTAGACATATTTTGGGTATGAGAAGAGAGGAGTAACTAATCTTGGTCAATTAAGTGATAAAAATTTTTTTAAAAAAAAACAAACGAAAAGTTATCAAAAAAAAAAAACAAAAAAAAAACAAACGAAAATTCATCAAAAAAACAACAAAAAAAACAAACGAAAATTCATCAAAAAAACAACAAAAAAAACAAACGAAAATTCATCAAAAAAACAACAAAAAAAACAAACGAAAATTCATCAAAAACAAAAAAAGAAAAGTGCACGGTTAATTTTATTAAAAGTACCGGATAAAAAAAAATCCATGACTTAGCATTTTTGGAACCAGCAATATGGTATTGTGAAATTACCAGAGTCCCATCATTGTAACATATCTGTTTTTTTTTTCAACAAGTTATGAGCTCTGCACTTTTCTCCCTGTGTCATTATTGCTTCGTATACATTTGAAAATTCCATACAAAGCTAAGTTTTATTTTGGATACGGTTTTCTAGAATATTTTTTTCTTTTCCAAAAATTATATTTAAATGCATAAAACAGAAGAATCATTAATTTATTTCCGTATTTTATTTCTTCCCAACAGATATGAATGCAACTCTACACTGCAAGCCCAATCCTTCGATGACGTACCATATCCACAGTCCCCATATGAAACCAGCGCATCAAACATTCGATACAAACACGCTTCCACGGTGCCTATACAAACCCAACGCCAGCCCTGCCATGAATTGCCGAGAATGGCCAAATGCGAAACCCATCATGATGGATGGGAACCCTTACGGAACCTATGCACGGGGAAGCCACAGACAAGATATGAGGAGTCCGATTCCGGTGTGTCAGCCAATCATCCCAAACTCTGAGCAAAACTTTGAAAACTCTCAGCAGGTCAACCAGATTCCATATTCAAAACAGGTAGAGAATTTGCCGTACTCGAAACAAGCCGATGAAAATCCATACTCAAAAGATGTTGACCACAACCATCTACCTTACTCCAGACAGGTAGACCAGTCGCCCTACTTAAAGCAGCAGGGGACATCGTCACATTACCATATTCACGAACCAATCATGGTGGACTCACCACAATTGATAGAACAGACTCAAAATGTTGTCGCTCACCAAGTTTGACCACTGCTCAGTGATACAGTCTAATTTTAATGACCAAAAACGAAAAAAAAAAAAGAAGGAAGATCTTTCTTTTTTTAAATGGGGGAGGGGGATGATTTTGGATTCATTTTTTTTTTTCTGAGATTTTTTTTTTTTTTTTTTTTAAGCATTTACGGACAAAAATATTCGTGGATGAAAGAATTTTCTTGGATATTCAGATAACAGGAAAACTCAGACATTGTATTCATCCGGAAGATTTAAAAAAAAGAAAAAAAATCAAAATTTTCTATTTCGGAATACTTACATTTTCTTAACTGCTGATAATCTGAATGTTATGTGGATTTGAATGAGAGGAAGTGAAAGTATAAGTCGACATTGTTTTTTCGACTTAATCACCGAGGTTAAGCTATGTTTGGTTCAGCCGATACAAGATGGGTAACCGTAAACATTTCTGGTCCGGGTTGGAAACAATGTAAAAACCGGCCAGTGGTAACTTTTAATCAAGAGAAAGCAACAAAAAAAAAGCGGATAATCATTACTTACAGTTTGTTTATTATAGAAGGATATACTTATCTTACAGATACTATTGTGTGGTTAATTTTTTATTATTTTTTATTTTTTTTACTTATCATACCAAGTTGAGCCTTGTACCATCAGAAATCCAAATTACTCATGACTGGATATTTCAGTCAAATTCTCGAGTTTCTTCAGAACAATATAAAATATACGAAAAGTTTAGACAATAAACTTTATATGCATTGTCTGAATATATGTATATGTGCAATATTTGGGGGGTGGGTTTTTTTTTTCTTTATAAACTAATTTTTCTAAATTTTTTCATTGCTTGACCTATGACTCTTAAACTTGATTAAAAAAAAAACATATTTGAGTGATAACCCTTCTTATTCCCTTATGACACTGTCCCCCGCCCCCCCCCCACCGTGTCATGTAAAAATGAAAAGATATGCAACATTTGAAAAATGGAAAAGATCCGTGTACAAAAAATATGATACGAATGTGAAAAGTGGCAAAATTATTTGATCTGCATTTTTAGATTAAAAACAAAAATGTTTAAATTCATAAATTTATGTATACTATATGGTTTGAGCAACTAACAGTGGCATCGAACCAATCTACAAAATGAAGTTTATTTCACACACACACACACACATCTAATTATTTATATATATATATATATATATATATATATATATAAAAAGCAAAAACTTTTATTTCACACATACATGCATTTTATTTAATGTTAAATTGATTGTATGTAACAGGGAATCTTAGTTTATATATATATATATATATATATATATATATATATATATATATATATATATAAAGTGAAGAGTCAGATTCTTGACTTTTCTCATCGACATGGTCTCAGCTAGAAACAAAAATATTCACTTCTGAATAGCCATTTCGTTTTCTTTAACGTCAGTCCATGTTGTTAAGAAAAATAAAATATAATTCGATTTAACTCCTTTCATGAAATACTTTATCCAACTAGGAATATTGTTAAATGGATGTCATCTTTCTTAACAGTAGCAAATTTAGCCTACAATGAACACACCTTTGTACTCAACAGCAAATGAAACTATTAATAGTAAATACTAATATATTATATATAGTTATCCACAAACAACTGCTTCGGTGTCTAACGACTCTTCAGTGTGGCTAAATGTAGCAAGTGTATCCACAATAAGATCCGAAACTAAAAAATGCCTGATCACTTCCAATGGTGATCAGCAGTGTCAAGTGTATTACCCCTTACATTTAAAAAGTCGCCACTAACAGTAGAAGAAATTATAGAAGAGTATTGCTTTATGCTAAGTGGACACCGTTATTGTCTGTCGATCAACGTTTCTATCCGGCGCAGGCCTAAAACACATACTAATCATAAATCAGGATGTTTAAAAACAAACAATAAAAATAAAATATAAATGGATCGACCGTAATCGAGGGCGATTTTTCATTGGCTACTACACTGTGATGTAGGGGAGGACGTCACTTCTTGCTCTACTTACCCTTGATCCTCACCTTATAATGCTGAGTGTTTAACAAATGGGGCATCAGGTACCATTTTTTGAGTCTTTGGTATGACTCGACCTAGGATTGAAACCTGGTCGTCTGAACCATTAGCGAACAATTTAACCATTGCCAAATGGGCAAAAACTATGATTGCATGAAATTCTAAAACACAAAATGACTCTCATTATTTGGATTTCTCATAAAAGTTGTTCGATCTTGGCATAGGGCTTTGCTTTTTTATTGCATCCCCGAACTGAAAGACAGGCAGAGACACCACATACAAAAAAACGGGACTTCCTGTTCCGATTTATTTACCCCCCCTCCCCTCCGAGGGTAGAGTTAGACATAAGGTCGGTTTTTAATGTGGGGAAAAATCCAGCTCCCCAAAAAGGGACACACTGGATTGGAACAAAAATTAAAATCGCCTCAGTCTAGAAGAATTTCTCCTTCCTTGACCGAGAACAAAAAAGGTTAAGTAGTATCAGAACAGATACTACACTTTGCTCCTAGCCAAAAGGGCAAGGAACAGCACGGGACTTCCTGTTAAATGCAATTTATCTATTTTCAAAAACGTATCATTGCATAAAAAATATGTAAGATATTTATTCACCCATGAATCACAGCAAATATATATAACAGAAGTCAAAGAAATAAAATTTCTAATTTGACCTTTGTTGACCTTATACAAATAATGAAATAAACTAAAAGTTGCTGGGGGCATAAAACTCCTTTTCTGCTCCTTCCCAGCCCCAATATAAGTACAGAATGGCCAAGAATGATCCAATGGTCAATAATTTGTGTTTGTGCCCTGACCAGAGCTACATTCACACTTCCCACTCTCTACTACCCCCCTTCCTTTAAACCTCCTTTCCTCCCCTTCTCTTCTTAATACCCCCCTCCCCGTCTCTCTTTTTATTACTTTTGTCTTCAATCTTTTCTTCTTGCTCACTCTTTCTCTTCTACCTTTCTCTTGTCTTCTTCCAATCACTTAATTTCAATATTGCTCTTATTGCAGTTCCATGCTGTGAAAATCCACAGGAGTTGGGGTTAGTATTAAACTGCAGTTGGGAATATTAAAGTTTTTGGTACTTCCAGAGTTTTGGTACTTCCAGAGTTTTGGTACTTCCAGAGTTATCTGTGATCACTTTTTAATTTACCTATTGACGATTCTCTGGCATTTACCTGACGATGATGACGATGACAACATGCTCTTCATTAAACGTTATGTTGAGCCTAAGTTTGGGGTGGCGTTTCTACAATGCCAAGTAATCAGGAACCTACATCTGGATTCACTTCTTCATAATTTGATAAAAGGTGATGGACAGATAATCTACAAATACAAGATATTTTTATTAGTACTACTGCTACTACTACTACAAGAGTGAAGCTATTGCATTTTTCCCCTTTTTTTCTGTTTTATTTACTTTTTCTTCGTCTAAAACTCTGTTATCTTCTTTCCATTTATCTCTCTCTTCTCTTTCTCCCTCTGTCATTCCTTATTTCCAACCTACTTTTTTCTCTCCAGAAACTAACAATTCCTCTTACTTTCTCTTTTCGTTCTTTCTTTTTCCTCACCTCCCACTTTCTCTTTTTTCTCTCTCCCTTTTTCTCTCTCTTTTCTCTCTCTCCCTTTTTCTCTCTCTCTTTTCTATCTCTAATCAGCACAAAAGTGTCTTAAATTCACTGGAATTAAAAACGTACAAAATCAAACCCATGTGATAGGAAAAAAAAAAAAAGAAAAGAAAAAAAAGACAGCATCCAATGGTCGTGTATCATTGTTACCCACTGACAATCCGTTACTTTATCTTCGCATCTTTTTATTTGTTATTCCTCATGATCTTTTCATGAGAAAACTTTTTTAAATTTTTTTTTTCCATTTGGGGGTGGGGGGTTGTACTACAAACAGCCTTATCTCTAAAAATATCATTGAATTTAATTTTCTAAAAACCTGTTGATTTTGCACCAAGTTTTCTGATTATCTCCCCTTTAAAAAATTATTTGTTACTAATGAGTCACCGCCGATCAAGGCTAAAAGCAACTCGAGGATAAAGGTTAATGAGATGGATAGATTGACGGTTAAATGATGATGAATATTATGAGAGGATTTAAAATGATGAATGGAATGAACAAACTTTGATTACTTATGAGGACGGTTTATGACATTATGACGGTTGTTTACATTGGATTTGAAGACGACCCTGTTGTAGCCCACAGTGAAGCAGTCTCGCGGTAACATTAAATTGTGCATTTTGTTTTTGTGATAAAAATACTTTCTTTTTTTTTAAAGAAAATGGATGGATAGATACCAAATTTTCACTCGTCCTTTAAAAGTGAGAGAACTCGTTTTTATCAGAATTGCAACATTGGCACATACAAAAATAAGGATGAGAACTAGTGATGGGACGATTCACATATATTTCCCGATTCCGATACAATTACCGATTCCGATTCTTTTTAAATCTCTAAATATATATTTAGCTATAGAGTTGATTTTACTGTTTTAATTTTCAGATTACCGTTAACCCCCATGTAATACGTGTATACATTTTTGCAAATGTAAAAATGCACTTGTGAGGGGGGGGGGGCTATAGATTTTAGTTTTACTAATAGTTTAAAATCAATAAATATTTATCATTAGTACCAGCAATAGAAAAATTTGTTTTAAGCAAAAATTAAATTTTTTTTTTTTTTTTTTTTTTTTTTAAATCGGTTTTGGCATCGGAAAATGGACACAAATTTTTCCGATTCCGATACCCGATTCCGATTAATCGTCCCAACACTAATTAGAACGTATATCCAATCGTGCACAATTTCATATAGGTATAAAAGGGTTTATTTTGGTCAGTAAGAAAATAGTTCCTTCTTAGAAGCAGTGGCAAATCTCGCAATAAATTAAAAACAAGCAAAACATCAGGGCAATGTCGGCAACGTTGACTTTGTCTTTAAGCTCTGACTGAATTGGTCTAAGTTACTATGAACATGTGAGAAATGGACCAAACAACAAAGCATTATGGGTATTTTTGATTTTATTTAAAAGTGGGGCTAAAATGTGGTGATTGCTACACTGACATTTAAAGGGTTAAGTGCAGTTTTTAATGCTTATAGCAAGGGTTTACTTCATCATGTTATGTAAAACGGTCCCCTGGTGGAGCTATCTGAACATTCATACTAAACGTCAAGTCCAGTGTCAGCGAAAGATAGCACATTCAAACATTGGTAAAACAATTAGACCAGTCATGTTACATCTTTCTTTAAATAATCCTAACTAAAAATATAATACAATACTCCAAACTCAATCAGTACTAAATTAGACTAGCGTGTGTCTTGGCACACATTTCAGGGTCAGATCCTTCCAGAAGACATTTTCTTTTATTTCGTTTTCATTTGCTAAGACTAAAGTTAACACAGTTCTTCAAAATGGTTCATATAGTCAACTTTGTTAAGACTAAAGTTAACACAGTTCTTCAAAATGGTTCATATAGTCAAATTTGTTAAGACTAAAGTTAACACAGTTCTTCAAAATGGTTCATAAAGTCAAATTTGTTCATCCTAAAGGCACTTTAACAGACAATAAGAAATAAAAAGAAATAAAATATAATATAAATATTTTGACAATCTTTAGATTTAGTCGAGAGATAACTTGTTTATGATATCAGGACAGTCAATCTAAAATAAAAGTTCATATTTGATGCTCATTAAATGTTAGATTATTTAGTCTGTTGATTCTATTCAACTTTATAAAAAGGTCATCACAAGTGAATGATGGATGTGTAGAGCGATTTCTGCATTTTGAAAAAAATGGCCTAATCTTTGAGTTTGGTCTGTTAACACAAGATAGAATTGCAATTCCAAGGCGTCTTTTGTGGGATCTATGAGAGAGGCAATGTCAGTTTTGAGTAATGCTGAAAAGTAAACCAAATTTGAGTAATGCTGAGAAATGAACCAAATTTGAGTAATGCTGAGAGGTGAACGAAATTTGAGTAATGCTGAGAAATGAACGAAATTTGAGTAATGCTGAGAGGTGAACCAAATTTGAGTAATGCTGAGAGGTGAACCAAATTTGAGTAATGCTGAGAAGTAAACCAAATTTGAGTAATGCTGAGAAATGAACCAAATTTGAGTAATGCTGAGAGGTGAACCAAATTTGAGTAATGCTGAGAGGTGAACCAAATTTGAGTAATGCTGAGAGGTGAACGAAATTTGAGTAATGCTGAGAGGTGAACCAAATTTGAATAATGCTGAGAGGTGAACCAAATTTGAGTAATGCTGAGAAATGAACCAAATTTGAGTAATGCTGAGAGGTGAACCAAATTTGAGTAATGCTGAGAGGTGAACCAAATTTGAGTAATGCTGAGAGGTGAACCAAATTTGAGAAATGAACCAAATTTGAGTCATGCTGAGAGGTGAACCAAATTTGAGTAATGCTGCAAGGTGAACCAAATTTGAGAAATGAACCAAATTTGAGTAATGCTGAGAAGTGAACCAAATTTGAGTAATGCTGAGAAATGAACCAAATTTGAGTAATGCTGAGAAATGAACCAAATTTGAGTAATGCTGAGAGGTGAACCAAATTTGAGTAATGCTGAGAGGTGAACCAAATTTGAGTAATGCTGAGAAATGAACCAAATTTGAGTAATGCTGAGAAGTGAACCAAATTTGAGTAATGCTGAGAGGTGAACCAAATTTGAGTAATGCTGAGAGGTGAACCAAATTTGAGTAATGCTGAGAGGTGAACCAAATTTGAGTAATGCTGAGAAATGAACCAAATTTGAGTAATGCTGAGAAATGAACCAAATTTGAGTAATGCTGAGAAATTAACCAAATTTTGACCAAATCTTTTTTACTAATGAGTCACCACTTATCAAGGCTTAAAGCCACTCAGAGTTAAGTTTATAAGATGGATGAATTTTTGATTGAATGATGAAGGATATTATGAGAGGATTGAAACTTATGAGGGGAATGAACAAAATTTGAATACTCATGAATACAGTTTATGATAAATATTTGTTGACATTGGATTTGTAGACGATCGTGTTGTAGGCTGCAGGGAAGCAGTTCCCGTAGTAATGCGTTCCACAAATTCGAAAATTCTTTCAAATCATCAGGGTATCATGAAACAAGAATTTTTTTCTTAAATACAAGGACCATCATTATACTATGTTTCTGAATTTCCTATCTTAAGTGTTATTCTCACAACGTTTCGGCCGATGTAACCTCCGACCTTCTTCAGGTGTTTCTTTCTGTCAAACTCGGTAATCTGTACGGAATTTCGAACGGAACCCCTTTATTTAATCCACGGTGGTAGCTTGTTCTCGTTCCATCTGCCATGACCGAGTAGAAGTTCTAAGTAACTAGGAATTGTATTCTTAGTATCGCCCACACTGAGGATTGAACCTTCAACCTCCAGAAGAGTGTCATTTAGAACTGGTTATTACTTAGTACTTTATCCGTTACGCCATGGATCCTTGCAAGCGATACTAAGAATACAATTGCGAATAACTGAAGACTTCTACCCGGTCATGGCTGATGGAACGTGAGCATGCTACCCCTGTGAATTAAATAACGGGTTCCATTCAAAATTCCCTACAGTTGGACAGAAATAATCACAAGTTCGACAAGATACACTTGAAGAAGGTCAGAGGTTACATCGGCCGAACCGTTGTGAGAATAACACTCAAGATGAGAACAGTAGTCCGAATAATACACATCATTATACTAGTCCTGTACTGCCCTCTAACCCTAACAAGAATTCACTTTATTTCTGCCGGTTCACCCTGAAATGCTAGCATCAGTTGTTTTCTGGATGACCTATTTACTATAAAAATATCAAAGCAAATTGAACAGGTTACTACGTAATTTTTAGAAATTTTTCTCGATAATCAGAAAATTTGATACTGAATCGATTGCCAAAAATATTCAAAAAAAAAAAAAAATTCAATAGATCTTTTTAGGGGTTTGTGTAAGTCAAACCATTTTTTAAAGGGTTTTTTTAGATTCACATATGAAGCTGCGTCATTATTCTGATTATTTTGTCTTCAATCTTTTCTGAAATGATCTTTGCTGCCTGGCGACTGTGCATTATAACGAATGAATATCACCATCTCTTTGCGATTCATCAAAGCAGACATCTTTCTTCAAAGCTACGTTTTAACTACCTTTATCATGATAAAATATTTACATTTTTCTCATCGTGTCTGATTTGAGAGCACACCTCAAAAATGAACAGATTTTTAAAGTCGACATCAAATGAACAGATTTGTAAAGTCAACATCAAATGGACGGATTCATAAAGTCGACATTAACAAAATACTTTGGTAATCGAAAACATTTGTGGTGTTTGAGGTCGACACTTCAAACACCGCAGATGTTTAAATTTTTGAAAGCCTTCGTAGCACGTCTGCTAGATTTTGCGCCATTGATGCCACTAAGGGGTCATGCCTCCCTCTCATCTATGATCCAGAACTCAATAGACGTTTTTAAGCAAATGAATGTATTTTTTTTTCAAATCAAACTTCAGAGAATTATACAATATTAACGAAATTTTTGACATTTATTCAATAAACTATATATTTTACAATGGATAAAAGATTAAAATTTAACACCAAAGCAGTTTTCAAAAAATGAAAGTTTAACAGAATCTAAGCTTGGGCCAGATTTGCACAGTACATTTTTTAATTTTGTTACTGTTAAAAAACGACTATATATTGTTTTCTGGTAAGGGATTAAAAAATGAAACTAAGGAACCTAACACCATCCCTTTTGTGAGACCCCCCCCCCTCCAGCAAGCTTTTCTCCCTTCTCTCTGGACGGTAGATTCTAAGGTAAGTAGCACCGGCTCTTTTTTCCACAAACTTATATGTGAGCACATTTGCTGGAATATATCAGTAAAAAATCAGAGTTGTTTCAAAATTGGAATTTCTAATTCATTTGGCTTTGTGGGATGGATTGAAATCGTGCATAAAGTTAAGGATTATGACAAGTCTTTTGAGGGTTTCTTTCTTACTTATCATAGGTTTTTTTTTATTAACCTGCAGGTTAAGGGGTTTTATTTATCTTCCTCCCACAAGGTAAGATGTGACACAAGGTCGGGAAAGTGGGAAAGAACCAGCGCTCGAGAATTTGAGCACTCTGGCTTTTAAAAAATTGCCTGGGCAGCCCCGTCGGCATTCCCCGGTAGGGGCGCCTCAGACAGTAAGCAATAAACTTACTCCTCCCCAAAGAGGGGAGGCAAAGCCTGGGAGGATGGGCCTCCTAGAACTGCACAGGACCGACAACCCCCAATAGACCGGCGTAAATCCAGACCCAAAGGCCCGGACGATACCGGTTTATTAGGCGGAGTAAAAAACCCTGGCTGAACCTGCAGGTTAAGGGGTATCATCCACACTATTCAGCTCCCGTCCAGGTAACTGGCTAGCTACACGCATGGAAATATCCATGAAGGCTTATTTGAAGTAAAAGTTTTACAGCGGATGCCCTTTCTTGCCCAACACTTTTTTGTGATCAACACAAATTGCGTCAGTCAGCTTTTATGATGGCCGACACCTGCCAAGTATAAAATATACATCTAGCATCTGTATGCATATCATGGAGATATACCTGACTAGAGCATATCCAACGTACACCCTCCGAGTAGACTGTCAGCTAACCTTTATATCTGAGAGTCATTCCCCTATCATCCATCTAGGGACCCAGTTATCTTTTTCTTGCTTCCTCTCGATATGCACTGCTTTTTTTTTTCTTCCTGTTTTCCTATCGAGTGCATTTACTGACGCCTTACTTTCTTTTTTTTTTCATTGTTCACCCCAAACAAGGCAGACCACTACTGTAGACGTAAGGGGCTACTGAGAATTAGGGTGTAAGTTTTGGGGTGTCATCCTAAATTTGGAGCTGTGCAGCCAGATGTCTGTTCACATTAGTTTTAAATTTTTGCGTGTCGGTACAGTCGGGGAAACAGGGAGCAGGGAGGGAGTTCCAGGGGCGGGAAACACGAGTAAAGAAACTACTGGAGTAGAAGGACCTCCACAGTGAATGGATGAGATTTAGCTGATTGTCGGGTTGGTCGAGTGTATTTACGTCGAGTGGGCACCAGAGCACTTAATGTTACTTATTTAAATCTATATTTTATATTATATGCCTATATCCCTATTGTCACTGCTGGTTTATGACTAGAGTCTGTTCAGGAAGGATGGAGAAAAAATGTATCTGTAGCAGACTAAAAGACAAAAAAAAAAATATTTATATATATATATATATATATATATATATATATATATATATATATATATATATATATAGAGAGAGAGAGAGAGAGAGAGAGAGAGAGAGTAGAAAGTGGACCTTGGGTTTAGTTTCGGCAGACTCATAACTCTCGCTTCCTCTCAATTTAATCCTTTAGTGGATATTTTCAATCCTCTCATAGTATTCATCATCATTTAACTGACAATCCACTCATCTAATTAACCCTTATCCTGTAAGGAAAACAGAAAGTGACTAACTTTGGGTTTACTTTCGGCAGCCTCGTAACTCTCGCTTCCCTTATTTTGTCCTTTAGTCCTCACATTCCATGAGCGATGTTTCTGACAAAGGGGAAAGAATTGCTGTTTTCTGGGTCAGAATCTATCCATCTAACACTTATCGTTGGTTAGTTTTTGTCCTTGAAGTATTTTTTTTTAGCTCCTTACATCAAGTGGCTTCATGCCTTTTTTGGAGCGATTTCGATAAAAAAAAATCCCCCAAAAATGAGTTGATGCATTTTGTGCAGTCTGTCGTAGAAGGGAGAAAGAAAAGAATCAACGCCATTCACACTTTCGTTACAAGCGACGAAGTTTGCTCATTTTCTTTCCTCCCTGACTGAACTACAATTTTGAAAAATTCGCCTTCCGAATAAAAATCGGAAAAAAATTGGGGAGGGGGTAACTTGAGGAATGCGTTTCTTTTGTTGCGCAGGGACAGTTGGGTTCTTTCTATTGGTATACTTGTGATTAATTGATTCTTTCATGCTAGGCTTTGTCCTCAGATATGTTAACTGATGCGATTGAAACTACAGTTGGCACGTGTATTTTTTTAATCTTTACGAACCTCATCGGTTAATAAGCCTTCAATATGTTATTACAAAAGTCTGATTTTCAAAAATATGTGCTTGTAGAGTAATTTTCGTATGGCAATCATAACAATAACTTAATCAAACATTGAAAAACATTTAAGTAATGGGATGGGTTCAGCATGACCATTGACCAGATCTGACCCACACAGCCATATAGACGACATAAATTGACACGAGTGAGTAACAAAGTTTATTAACAGAGTCAGTATGTTGGGTAACAATGGTACCTTTATAATACAGCCCTCTTCCAAGTGTCATCTATTGAATCTTTATTACAATTCACAATCCTATCTGTAATCCAACCATATTTAGTACAAATAAACTTCAGTCTATGACCAACAAGTTTCAGTGATGAACGCCATCTCCTTCATGGATGTGAACCAATGGTCCAATGACTGAAGTCAAGAAGAAGCTTCCTCAGTCATGTCTAACCTCTAACAACATCTCAGGAAGAGACCAGACTACATTTCTGGACCAAACGGCTAGAGAATGTTCCCCTCTCTTCTACTGACAGTGGAATCACCCTCTTCTGAGGCCCTACCTCCCGGTTCAGAAACATCCTGGCTCCAGTGGAAAACACCCAACCGCCTGAGAATGAGCGATCAAATATTGCTATGAGTATATGGGGCCTACAAAACTGACCCAATCATCTGTGAATGTGGAGGGGGGACCATATGAGATAACACTGCCCTCTACTGCCCAATCAATGCAGCTTGAAAGATCTTGCAGAGTACAGCAATAATGCAAAGGATTGTGTGGAAGAGCGGGGAACTGTTGTATGACCACATGACACTTCAAAAAAGAAGAAGGCATGAATGTCGAACAGTCTTTGTTGTATTGCCATTTAATCATGTGATTATTTGGGGGCACTTTAATGCTCGTCTCATCTGTAGAAGGTGTGTTCCTGAATGGGCTTCACACTCACTAAATCCTGATTTTAGATTTTTATCTCAAAGATAATATCTATCAAAACAATCCCTAGACTATTTCTGAACTAAAGGGAGACATCACAGACAAGATGAGGGCAGCACCAAGAGAGGAGCGTGTCAGAGTTATTGACAATCTTGCATGTCGTATCAAGGTGTACTTATCATTGAACATCAATAAAAAAAGACTGTTGGGAATTCATAACAGAAACTTGGTGGACAAGTTAGCATAGACTGAATTTTATTTGTACCAAATATGGTTGGATTGCAGAAAGAATTGTGAATTGTATTAACGATTCCATGGGTGGCATCTTTTTTTTTTAGGGGGGGTGGGTCATTTTGTTCATAACGTTATTGCGAACTTTCTAATATACTCGCAGGTATTTCTTTTTTTACAAATTATTTTTTTTGTTTACGATGGAAGCCATTAACAACTAAAGAATATTTTCCCGGAAGCAGCAGAGAAGATTCCTGGATTACCGCCTGCATCACCTGCATGTGAAATAAACAAACGATATGCAGCCTAAAAGTAATGACAAAACAAAAAAGATGAAGATACTCGTCTAAAGGATTGACAGAATGAGGGTAGGGTTGGGCTGGGGACTGTTTTCTCCAGACATTGTGCTATCTTGCTAAGGTCTTCAAAGTACTTCCAATTTTATTTTTGTATATTGTTCTATTTATATAGCAGACATTGTTTTGTGCATTTGAAAAAGAAAAATGAAATCACAAAAGTAATAAACTGAATCATATAAGCAAAACTGAATTTATGTGCATTTTTTATCATTGAATATGTATCAGTTATTGCATGTTTATATATATGTATATATATATATATATATATATATATTAGTATTTCATGTCTCCACATAAAATTTTATAAGGAGATATAATTTTTTATGTATCAATTTTCAGTATTTACTTCAACAGTGCTCGATACGTAAGTAGAGCTAGGTAGTAAGCTATGAAAATATATTTATGGCAATTAAGCTACACAGAGATTCTCGCGTTTCATCCCAGGGGGGAATCTTCAGGCTAAAATGCATGGAGTTATTTTTGCCGGGTGTTTTTATATACACGGCTAGTTAGTTAACCAATCAGATATAGGCAAATCTATAGAAAACAGAACAATAGAACAGGATATAGGAAGGAAGTAACACTAACTACGCTTTTGTTCGTGAGAAGCCCAACGATTGGCTGAGAGAACAACAAAGAATCTGATTGGTTAACTAGCTAGCCGTGTATATAAAAACACCTGGCAAAAAAACTCCATGAATTTTAGCCTGAAGATTCCCCCGGGGATCAAACGCGGGAGCCTCTGTGTAGCTTAATTGCCATAAATATATTTTCATAGCTTACTAGATATATATATATATATATATATATATATATATATATATAAGAAAAGGAATGCTTTTATATTATCAAGATTTCACATTAAGGGGTGGTCAAATCTGAACCACAGATTTCAAAACCGAGATCTATTTAAAGTGGATCATGTTCAATTTGAGAAAAGTGCCAACGACAATTTCTTTTTTATTAGTTAGATTATTCGGACTACTATTTTCATCTTGCTTGATATTTTCACAACGTTTCAGCCGATCTAGCACCCGACCTTCTTCAGATGCATCTTTTCAAACTCGGAACCTATATGGAAGTCTTTATTTAGTCAATGAGTGTAGATTGTTCTCATTCCGACAGCCATGACCGAGTAGAAGTGTTTATTATTATATTGTTCCAAGTTATTATCGCTTGTAGTAAGGATTGAACCCTTGACCTTTAGAACTGAGTGTTAATTAACACATTTATCCATTGCGTCACAGGTTCATAACATAATTACTTAACACTTCTATTTGATCATGGCTGATGGAACGAGAACAATCTATCCCTTTGGATTGAATAAAAGATTCAGTTCAAATTTGCATATAGGGTCTAGCATTCAAAAAGATTTGCCTGAAGTCGATCGGTGGTTACATCGGCCGAAACGTTGTGAAAAAAACAACTAAGATGAGAATAGCAGTCTAAACTATGCAAATGACTAATCCTTATCTCAAAAATCCCAAAACATGGTTATATTAAAAAAAAAAAAAAACGTAGTAAAATGAGAATTTAGGTTTTAACATGTTGGACTTTTGTGCCTCGTCACTTGCTATGATGATTGACCTTCAAAAGTCTCTTAATTTCCATCTTCAATCTCACTAGAACTAAATGCGATCTACATTAACTCCCATCCCCAAAGGGGGAGGTAATGCCTGGGAGGATGGTCACATGACAACAGAACAGATACTATTCAGAAAAAAAATTGTGTTTTGGTATTAAAAGGACTTAAGCAAGGGTTGATATGCTGGAAAATTGTGTTTTTCACCTCTATAAATAAGATTCAAATTGAGCATCAAAAGATAGTACAATCCTCTGAACTATTGAACAAATAAAAAATGTTGATCCAGTCACACAGCAAACGGTCAACGGCATCAACAGACCAATTCCTTGAGTCACCATAACTAGACGAAAAAAACAAACTTTTAAAATGCTGCATCCATTTTTTGTGTGCCATTGTATACACTGATATTGAGCAGTTTACACAATCTGATGGAAAAAAAAAACAATATTTTAATTAATCACTTTTTTATAACTTTATGTTACCAATTCTATTCTAGTTTCATTCTTACGAGCAACTATATCTTAACATCTATCTATTACTAATGGGATTTGGTATCTGTCTGAAGCCGAAACTATACTATTACTATCTTTTAATGCTCAATTCAGTTTATTATACTATTTCAGACTAATGCAATATCTTTCAATGCTTAATTCAGGAAGCGGCGGTGTAGTGTAGTATCTGTTCTATTGTCATACCATCCTCCTAGGCATTACCTCCTCCTTGGGAAGCAATGTAGTATATATTCGTTCGTCATGATACCATCTCCCAGGCATTACCTCTTTTTTAAGGGGTAGTGTAGTATCTGTTCTGTGATCATGAGACCATTCTCCTAGGCATTACCCCCTCCTTGAGGCAGCAATGTAGTATATGTTCGTTCATCATATATACTTGCAAAACTATGCAACCAGATGGAGCTCGTTTAACTAATGATAGGAATTTGTCAGCAGTTAAAATTTCCATTCCTTTTACTCAAATGTCCAAAGTTTTAACTTAAATATTTTAATTTAATTAAAAAAAAATCATTCTCATATCGTTTTTCCAAAACTTGTAAGAACGTTTCTTTTAGCAATTTATCTGTATTTTTTCTTAAATCATTTTAATTAATTACTGTTAATATTAACGGAAGTGTTGCACATATATAGTAAAAATAGAACAATACAATTACAAATTAATAACACGAAACATTAATTTATTATGAACTGTTTAAAAAATAGTTATGCAAATTAGGCATTCAAAGAACTGCTTTTGAATCGTTCATCTGTGTTATATATATTTTTAAGCTTTTCACATGTTTTTTTTTTTGATGGGTGGGGACTAAAAGAATTGTTAATATATTTATATGCATATGTGAAAAAGTAAGGTTAAAATAGAAATTTTTCACAGAGAGTGGAAAATTCCATATGAAGGTAAAAGTTTAGAGTTAAGCTGACGTATACCAGTAGTTGCATTATGGAAGGAAATACGTGATACAAGACAGAGAGCTTCTACCTTTGAGTGATCAGACATTGAAGTAATCAGATGCGAGTTTCGAATTCTCCTCCACCCTATGGAGGGTTGGAAAAGAAAGATGCAGTTCATCTTTATGTATTTGCTGCAAATTTCTGTTAGAAGTAAATCAAATCTCGAGAGAGAGATTACCAATCCTCATCTCAAACCGAAACATGGTGATAGTTTCCACGAGAAAGAAAGCAAGAGCAACATTTGTAATGCAACATGTCAGACCTCTGTACCTTGACAATGTATCCAAAGTGCGAAAAAACGAAACTGAAGAAGGTTGGAGGTTTCATCGGTCGAAACGTTGTGAAAATAACAACTAAAATGAGAATAGTAGTCCAAATAATCCAAATATACTACAATCTATTATATAAAAGGCAGTTGTGTGTGTGTGTGTGTGTGTCCAGCCCAAGTCAAAAACTATAAAAAAAACAGCCACAAAGTTGGTATTTTCTTGATCAGTGTTGCCCTGGGAGAATAATATATAACATTTTGAAAGAATATATCCATTCTTTGACCCTAAACTGGCACAGATTTCGTCAGGGGATGTCGGTTTTTCAGCCATTTCATGTACTAAAGGGAAGTAACTGATTTTTTTTATCAAAGAGTTACTTCCCTTATGTCGACTAATTCCTCGAGGGATCTATATAAAGGAGAGTTGTCTGTATGTAAGTGTGTGTGTCCAGAGAAAAGATTGGGCTGGGCAGAGGAGAAAGAGGGAGGATGGGCGGGGAAAGAGAGAAAGATAGATAGAGAGAAGTTTTAATAGAAATATGTTACACTTTTGCCCCGGGCAACACCAGGTAGCCCTGCTAGTGGTAAATAAATTCAAGTGATACATTAAGGAAAACTCGTCACATACTTTTGCTGTTGAAAAGTAATGTGAACTCAATGCTATCTACATTACCTCCAACCCTCAAAAAGAAGGAGGTAATGTCTGGGAGGATGGTCTAATGACAACAGAACAGATACTATGCTAAAAAAAAAAAATTGTGTTTTGGTATCAACGGACTTAAGAGTTTTAATTTGTCTCTCTCCCATGGCGGGAAGATTAGATACAAGGTCGGGAAAGTGGGATTTGAAAAGCCACCACTCTAGAAGAAGAGCACTCTGGTCGAACGAAAATTGCCCGGGAAGCCCTGTCACCATTCCCCGGTACGGGCATATCAGGTGATTAGCAAAAAACTTACCCATTCTCAAAGGGTGAGAAGGTAAAGCCTGGGAGGGTGGACCTCCTAGAACTGCACAGGACCATTCCTCAGACCGGCGGAGAACAAGCCATCCTCAAAAATGGCCTAGATACTGCCAGTCTGGTTTTCGTATGAAACTAATCCTGAAGAACTTAAGAAAGAGTTGATATACTGGAAAATTGTGTCCCCCCCCCCATATAAATAAGATTTGAATTAAGCATTAAAAGATAGTGAAATCCTCTGAACTATTGAACAATTCGAAAATGTTGATCCAGTCGCACAGCAAAAGGCCAACGACATCAACAGACCAATTCTTTGAGTCACCATAACTAGACGAAAAAAAAAAAACTTTTAAAATGCTGCATCCACGTTTTGTTTTGTGTGTATCACTCTATACATAGATATTGAGCACTTTACACGATCTGACATAAAGAAAACGATATTATCAGCTCACAAGCAGCATTAAGGAATAATTAACAGTCATTCCAGATAGAATCCTACTTTTCATCTTTTGCTACGTACAAGTGGGTAGACCAACTAGTGTGCGTTTTCCTTCAGGTCCCATTTCCTTTAACATTTGTCATGAAATCCTGCCATATTTTATTAATTAGTAAGAAAGAAATCGGGTAAGGCTTATATAAAAATGAAAAATGCTCGACATCCTCAAACATTTCTTGAAATCCAAGAAAATACCGCAAATCCCTTCAGACTTCCTGAGCTTATACATGTATCCTGTGCACTCAGTTCTTATGGGCTCTGACCATCACATCCTATCTTAAAGGTCTCGTCACAATCTTCGAGGGTAAAAATCCAAAGAAACGTTTGTTTTCTACTTGGATTAACTTCATCTCATTTAGAAAACTAACCCTACCCCTAACTTCATGTCATTTAAATAAACTAACCCTAACCCTAACTTCATTTCATTTAAATAAACTAAGTATATTATTGATTTATTTTATTTCCTTCAGACTTGCTATATTATTTGCTATTTAGAATCATCGCATTCGGTTAAACATCTGTTTTACATGCTGGCATGTGTTGGATGGAGTTTCAAAATTCACTTCAAATCAAACCTATCTCTGTCCAGGTCTTTATTTATCTGTCAAGTCCATCCTTGTCATTTCCTCCCATGTTTTCCTTGGCCTTCCCCTGTTAACTGACCCTGCTATCTCAACTGTTCTACATCCACTAATCTTTCATCATCATCATCCTCCTCCTCCTCGGTTTAACATCCGTTTTACATGCTGGCATGTGTTGGTGGCTTTTTAGAAACTTACTTCAAAATTAACCTCTCTAAGCTTGTCTTCAAGACTCCCATTTCACATCCATCGTATCATTCTCATAACATTTCTCTATCCATGCAACGCATGTCTCCAACCTTCGCTGGTCAGGTTTCACTTCCATATATAATCACACCGCACACATGCTTGGTAGACTATTCCTTTGGTTCACAGAAAAAAAAAAAGAACTTTCTTATGAAATTCACTAAATCTAATTTAGTGAATTTCTCAGTTTTGTCACTTAAAAACTTTAATATCTTTCACTTCATGTTCATTTCTTGATAACATTTTGTTTTATAAAAGTAAATACAAAAACAATAATAAAATGAACATTTTTGTGTCTGAAGGAAATTTAAAAAAATAAATCTTAGAGTTACTTCAATTAAAGAACTTCCCATCTGTGAAACACATTGCTACAAGATTGCTTCCCTGAGGGCTGCAACATGGTCGTCTTCAAATCCAATGTCAACAAATACTTGTTATAAGCTGTCCTCATAAGTAATTAATTTTTTATTCATCTCATTCATCATTTTCATTCCTCACATAATATTCATCATCATTCGACTGACAATCTATCGAATTCATTAACCCTTGTCCTCGAGTGGCTTTTAGCCTTGATAAGCGGTTATTCCAAGTGTAAATGCAAATATGCTTTCTTTTTAACTCCTAAAGCTGATTACCCCAGCAAAGCACAATAACTAAAACGAAAAGAAAAAAAAAGTATACTTCAATTAAATAACGGTGAAATTATACAAAATGATGAAACAAACATTTCTTTGAATATTCAAAGCAAACTATATTAGCAAAGCGGAACGAAAACTAATATGTGTACCTTTTGAAGTAAGTATTCAGTTGCAGTAAGAAACCCTATAGAACATCGTCATTCTGACTGACTACATAAAAGCTCGTTTTATTTGGCGAATCTTTAGACTGCCATAGCAATGTTCATAGTCTCTTAGTTGCAACTCGTTTTTAACCATTCCCTATAGTGCAAACCTAAATAGTGGTGTTCGCAAGTTGAATGGCAATCGTATAAAAAAAAACTGCATGTCGCATGCACCAATCGCAGAATCTCGTTGAAAGCATTCCAGTTAAAGTATCAGGTTAACAGAACGAAAGATTTAATATGCACACGACGCTGCGCTCTCAATCTGAAGTGAGAAAATAATCGATAGTTAAACTTAACAGTAGCATTCATTACTAGTTAAAATGCAGATCATGTCTTTGCAGTTAATATTATCCAGTATTAACAAACCAAATCAGGTTAAAAATTATTAACTACAATGCAGTCTAATGGGCGGGAAAATAAGTCCGGCTTTACGTTATTAATCTAAATGAATAACTGAAAGCTTTTTCATTTATCACACGGATATTACCATCAAAACGGGTAACTCTGATTTCAATCAATAATATAAGTCTTTTAAATACTTTATCTAGAGTAGAGAGCAAAGACACAAATGAAGCTATTTGTATGCCTAATTTGCATAACCATTTTTTAACCAGTTAATAAATTAATGTTGGGTGTTATTCATTTGTGATTTTATTGTTTATTTTATTTTTTATATATATATATATATAAACCCGTATAGATGAGCACTGTAAGTGTAGTATTAACATAACATGACGTCGCTAGCTATATGTGCATCTTTCCTTTCATTAAGTAGAACGCTCTTATGACGTCAAGCCGCCGGATAAAATGTTAAAATTATCACTGTTTATTCGCTATTCAGCATTGGCTGAGTGGTTCTAGACGTCGTGATTTGAGTTGCAAAATACTCGGAATCTGAGGTTTCGAATCGCATGACCAGTAAGCTGATGAGTCCCGATTATAAAGGACGAAACGTACACAGATAATAAACAAAACAAATATTATATATATATAGTCTAAAGAAGCTTTGAGTCATTAAAAAATAATTTTTTTAAAAAATAAAAAATAATAAAAGATAACAAATGTAAAATACAGTTTAAATTCCCAGACAAACTAACTAAATCCAAGATATTGCAGACTTAACATTCGTTGGAAAATTAATAAATGAAAAAATATAAGTAAAAAAAAAAAAAAAAAAAAAAGGGGGGGGGGGTAATTATCTAAGAGTGAAACAAAAACAGGAGACCTTAACGTCTAATATTAACACGGGGATCATCAGCTGTTTACCATGTAACTGTTTCGGAGATTTAAAAACAGGACAGTTATAATATTCATGGCTCTCCAATGGTACTGATTATACGACCATTTCCCCAATAATCAAGTGTCGAAATAATTCAGCTTAAAATATCACTAATATATACATAAAAAAATAATAATAATGATAAAATAATAATAATAATAATATTATCCTTAAGACTACCGTATGATATAGTAATTTGCATATCAAATAACATTAATTATAACAATAAAAAAATAAAAATAATAATAATACTATCTAAACACTACATCCAAGAACCATTCTGCAATATGGTAGCTAGCAATAAAATTATATAGGAATTAAAGTTGCATTAAAAAATAAATAAAAAATAAAGCTTAAGCACCTTAGGTACCAGAAAAGTAATTAGATAAGAGGAAGGAAACCTAGCCATACAGATCTAAATACCCAATATATATATATATAACATTGAATATGAATTTAAAGATAATTGAATTATCGTTTAATAATAATCTATCGTGATAATATAAAGCTCAATATATTGAATAGAGCAATCAATTCAAGAGATGAAAGATGAGAATAAAAAATTGCAGAGATGCAATATTTATTAAGACATCAGACGTTCAAAATCAAGGAGTTTCATCATTCCTTTATAATATACTTTTAGATACATGTCCTTGTTAGTCTTATTCATATAATTGAATTTCTTATAACAAATTCATTTTTGTAAACGATTCATTATATACGATTAATTAAACACAAGGTGTTATTTTACCTATCATTTAGGGGGGGGGGGATTGTAGGTTCATACATTTCCCAATAGTATTAGTATGTGAATAGCAGATTCCATAGTCAACGATTGTATTCCGTAGTACCATCACACACCTTTTCAAGTAATTTGAATGACAACAAATTAAGGGCTATGTTACAGGCGCTCACAAAGGGGTTGCAGTTAAAGTCCATGCTACCCTTAGTTTACAAGGACTGCATCTCAACTCGTACATCAGGAATGCCGAGCAGTACTTTGTTGATAACTGATGATTTATTTCAGCTGCATAAGAAACAAACACACACATATGAGAGTTCAACATTCAAACTCCTCTGCCTAACCTTCACAGGTAACATGAATTGGAACAAATACATTGAAGATATTGCCAAGGCTGCTGCAAAGACTCTACCGAGCTAGTAAACTTCTTACACCTGACATTTTCCTGTATCTCTACAAAGCCACCGTCCGCTCATGCATGGAGTATTGTTGCCACATATAGGCTGGTGCATCATCCACTAGTCTCTCTCTCTAAGAAAAGGTTAAAAAAAGAGTCGCCAACTTAATAGGTCCCTCACTATCCACCAAGCTCCAGCCCCTGTCCTATCGATGCAATATTGCATCCGTGTGCTTGTTTTACAAGTACTTCAATCGAATGAGCTTCAATAAACTTGCTGCTCTGGTGCCCCCTTGGCATAAATACACTAGACCAACCCGACAATCAGCTAAATCCCATCCATTCACTGTGGAGGTCCCCAGATGCCGGAGAGCCTTCTACTCTAATGGCTTTTTTCCTCGTGCTGCCGGCATTTGGAACTCCCTCCCTGCTCCCTGTTTCTTCGACTGTACCGACATGCAGTTTAAAACTAATGTAAACAGACATCTCGCTGCGCAGATCGCAACTTAGGATGACACCCAAAACTTCCATCCTAATTCTCAGTAGCCCCTTACAGCTACAATGGCGGCCTGCCTTGTTTGGGGTGAACTATGTTAATATATATATATATATATATATATATATATATATATATATAATGAAGTGTATTCTTCAAGAAGAAATGTGTTGCTAAGTTGGGAATGCCCTGCATGACAGCAGTCTGTCTCTTATCCTCCTTGCCTCTAAAAATAAAACCTGTAGAAGAAAAAGGGTGGGTGAGAATGCAGACGAAACCTTCCTCAGAGGGACAGGATGCTCACCGTGAAGAAGAAATGAGGAGTAGTCAGGTGATGAGCGGGGAGGGGGGTAGACACATTTGGCGGGAAGTGGGGCCGGGTGCAGAAATGGTTCCCACGATTTTTAGATTCACTCATTATGAAAGTCACTCACATTTCCTCGAGTCTACAGATACCCCTTTCCTTCACTCCCCCCCCCCCCCGATGTATCTGGGACAACAAAATAAAATAAAAGAGAGTGCAAGGAGAGGGGGGGGGATGAATAAAAAGATCCAACCTTCATTCCTATAAAGACTTATACACCCTCTACCGACAATAATGACAGTATTTTTTTTTCTAACCTTTTACATTGTTGTTTGAAAACTAATATTGGCAACAAAAAAAAACTAACAGAGTATTTTAAACATAGTTTACAGGGGTGTTTCAGTCGAGTGGGGTGGTGCAGATTAGGATGGTTTGGTAAGTATCTATGTTGTTATTGAGAGAAAAAAAAACTGGGCACTTGTGCAGTTTAGTAAACAGAGGCAGATAATCCACAGGAAGTAACATCCAATAGATTAAAACATTTTAATACATTTATTTATTGAATAAAATATAATTTCTGAATAAAAAAAAACATTGTAATAAAATAAAGTCTATTTTCAATAAAGTAACATTTTGGCAAAAACATTGTTAAAAACTTATTAAACGATGCAAAACTAATCTCCTCCACAAACAAAACATTATTCATTGAATTAAAAATATAAAACAAGTCCTGATTAACAACGAATTCCCTAATTATATCGTTGATGAACAAATAAAATTAATGATTCGAAACTTAAAATATACGACTACAAATAATAATAATATCCAACATAACAAATAAAACTATATTATTGTAATCAAATGCAACCAAACTTTAGATTAGAAGAATAAGCCCTAAAAAACTATTGTAAATATCCCCAATTGAGAATAATAATCAAAAAAGACTTATTATTTACTATATAAAATTTAAGACCAAATCTTGTAGTAAAAAACAACTCTTCCCCAACCCATAAAACATTAGAAAGAACCTATTTTATTTATAACTTTAAATGCCTTTTGGGGGAATGCAACTCCAATAATAATAATAATAATAAAGCTAATAGCTACAGTGGTTTTACAACCACTACTCTATCCCGCCGACTTACCATGCATCTTGTAAACTCTAGTTCAATTTACCAGCATTTACAAAAACATAACTGCCCCCCCCTCTAATTTAAGACAAATTTTAGTTAATAACAGGAAAATAATACATTCCGAAACCAATTTAAAAAAATTAAAAATACTCAAAGCCATCTTTATTAAAATCCAGCAACCTACAATTAATAACATTACGTATGAAACCAGTAACAACATTTTAAAATGGTTAAAGTAATACAATTTTATCCTGTGACGTTAATTCTGGCGTTCCGGAATTTAAATTGTTAACGTCTCTCCTGGAACTTCACTGGTTTGTACGTTTGATGTCTAACTGACTCCACATGCATATTCTTGGCCGTCCTTTAAAATTCTCTTTTCTCCAGCTTTTTTGTTTTTGTTACCTGAAGATGATTTGACGAAGAATCGAAAACGTTCGTGATACATGTGGAACATCAATTATTTTTTTTTAATTTTGACACAAAAAGATCAATAGAAAAGTTGAAAAAAAAGGTATGATCAAATATATGGTTTCATTTAATTTCTCGAACAGAACAGCTTCGCAGTACTTTTATGCCCTCTTACAAAGAACAAAAACAAGATATAATGATACTAAACCTTATGTCTAGAATCCTTATTTCAATTTTAATCAAAATCCATTACATAATTTAAATTTTAGAAAATGTCTACAATGTAAGGCTTAATGTTAAAGGTCCGATAAAGAAATTAAAATTCAGGAAACCTGATGTAAGATTGTGCTCATATTATGGCCCTAAAAACCTCTTAAAATACTCCAAAGAAACTGAAATTATGGATTATTTATAAATTAGTGTCTAATACCTATTGTTCACATTGCACAAAAATCAGAGGTATTTGAATTTATACAAAGGGATTCCACACCCTCTGCATAAAACTTAATTAAACTAAATATAGCCCACAATTCGACCACTTACACCTAGAAAATGTGTCCCAAAATTCATAAAAATATACACATGCCTAACATATATATATATATATATATATATATATATATATAAACAATAATATTTTTATAAATAAATATTAATTATTTAAATACCTAGAGACATCGATGTTTCATGCTAACGCAATCTTCAGTCTAGGAACTAATTCTCAACGGTCGGAAGGCGCGAACCCCGATCACAAATCGCCACTGATTCGTAGTCGGGGATCTTACCCATCGGCCATAGCCAATTAGTTAGTAAATATAGAGGAACTTTAACTGTAAATAGCGAAAATCGGCGGCTATTTACCAGGCAGTTAGAGTGATCTACGAAACGTCGTTCGGATCGTGCATATAGCTATTTGTACTGCTTGTTATTAAAGCTATATATATATATATATCTGTATGTACGCTAGAAAACAATGTGACCCGTTTGATCACCTACTGAGCTCGGGTTAGATTGTTTGAATCAGCAAAAGTGAGTTTGCAAAACGAATTAAATATAAAAAAAAAAAAATCCAAAATTAGTGCTTGCTATATCTCTTTCTCTCTATTATCTACATCTATGTGTTAAATAGTATTTCTACTTGTGGTTATATCCCCTTTTGTTTATAATGGACTATTCCAATATTTTTTGTTTACTTGGTTTTACTTCGACTGTCAATAAACAGAAAAGAGAGACGGACACGAGACAGATAGATACTGTATAAACTAAGCGTGTGTGGTGTGTGTGGGGGTGTGAATAACATGCAATGGGAGAGGGTGAGAGTGATAGATAGAAACTTTGTAAGAGATGGGTCACTTGGTGAATTAATTGCAAATTGCGGCTAATTAGAACAGTTAAAATGGAAAGTTTTTCCAACATAACTCAATCCCAAAACTAAGGAATACTTTAACATGTATTTTGTGTAATTAAAATGTATAGGATAAAAGTCGTAGGGAAACAAACGTTGATTAATTTAGTTTTAGGATTATAAGAGATATAATAATCTACAAACACGCTGTTTTGCTGCATCACTGCTCTTCAGGTACATGCTTCAGGCAGAGATCGAAGCTCGAACGTTGTTTTTGACAGAGATTCTACCCACTATGCCATCAGCACTCGCCACAAGAAAGAGAAACTTTTATGTTTTATACAAAAAATATATCAGCTGCCGAGAGTGCTCTATTCATTTATGAAGAACTTTGCATTATTGCTAATGGTAGCCGGCGAATTTGCTTCTGAATAAATGTGAATTTTTCAGAATATTTACAAACAAAACAGACTTATCCTCAAATAATTATAATTTGAGGATAAGTCTGTTTTGTTTGTAAATATTTGGCAAACAAAACAGACTTATCCTCAAATTATAATTGCACAAAATGTAACTGAAATATTTAAATCTAATTTTTTAAATTTGCATAAAATATTATTTAATTCTCTTTTAATAACTAACTTTATTTTGTTTTTTTATTCACCCCAAACAAAAAAAATTACAACTGAGACGTAAGGGGCTACTGTGAATTAGGGGCCAGATTTATAGGGGCATCCTAAGTGGGGAGTTGTGCAGCGAGATCGTTGTTCACATTACATTTAAATTTCTGCATGTTGGTACAGACGGGGAAACAGGGAGGGAATTCCAAAGACAAGCAGTTCAAGGAAAGAAGCTATTAGAGTAGAAAGCCTTCCGCCATTTGGGGACCTCTACAGTGAAGTGGTGGGATTTTGCTGATTGTTGGGTTGGTCGGGGTATTTATGTTGAGCAAGTTCATCGAAGCACATTCTATTGAATTACTTGTAAACAAGCACAGGGATGTAATCGGAGCTTGTTAGACAGTGTGGAATCTATCAGATGAGAGGTTCTTTTTTGGGACCCTGTCTAAGAGGGATAGACTAGTGGTCGGTGTACCAGCCCAGATGTGGCAAAAATGCATAGGCAAATAGTTGCTTTGTAGAGATATAGGATACTGGCAGGTGTGAGAAGTTTTCTAGCCCGGTAAAGGGAGTATATCTTCTTTCTAGCATACTTGGCAGTATCTTCTATGTCTTTATTCCAATTAATGTTACCTGTGAATGTTAGGCCAATGCGTTTGAATGTTAAACTCTCAGGAAGGGTGCTATCAGCCATGGCTATCAGTGGTTGGAAAGGTTTCTTATAATTGTTAACGGAAAGGAGTTTTGTCTTAGTAGCATTAAATGTAACCATCCATTTATGACCCCATTCCACTACAGACTGGTGGTCATTTTTTAAGGATTCAGCCATTGCCTTGGATATGTGCGTGTTCGTTTTGCCCACATGTCGAGAATAGAGCATGGTGTCATCAACAAATATACTCATCTCAGACGCAATTGCATCAGGAAGGTCGTTTATAAAAATCAGGAAAAATAAAGGTTCAAGGATCGACCTCTTGGGCATATCTGCATTAATGTCATGTTGTATAGATGTACGGCCATTGACCAACACTGGTTCTTTCTTTTGTCTAAAAAGGATCTGATTATATTAAATATTCGTGCAGTAATGCCATACAAATTAATTTTCATCAGACCTTCATGCTAGACCTTCTCAAAGGTTTTGGATATATCAAGCGTTAAATTTGTTGCATCAGTTTAATAAAAAGTTTTACATATATAACAAAATATGGATAAATATATTTTAATCAGTGATAATAAATGTATAGAAGTTTAATCGTCATTTATTTTCTTCATTGAATCACTGAAGTTAAGCAACGTTCGAACCTGGTCAGTACCAGATGAGTGACCATTTGGGAATACGGCATGATGAACGACGATGAAACCTTGCAAAAGCTAACTAGGTCAAAATCAATGAAATATACATACAACTTATCATTATATTTGGTTTAACGTCTATTTTACATGTTGGCATGTGTTGGACGGCTTTTAGAAATTGACTTCCAAACTAACTTATCTCTGTTCAGATCTATATTTATCCCTCTCTCAAATCTATCCTTATCACTTCCTTCCATTTTTCCTTGGCCTTCTTCCTGCCAACTGATCCTGCTACCTCAACTGTTCTACATCTACTAACACAAGAACTCTCATTTATTCTTTCAATATGGCCACACCATCGAAATCTCCTATTCTGCATGCATCTTCCTATACTGCTCAGATTTACTCGTCCTCTGAGGTCATCAGATCTAAGCCTATCATTAAGACTCATATTACACATCCATTGTATCATTTGCATATCATTTTCCCCATGCAATGCATGTCCTCAACCCTGACTGGCCAGGTTTTAATTCCATACATTATTACATTGTACACGCATGCTTGATAGACTTTTCCTTTGGTGAACAGTTGTAACGCTCTGCTGGCTAGTAATGACAGAAGTTCCCTAAACTTTCTCCATCCATCCTAACACTTGCAATCACGTTAGCACCTGCCCCTCTCTGTGCTCCAATTGTATCACCAACGTAACAAAACGTTTGAACAATCTGAATAGCTTTACCATCCAAATATACTTTCTCCACTCTTCGGGGTTCTCAACAGTATTCAACAAACAAAATGCCAGAGCATTGATTCTCAGCTGCCATGGCACACTGGTATGTAGCACAATCTATTTAAGTGTGCCACAAAATATTTTTGTGTCACAAAATATTGCATAAGTATTAGTGACACAATACTAGAATAGGAATAAATATTAAACGTTTTTTTTTCTAACTAGAATTTGAGCCCTAAATTTTAGTATTCCAAAACTATTGATAATGTTTACCCATTCATTTATTTATCTTTTATCATCGCTTATGTTTAGAATTCATGCTTTGAAACAGGACGTAACTCATAAATCTATGACGTCACGCCAAAGTTATAATTATTTTATTAACGTAATGTTTTAAACTCTATTTATAAAAAAGTCCAAATACGTAGCTCAGTTGGTTCTGCGTCAAACTGTTTCTCAAGTTTTCGGTTTCGATTTCAGGTCATGGCATCCGCTTTATTTGTTGGGAATTTAGTATTTACTATTAATGCAAAATTCTCCATTTCTAAAAGTAGTTAAGATCTCTGATACTTCAAAATGAGACAAATTCCGCAATGTATTTGTTACGTTAAAAAAAATTTGACTGACGGACAGCCAAACGGACAAAATCTTTTTATATAAGATTCTTCTAGCAATTGAAAATGTTGGGTCAGAATTATCAGGAGTGATCTCTCTTGGACCACACCCATATACTGAATTATACTGAGCAACTTGAGAATGCACTCTCCTATTTCCAGAAATCAAAAATATCTAATTCTCCAGTTGAGAAGACATTGGGCCCACTTTTACATAGATCTCTAGTCATATTTTTAAATTACTTTCGAAAACAATGTTTTCATTAATGAAAACATTGTTTGTTATTTTTACCTACATACGCTAGCATTTCGAGCTTTATTTATTTAAAATTAATATTAATATTAATTTTAAATAAATAATATTAAATTATTTTTACCTACATACGCTAGCGTTTCGAGCTTCTGCTCTCATCAGTGCAGGGATGATAATCTCGGACGATCGCACGGTTCGAACCCCTGTCACAGAGACAACCTAGACTCCATAAGCAAGCACTGTAACCATTATATATAAGTAAAAGGTCAAGTGGTCAACTATAGTCGAAGGCGACCCAAAGGCTTCCTTTTCATTAGCTACTACACAGAGCTATCAGGGAGGGCACCACTCCTCTCCCAGGATTACTCCACTTACCCTTGATCCTTATCTGATAATGCTGAGTGCTTAGCAAGGGAATTGCAAGTACCATTTTTTAAAAGTCTTTGGTATGACTTGACCGATGAGTGAAGCCTGGTTACACAGCCCATCAGCGAACATTCTTACCATCATATATATTATCTCTCTATATATCAGGGGTGAGCAACCTCCGGCCCACGGGCCACATCCAGCCCGCCACCCTGCTATGCTTTATTATTGCAATCCGGCCCGCGGACCTCCCAGTAAAACTCATATCATTTTGTGACATAGACGTAAAAGTAGGTTTCAATTAAGATTTACAGTGGGATAAAAATATATGAATATCAGCGAGCGATGATGCATGCATATTTCATTTTTCTTTAACTATTAATTTCAAATCCTTGAAAAGAGAGAGAGAGAGGCAAAGAGGAAACGTGAGACGAGGAAAGAGCATAAAACATAGAACCTATGTGAGATGTGTTAAAACGAATGCTGGATCAACTTGCTACTTCCACCGTCATTATTTTTTATGATTCCAAAATGGCTCTTCGTCGGCGTCTTTTATAACATCACATACAGAAGTCTTTTGAGAACAAATATCAGATTTGTAGAGTGTTCAATGCAATGTTTGTACAATTTATTCATGTAAACAAAATATAGTAATTCTGAGATTTCGTTTTTCACTTCGGCCCGCGATCTCCTTCCAAAAGTCTCATCTGGCCCTCACTCTGAAAAGGTTGCCTGCCCCTGCTCTATATATATGTGTGTGTGTGGTATCGTTCTCATGTTTGAATAAATTAATAAGTATTAAAACTTTTCTTCAAATAATTCTTCTGGTGATAGACACTGTTCCATCACCGCAAATTTTGTATCTCTGTGTTTGTTTTACAAGTACTTCCACGGAATGTGCTCTGACGAACTTACTGCCCTTCTACACCCCTCAATTTTACTACTCCCCTCCCCCCAACAAATGTGACTATCAGCAAAATCCTACCCTTTCACTATAGAGGTCCCCAGCTGTATTTCTCTTGCATTGGAAGCGTGACCGTCACGATGGCCTAATGATGAGAAGCCGCGGTTCATAATACTTTAATTCGGTGTTCGAATCGTCCAACCGACGATAGGGTTACGTAATTGCATACTGACGTGTATAGAAAAAAGCACGAAGCATATCTATGGATATTGAAAATACTTATTTATTAAGTAATAGTTATTTATATATATATATATATATATATATATACACCACCCTAGAAGAATCCAGTGTGGTATGCCAAAAAAACCCAGATGCCGAAAACCCCCAGATGCCAAAAACCTACTTTAATAACTTCTTTCCTTGGACCGTTTGCCTTTTGAATTCCTCCCTGCTCCCTGTTTTCCCAACTGTAACAACATGCAGAAATTTAAATGGAATGTGAAAAAAAAAATCCAATGCTACCCATTGATATATTTTGGATTTTAATACAAACGAAATATCCTACATTAGCTTAAAAAAAGAAACTATCAATGTTATTGCCGTTTTTATGTGAATTCGGCTTCTCAACACTAAATAATATAAAAATTACGAATCTCTTAATACGTTCAACTGACGAAAGAAAGAAGACGCTTCTTATCGCGCATTCAACTAAACATTGAAGAAATCCTCCGAAATAGTAACAGAGATTACAAAAAAAAAAATGTTGCTCAATTGATTGAATAAAAACATTGAAATAAACTAAATTCATATTTATGATTAAAAAAAAAACAGACTATGGTTTCATCATATAATATTTAAATGTCTCCTTTTTATAAATTTTGCCAAATGTGCTGCGCTACTTTTGTGCTCCTCGGTGTGTGCCATTAGTCAAAAAGAAGAAAAAAAGGTTGAGGAAACATTAAAACATTATCCTCGGCTTTCAATTACATTACAGCAACAAGCAAAAACTTAATAGCAACAACCATTGAGCAGGAAGCCGAGCTGGATATTTTTAGAGGGGCCCCAGGTGTCGAGTTGTGTTCCCTTACAGGGCCTCCTCTACTTCTGCAATATTTTGCGAGATTTGTTTTTCAGGTAAAACATCACTAGAACGGCATTAGGCAAACCACTTTAAGTTATGGCCGATGGGAAGCTGGGGAGGAGTTTACAAGCAGCCAACACTCACAGCTTCGCCTCAACTGGCGAGGTTAAAGTCTATCGCGTGTTTATGTTTAGATATCGTCATGTTATTTCACACTGGCGCAAAAGTTAAGAACTCTACCAGATTTATAATTGGTGAGACCTTTAAGGTGCAGAAAACTTGGAGAAATGAAAAGAAATAAAAAAAAAAGGGGGGGGGGAATATCTACACCGGATAATCTTACAAAATTTACTTACACAACATTATTATTTGGATTATTTGGTGCTTGTGGACTGTAGGTCCGAATTTTTTTTTTTTTTGTCTTTAAGTTGAGGAGAGTCAAATAAGGGGGAGAGAACTCTAGTTTCAAGTTTCAACCACGATTTATCTGAAAATGGATTTTACTATTGTAATTATTCTAAAATAAAGATTTAAAAAACGCATTCGGCACCAATGAAAACTAAAATAATTTTGAAGGAGAAAATGATAATTAAAATAAATTATCACAAAAGAAGGAAAAATAGAAAAAAAATACGTAAATGGAAGAGTTTTTTCCTCTTCCATTTACGTATTTTTTCTATTTTTTCCTTCTTTTGTGATAATTTATTTTAATTATCATTTTCTCCTGAAACAAGGAAAATAAAGTTTTTCAAATAAATGACAGTTTTACACTGTGTAAAATTCGGCAATATATATAAATTTAATTATCTCTCTGATGGACAGTCTGGATTTTGCAAATATACTGTTTCAGGGCCGGCGGGACAGTTATAAAAGTGTGTGTGGGGGGGGGCTCTCCTAAAACGTGGGTGGGGGGCGGTTAAACACATGCATATCAACTTAATTATTGATGACCGTAAAGTGGGGAGGGGGCTGGAGCCATACCTGCCCCCCCCCTCCCGGTACCACCGTCCATGGTTATTCCTAATGGAAATTTTCCTTGCACAATAACCACATGGGCAACTCCACAGAAACCCATCAGTTGTTTTTAATGTTGGCACAAGTCGCATGTCATGGCCGCAGATGCAGGTTTCCGCACCTGAAATTAATCTTTGCGTTTGCAAGAAGTCTTTAAGTTTGGCATTATCTCTGGCTAAATATAAAATGTCTTACAAGTTCAGAGTGTTAAAATCCATTTTCAGATAAATCGTGGTTGAAACTTGAAACTAGAGTTCTCTCCCCCTTATTTGACTCTCCTCAACTTAAAAATTAAAAAAAAAAAAATTTTTTCGGACCTACAGTCCACAAGCACCGATTATTTAGACGACTATTCTCATCTTGATGTTTTGATAGTGTTAAAAAAAAACATCCAAGATTGAGAATAGTAATTAAAATAATACAAATCATCAATCCCCATCTAAAAAATTCAACAACGCAATCTTATAATGCATAAAATTCATTCATAGAACAGTTTTGCACCACTTTTATGTCCCTTTACAAAGATTAAAATCAAGCTATGTATGCAAAAATATGTAAAATTTAGAACTAAAGATTAAAGCATTTGGTTTATTTAAACTACTGTCCTCATTTTACAAGTTATTTTCACAACGTTTCGACCGATGTAACCTCCGACCTTCTTTCGGTACATCTTGTTGAACTCAGGTTCTTTATATCAGACTCTAGAATCTCTACGGAATTTAGAACTGAACTCTTTATATAAAGAGTTAAAAAATTTCAGAGTTCGACAGGACGCACCTGAAGAAGGTCGGAGGTAACATCAACCGAAACGTTGGGAGAATAACATCCAAGCTGAGAACAATAGTCTGGATAATCCAAATCAAAATTATCAATAGTCATCTCAAAATTAAAAAAAATTAAAGATTCCTAAGAAATTGAAGTTTAGGAAATCTTGCTTAATTAGTGTTTAATAACTATAGATCAAATTTCAAACAAATCGGAAATATTTGAATTTACAAATAAAAAGTCGTGCTCATACCTAACCCCATAACCCTTAAAAATACTCCGAAGAAACAGAAATTTGAGGAATATTTAATTGATGTCGACGAACTCTGGTTACAATTCCATCAAAATCAGGTGTATCCAACTTTACACTGTTGGGGAAAAATATAAAATATATGTGAAGTATTTCAAACAAAGTATCTTTTCCTGGCTGTATCCTGAAGGGGGCCGAGGCAACAGTCAGGAGGGGAAAGGTTGCTAAAAAGAAATGTTCTTTAGCGACCCACCCAACAGGGTCCGGTAATAATATGTTCTATGCCGAGAGCAGATGTGCACGGTCCGCCATCCACTGAGCTGAAGGACCTCTGCAAGCGAATGCAGAACCTAAATTTATAGGGTAGTAACAACCTGTGCCACCCTATTTCAGACTCGTCCACTTCGTTCCTCGTGGTAACATTCCACCCCCTCCCAACGCCGAATGCATCAACTCCCATCAGTAGGCACAACCATTCACCTGTTTTTCACAACACAAAGTGTTTCCAGACCCCCTTTTGTTCCTTTTTGTCACGTTTACCAAAGCTAAATTAAACTAAATATAGTCCACATTATCTATCAGCCGAGCAGCCGTGTTCCAAAATTCATAGTGATCGTGTAATTAGTTAGAGAGTTTAGCCCACATAAACATATCTAAACATACACACATACCTAATTTATATATATTAAAGTTATTGGATGTTCAAACCCCTATCCTCGAGTCAAACTCTTTAACCCTTATCCTCGAGTGGCCTTTGGGCCTTGATAAGCGGTGACCTTTCATGTAAAAAGAAAAAAGGCATATTTTAAAACTATAGAGCATAGTAACATAATGTTGGGCCTCTTCTCCCTAACCCTAACCTCTACTCCCTAACCCTAACTGCCTAACCCGAACCTCTACTCCCTAACCCTAACTGCCTAACCCGAACCTCTACTCCCTAACCCTAACCTCTACTCCTTAACCCTAACCTCTACTGCCTAACTATAACCCTAACCTCTATTCCTTAACCCTAACTGCCTAACCCGAACACTAACCTCTACTCTCTAACCTCTAACCTCTACTGCCTAACCTCTACTCCCTAACCCTAACCTCTACTCCTTAACCCTAACTGCCTTACCCTAACCCGAACCTCTACTACCTAACCCTAACTGCCTAACCATAACCCAAACCATAACCTCTACTCCCTAACCCTAACCTCTACTCCCTAACCCTAACCTCTATTGCCTAAGCCTAACCTCTACTGCCTAACCCTAACCTCTACTCCCTACTGCCTAACCAGTGAAGCTTGAAAGATCTTGCAGAGTACAACAATAATGCAAGTGATGAAATGTGAGACGGGATGTTGCCAGCCGAGTAGAGATCACAAAGGCTACCAGTGATGAACGGTGTCTTCTTCAAAGACGTGAACCAACGGTCCAACGACGGAAAAGGAAAAGCTTCCTCAGCCATATCGAGTCCCTAACAACATCTCAGGAAGAGACAAGACTGAAACTGGATCATAGGGCTAGAGAATGGGACCCCCCTTCCGACTGACATGGGAATCCCTCCTTTTGAATCCGTCCTCTCTGGCTCAGAAGAAACTGGAGTCCAGTGGAGGACACTCAACCGCATGAGAACGGGAATGGAACGATCAAAAGTTGGTATGAGTAGATGAGACTACAAAACTGACCCAACCATCTGTGAATGCGGAGAGGAGGACCATACGATGCAACACTGCATTGTCTTCATTTTACCGTCCAACCGGTTCAGCTTGAAAGATCTTGCAGAGTACAACAATAATGTAAAGGACTGCATAAAAAAAGTGGGAAACTGTCGTATGACCACATGCGTCAAAGACACGCAAAGAAGAAGAACATAATATTGTAATTGAAGCAGCTCTATATATCCATGCTTGATATCAGGGATAGAAAATATATCACTCATTGGACTGATTTTAAAAAGCCCGACTAACTTGTATCCAACTGAAACGTGTGATTGCATCAAAAGATTAATGGATTGTGAGGCTTATGAATCCATACCATTGGCGTACTGGTATGAACAACATATTTCCCCTAGCAGAGGATGTAAATCGAATGAAAGGATTATGAATTAGGAATACACAATTACATACCATTGCTGAGCATCACTGCTCTGGCGAAATTCTAAGTGAGCCAACAATTTAGTAGCTCAATGGTAAAATGTGCACACGGGATAGCATTTCTTGTGTTTAGGTGACATCAAGTGGTGATCGTTTTAATGTGTAATATTATCAACAGCCAAAATAAATGCGTTTTCGTAAGACATTATGAAATTGGAAAGATGAACAAACGTTTTGTTTAAGATTCTGTCTGGTGACAAAAACTGATGGTGAGGTCATCAGTCTTGTCTCTTCCTGAGATGTTGTTAGGGACTCGATATGGCTGAGGAAGCTTTTCCTTGTCATGAGTGGCAATACCGCCGCAGCCTCCGAAAATGTGTTACCACCTCTGGTTGGTGGCTGATGAAGATAGGGTATCACAGGTGCTATCATGTGTTGTATGTAAAACAAATAGTGCTGACTTCCGGTCATTTTCAGTACAAAAATTAAAAGAAAAAGAATATTCACCTAAATATGTATAAGGGACAAGTTAAAAAAAAAATACAAATCACCTATATATATATATATATATATATATATATATAAATGTCAATGTGTGTGTTCTGTATAGAAAGAAAGGTTAGAGAATCTACATAAAAACTAAAAGTATTTATATGTAAAATTTTAGGGGGAAGACAATGGAAGTGGCCCAGAATCAGTGATTTTCTAAGAGAGCTATTGAGACTGAACCTCCCTTAAAACTTAAAATATATCCTATTTTGATGACATTTAAATCATAAGTATAAAATTCCCCAGGGAAGACAATGGAAGTATCATGAATTTCTACATGCCCCTCTTTGTGTCAAATTTCTACGCGCAAGCTATGGGATTGTTTTGTTTTTTGTTTTTTTGTTTTACGACGTATCAACACTTTTCAGGTTATTTAATGCCAAATAAGGTCATTTTGGTAAAAGTTTTTCTGCTTCAAGTTCTATATATCTTCAAATATTTATTAATGGTGTTTGGTTTGGTTGTTTTGTAGAGGAAAAATGTTGTTTTTGTTTTTAGCTTTGCAGAACAGGACTTAGTTTTGCAAAGGGATAGGAAAAAAGCAAAAACATCAATGTTTGGTGCATTTGAAGTCAAGAAGTCGGTATCTTCGAACAGAACTTCATCAGAGCACATTCCGTGGAAGTACTTGTAAAAGAAACACAGGGACACAACACTATGGCAACAGTGGCTAGAACTTCACAGACAGAGCGGGACCTATTAAGTTAGAAACTTTTTTGCACCCTATTCAAAGAAAGAGAGGGCAATGGTGGCTTTATAGCGATATCAAATAGTGACAGATGAAAGAAGTTTTGTAGCAAAGTAGAGGGAGCCAGAACTCAACGGTGCACTATGGCATGGTAAAGATAGGTTACCTAAAGACGATCAACTATCTCCTCCTCAAAGAGAAAAGGTAATGCCTGGGAGAGTACACCTCCTTTGACTGAGCAAGACCACATATCACACAGACAGAAGAGGGCCTGGAACCGTTATGACAGCTGCGGAGGTGGAGGGGCCAGCTGCGGAGGTGGAGGGGCCAGCTGCGCTACGACTGAGTTTATATATAAATGTGTTCCATAAAGGGGGAGGGGGGGTAATAAAAACCGTTCGGTCCTCAGCAAAGAGAGCAGAAAGAAAAACAAAGTTATATCAATGATTAATTCATTAGAAATGTGGACGCTGAAACCGGAAATAGGTCATTTGGGCGCAGGAAGTGGAAAGTTTGAAATCTAAGACGGCTAATAAACCGCGAAAATGTATTTCATATTCCCGGTTCTTAACGGCATTTTTTTTCTATGCTACGAAGGAGGGGTGGTGGCAACCGCAACAATTGCATCTCAATTTAGAACGTACAAAATAACGTTTCTCTTTTTGTGAAGCCCAGCAATTTCTGCCCGTTGAACTTATTTGACCTATCAAATTCGTCAGCCATTATCTTTTTATTTGCTCGTTTGTCGTGAAATGTCGGTTTTATTTTTACCCACTTTTATTTCGACCGTCTAGTCTTTCTTTTAAATCCTTCTTTTGTTCTTTCTTTTTTGGGTTAATTCCTATTTCAGTCACCTAAATTATTTAGAGTCAACAGGCGATAAATTGAAAACAAACAAAATACACAACAAATTATTAAAATGATTAAAAATACGCAAATTATTAAAAATACGCAATTAAATTTACTTTTCTACCTACCTGCATATTTGTCATCTTCTGAAAGTATTTTTAATAAAATTTTATATCAATAAAATTTCGTCCAAAGCCTCTTTCGTTAGAGTTATATTTTTAAGATGGCTTCCATCAGCTTCTTTTCAGCTTACCGGAAATCACCGAATATTTTTATTCCGGTTATGCTCTTCTTTTTTTGTCTTCTTTTCAATTATCTTTTTCTTTTCTTTTTTTCAAGGTTTTTTTTTTTTTTTTTTTGCTCACCAAAAGTTTTTACATTTTCATTTTATTTACCCCGTTAAATTGTAATTCGCCCTTTTTAAGAGAGTGGGAGGGGTTCCATTCTTTTTCATTTAATTTAATTTTTGGGAATCTTTTACGAGACTCAGCAGAGTAAAAACGCAAAAAAAAACAAATTACAACAAATAAAAGTAACTGTAAGCTGTAAAAGTTAGTTTCAAACTTGCATGTGCTATTTGTTTTTATTTTAAACCAGTTTGAAGTGCTATTTATCAGAAATCAATAGTTTTGACACCGTATCTTCGAAAAAAACATGGCCGATTTGGGGGGGATTACTAACAAATGCACTAGGAGCGCCATATTGTTTTTGTGAAAACGTTGGGGAAAAAAAACAAGAATTTTTTTTTTTTACATCTAATGAAAACCCATTTATAATACGTAAAAATAAAAACAAATTACATAGGTAAGTAGAAAAATATCTATTCTCGTCGTAGGTCAACTTCACTTGTTGCAAATTTATGTTTTTAAACCCTTTCTCGTTCTTTTTTTGGACCCCGTTCGCGCCTCTGCTGAGTCTCGTAACATATACCCTAATTTTTTTTTCGCATTTTACAAAAACTTTTCAAATTTAAAAATTTATTTTAATTTGCCATTTTTATGGGAGGTTCGTCTGAAATTTAATTCGCCCTTTTTATCGGGCTACAATTTTTTTCACATTTTAATACTTTTTTGGGGTGCTTATGTTTCGTAGGACCTAAAAAATTTTATCTTTAATTCTGAAGAGTCAAATAAGGGGGAGATAACTCAGTTTTCAATCACGGTTTGTCTTAAAATGGATTTTACAACTCTGAACATGCAATGTATATTTTATATTTAACCAGAGATAATGCCAAACTTCATGCAAGCGCACAGATTAATTTTCGAACAAATTGCACAATTTTACCAAGTGTAAAACTTTCATTTTTTTCAAAAACTTTATTTCTCTTGTTTCATGTTTTCCCTTCCATTTACGTATTTTTTCTATTTTTTTATTCTTCTTCTCATTTGATAATTAATTTATTTTAATAAATCATTTTATTTTTCACTGATGTCAAATACCATCTAGGTACGTGCAAAATCAATGGCCGATTCCCAAAATGAAATTTTTTTTTGACCCCCCAACCTTTACTTAAAAATACACTAAAATTCAGGAAATCAACCAATGTTACTGAAATTTTCAATATTTATTAATCAACAATCACGGAATATAATGAAACCATTATTTTTTTTAAAATCTTAGTGAAAATGTATTATTTTTTAAAAAGAAAATACACCTTTACTAAAGTTATATTTTTATATATTAATAAAAAAAAATGCATGATTTTTTAACTGTTTTATGTAAATAAAGGATCGTAGATGTTAACAATTAATTTTTTTTTTCAAAATATTTCGTATATATTACGAAAAAGGCCAGTAAATACCGTGTTAATAAAATCACTATAACTCGAAGAAAAATTAATTTTTTGAATTAGCGATATTATTATTGAATAAAGCATTGTTTAATCAATATTTACACCAAAAAAATGATATAATTGCAAAAAATATTTCATGTGATTTTAATGATTAGAGTTTTGGGAAAAATAAAAAATGCGACATAATTATATTTCTCTTTCATAAAGGAACGTGGCATCATCAGCGCAAGAAATTTTTTTATAATCTTGAAAATAAACCAAAAATTGACAAATTTGAGATCCAGGAACTTAACGAAAAAAAGAATTTTAAAAATTGAATAATTTCTACTAACGATGAACTTTCATTAGTATGGTTCTGTAATAACCAGGTGGGATTAGCAATCACTCACTTTTACAGCGCAAAATTTTTTTTTTTTTTAGAGATTCAACAATTTCGTTCATTTCACAATTCATCGTCAATTATTTGGAAAGATTTGTATTTGTTTTGTCTTTTTTTCATTAATAAATATTTAAGTTAAAAACAATTATTTATTAATAAATAAAGAGAATTCAAACATGACATTTTCTTTCAAAATTGAATCCTGTTTATCAATAAATAACTGTTTTAACTTTTTGTATAGTATTATAGTTATAGTATTATTACATTTTTATATATAAAGTTAAAAATGATAAATTATGACATTTTTGTCTTCCATATATTTTGAATAGCGATGTCAATTTGTAAACAAGGTCCTTTTCCGATGAACTTATGGCGGATTTTACTCATTTATCACATTTGAAGGGCTAATTTTGCTAATTTTTAGTCAAACGTGGGATTTTTTTTTTAATTCAGTGTCTTATGACTTTGATTTAATAATTATCTTTGAAATAGTTCCCAAAAACTTATATTTATCTTTTAAGGGATTTTTACAATTAATTTTTTCAAAGTTCAAAATTCATTGAATTTTTGGGGTTTTTGACCGTCGTAATTACATATTTTATTATAATTTATTTTTCACACGTAAATATGCAGTTTTTTTTTCGTTTAGAGATTAAGTTTAGGCTTTTATCTTTCAAACACAATCAAAGTTTATACGGAAACTAATTAAATAATTAATGATAAGCGCTTTTTAATAAGCATAGTCCGTACAAGAAGGCGCCATTTTTGCACGTACCTACATAAAGCCTTGTGATTGTTTTATTCCTAAATTATCCTTTTTTACGTATACACTGTTTTAACTTTATTTTACATTAATTACAATAGTAAAATCCATTTCAAGAAGTTTTCAACCACAGGTTATCTTCCTTATTTGACTCTTCAGCATTAAAGATAATTTTTTTAGGCCCTACGATACATAAGCACCCTTTTTTCCTCTTTTTCTGAATAGATGCACTCTGGCATAAGTTTGCCCCCCCCCCCCCGCTCTCACTTTCGAGTACTGCCAGAAACGATTCCCAAATCAACCACGAGCATACTAGTTTGCAGATGCACCAGAAACGAGCAAACGAGTGCAGCTCGTTAAATCCCCCATTTTACTTGTATAGTCTCTAAAGGGGCATGTCTTGTTTGTGGAGGGGGGGGAGAATTGAACAAAATCATTAAAAATAAACATTTTTAAGTTTTTGGATATTTTTTTTTAATTTGATATCATTGAATTTTGAAAAACAGTGCCAAAAAGTTGTTTTTTTTTTCATTAAAAAAAGGTACAAAGAATTTACATCCCCCTTCCCCCCAAAAAAGGAAAAAGTGAAAATAAAATATATAAAATAAGAAGCAAAATTAAAAAGAAAAATGTGAAAACTTTTGAAAAGGTGAGCAAAAATAAAAACTTGAATAAAGAAAGATAATTCAGGCGACGGAAAACTACGCAATTTTGACAAGGTAGGGAAATTAGGTAACCATAGAATAAATATCGATTGAAAATAGATTTTAGGGCCGTTTTCAAGCGCCCTCCCAGTAGGAAGAGAGTTCCACAAGCCTGTGGTTCTTGGAAAGAAGCTACTGGAATAGGAAACTGTATTACAATGAGGTATCAAAACAGCGAATTGATGGAGACCAATAGACCAACGAGTCAAACGAGCTAGAACAAAAGAAGCAAGGAATAGATCACATAATTCTGAAGAGAACTTGGGAATCTGGACGGATTTCGTTCCGTCAGATTCCTGAGTTCAAAAAGATACACCTGAAGAAGGCCGGAAGGTTACAGCGACCGAAACGTAGTGATGATAACACTCACGATGAGAACAGTAGTCCAGATAATCCAAATTATAGAAATTATCAATCCTCATCTAAAAAATTCAGAAATATAATATCAAATCTGTAGTACGGACCCAAAATAATACGAAAATGGAAACAACTCGAAAAGTTACATCAAAAACTGGCAAGATTGAGTAACCACCTTACATTCCTATACAGATGCCATGATCTAAAGCTAGTTCCACCAGGCTTAACCTTGAAATTACCAGTCACTTCCAGAAGAACACAAAAGATCGCAAGATGAGTAGGGCATGAGCCCGTCTGGGATAGAATCCACAACAGTCGGTGGAAGAAACATCATTTACAAATCAAAATCTCAAGCAAGCTCGCCCCCTTCATGCAAAGCATATCACTGACTGATGACAAAATTTTCATCCAAGAATACCTGGACATATCGTATAAGCATGAATTTGGAGGTCAAATTTTGCCAAATAAAGAAGTTGGAAAATCTGAAATCTAAGGACATAAGACCTCATGTCCACCATTCAACAATAAGAACCATTGTCAATATAAGTAAACGTCAGCTGACTTCCTCTGAGGAATCAGTGCTGAACAAAGGTCTCAACTTCGCCACAACCATCAAGCGGATTCCATACTTAGACATGATAGCTCCAATAGAAGAGGCAGCCTTGAATAAACCCAACGCACAAGGAGATGAACTAAGATAAAAGGTGAGACAAGCACTCAAGAATTCTAAGCCTCCAAAACCTAACATCTCAAAGGAAGAAGTATTGGCTATTAAGCCACTACGCAGTGATGATTATATCATAATAATACCAGCAGACAAAGGCAATGCTACCATGTTAATGGATAGAGTGGAATAGTCCAAGAAATTGGCAGATCTAATAGGATCTGGTGGTTACTGTATAGTAAAAAAGAATCCGACTTTGAAAACAGAGAGGAAGCTTTCAGTAAGAACAAGGACCACATGCAAAATACAGACAGTTCAGCATTACAGCAAGCTACCACACCTATACGGGCCTTCCCAAGATTCACAAATATGGTATTCCATTAAGGCCCATTGTCAGCACCTGAGGTTCAGCATACCATCCATTGAGCCGGTTCTTGGTAGGTATAATCAGCTCACTCACAAGCAAATCTCCATCATATGTCAAAAATTCAGCTCATTTCGTGGAAGAAATCAACAATACTCCCATTCATTCCAACCAGACGGTGAGTCTAGATGTAGTGAGTCTGTACACGAAAGTACCCACTGATGAGACTTTGTCGGTGATACGGGAAAAGTTGACTTCAGATACGTCACTGAAGGAAAGTACTTGTATTCCAATTGATAAATTAAATGGAGATGTTGACCTTCTGTGTAGAAACCATATACTTCGTGATGGGTTCTGATATATACCGGCAGAAAGAAAGTCTAGCTATGAGTTCACCATTGTCCCAGTACTGGCCAAATAATAAATTGAATACTTTGAGGAAATGGCATTAGGATCAACATCACTAAAGCCAACTATGTGGCTACGATATGTGGATGACACATTCATACTGTCCTCACCAGGAAGATGTTCAAATATTACTAGACCATATGAACTCTATCTGTCCAGCTATACAGTTCATGATGGACAAGGAAAATAATAACAAATTATCCTTCGTGGATGTGCTGATAACTCGCACTGATCAGGGGTTTAGGTCATCTGTATATCGAAAGCCAACTTTCACTAGACAGTATCTAAATTTCAATGCTAACCATCCACATAATGTAAAGAAAGGAATCGTCCGCTGCCTACAACATCAAGCAAAGACAATATGTAGTAACAGCAATACATATCAAGAGGAGATGGACAGCTTGGGAGAAACCCTCAACCGAAACAACTATCCAGAGAGCATGACATCAGCTCCAATAAATCTAGACCAAACACCAAGGGACACCACCCGAAAACTCACCACAGTTTGCATACCGTATATGAAGGGATTGTCGAAAAAAATCCAAAGAATATGTAATCCATATAACATCAGAATAATATTCAGGAGCGACTCAAGTCTCCGAAAGCATCTTGTGAGAGTCAAACCCCCTACGGAAAAAAGTCATGACTAAGAACTGTGTGTATGCGATGCCATGCAAGTGTGGGAAAATATACAAAGGTGAGACATGTTACCCACTAAAAGTAAGGCAAGTAGAAAAACACCGGAAAGCCGTAATACGTGGAGATATTGAAAATTCGGGTATGGCTGACCACATATGGAAGGAAAAGAGAAACCATCTACCCTTATGGGACGAAGTAAAAATTATAGATAGAGAAGAACAGTGGAGAGTAAGACGACTTAAAGAATCAGCACATATGTTGGGTAACAATGACCTGGTATAGAATTTAATACAATATGGGAACCATTAATTATAAATAACAAATAAGGTTTAATATATATATATATATATATATATATATATATATATATATATATATATATACACACACAGTGATATGTCGTAATAAAAGTAGTGATATATAGTAGTAAGATTGCACATTAAAAAACAAGAATAGGTTTAAGACTCCAAAAATTCATGCTAGTATTGTCCGCAATGGATATAGTACTAAGTACAATTCAGTTCTAAGTGATAGTCATCTTAAGGTTGAAGTTTCAATCCTCGGTGCGGGCGATATGAAGAATTGTGAATTACTGAAGACGTCTCCCAGTCATGGCTAACAGAACGAGAGCATGCTACCCCCGTGAATTAAATAAAGAGTTCTGTTCGAAATCTCGTCCAGATTCCCGAGTTCGACCGAAATATTCAAAAGGATACACCTGAAGAAGGCCGGAGGTTACAGTGTCCGAAACGTTGTGCGAATAACACTTAAGATGAGAATAGTAGTCCGAGTAATCCAAATTATACAAAGTATGCTACGTTCAGCATACGAAACTAACTTACATAACAGTTGTAGGTTATCGCATGATTAATAGTCTTGTCTTCTTCACCGCACTGAACACAAGTAGATGTTTTGCTGACCCAGAGGGCATTGCTTAATTAAAAGCACATCTCAAGGATATAATATTGTATTACGGTTTAAGTCAGCAGAATATCCTATCCAATGTTATAATTTAATACTGAAAAATTAGAATATTTGATATTCAATTTTATCAGTTCATCCCTGTACACGTGGGCAACCATTATTTGTCGTGTATTATTGTTAATAATACATGCATGCGTTGTTATTGTTTTATCAGCAAATACAACATGCGCATCAGAAAGAAAAGGATAATTGAGAAACAGTTGCATAACATTTAGTTTATTCACAATTTGTCGAGGACGCATGTAAAAGGAAGTAAGAAAGATATGTAATACATAGACAATAACTAAGGAATGAGGTCTAAATAAAAAGGTACAATTGTTCTCATGACAATAAGAAAATGAATGTGTTGAAGAGGCAAGAATGAGAGTATGTGTAAATTCACAAAATATGCAAAGTTTATTTACAGGAAATCTTAACGCTGGTAACACGTCACTCGGAGAATAATTATGAAACGTTATCTGGTTCTTTGACCATAGTCTGAGAGTTGTTAATTATTATCATGTCTAATGATCTAAAGAAGAAAAAACGGTAGTTTTGAACTTTCTTGACTGGAACAATTTCGTTTCGGTTAGTTTCTGTTTTTGTATTGTCTATTACTACGGTGTTATTTTCTTTACAACAAACATATTGCTACACAACTCCCCACTTACTATGCCCCCTATAAAGCTGGCCCCTAATCACAGTAGTCTTTAAATCTCAGTGGCAATATAGCTTGCTTGGGGGGTGAATAAAAGTTTAAAGAAAAAAAAAAAGACTGTAATGAAAAAAATGCTTTTTTTTGTATATTTGTAGATTAACACCCTCTACTGAACCCCCCCCCCCCCCAACAAAAATGAGATTCTACTTTTTTAGGCGATTACGTGAGAACACTCTGAAAAAATTTGCGGAAAGAAGAAGAAAAACAAGAAAAAACAATATATTTTAGAATTTAGAGTGGTGGATACATTTAACGGAAAATGGGCAATTAACAACATTTTTTATCGCTAACCCTAAGTTCGACTGGCTGTCAGTTAGGGTTAGGTTAGGTTAGAAACCGTAACGAATATTTTGCAAAATAGTTTATTAGCAGAAAAATAATTCATTGGAATGCTTTTTTTTTTTAATTATTAGGGAGGGTGGGTGGACCGAAGGGCCCCCAAGGCATAGGGTGACATCGTAGTGAAATGAGAAAGTTGAGGAGTGAATCAAAGAAAAGCGGAAACATAGTAGTCAGTGGATAAAAGGTTTAGTGAATAAGGTTGTGCACCTGGAGACAAAGAGAAGAGCAATATACAAAGCCAAGAAGGAGGCTGAGAAAGTGAGGTAAGATGAAGAAGAGTAATGCTGCAGAAGGCCCAGGCATTGTTGCTGAAATGTTGAAGGATGCAGGAGAAACAGGTTGCGGATGATCACAGACTTAACGAATCAGATCATAAAAGAAGAGGTTATCCCGAAAGACTGGGAAATTAGTACAATTGTGAATTGTTGCAAAGGTAAAGGGGAAACACTAGATAGAGGTAATTACAGAGGCTTAAAGTCGATGGATCTGGTTCTGAAAGTGATTGCGAGAATAATTAAGCAGCAAATAAGCATAGATGAAATGGAATTTGGTTTTATGCCAACGATTGATGCTATATTTATCCTGAGAAAAATGTAAGAAAAGTACCTTGGTAAGAAGAAGAACCTGTATTTTGCTTTGCTATGGAAAGTAAAGGTCTGAGATTGAATGTTACCAAAACTAAACTGATGATCAGTAGTTGTAGTTTTGGAAAGCTCCCCAAAAGAGGAAAATTCCCCGTTCAGTTTGTGGAAAGGGAGTCGGGTGCAATTTCATCTTTGTGGTACTTGAAGTTGATGGATCAGGTCCTGAAAGGATTGAGAGAATAATTTAGCAGCAGCAAATAAGAAGTCAGATAAACAGAGATGAAATGCAGTTTAGTTTTATGGCTGAACAAAGTAACACTGGTGCTGTATTTAGCCTGAGACAAATGCAAAGGAAGTACCTTGGTAAGAAGAAGAACCTGTATTTTGCTTTTGTGGATCTGGAGAAAAACTTTTGACAAAATGGAAAGAGAGATTGTCTGGTGGACGTTGCATCAACTAGTGTCAAACGAGTGGTTGGTGAAGATTGTTCAAGCAATGTACAGAAATGCTTAAAGTCTTGTTAGAGTTAACAGCACGTTTAGTGACAGCTTTAAAAGTATGAGTATATCAGGATTCTGTAGTGAGTCTGTTGCTTTTCATTTGTGTTTTAGAAGCATTGCCCAGGGAGTTTCGTACGCATTGTCCAGAAGAGACGCTGTATGCTGATGATTTAGTACTTGTCTGTGAAACAATCGGAGACCTACTTGTTAAGTGAAAGACTTGGGAAGAATGCTATGGAAAGTAAAGGTCTGAGAGTGAATGTTACGAAGCCCAAAGTGATGATCAGTGGTTGTAGTGTTGGAAAACTCCCCAAATGAGGAAAGTTTCCCTGCTCAGTTTATGGAAAGGGAGTCGAGTGCAATCCATTTTTTTGTGGTACCTGCAAGCATTGGGTACACAAGAAGTGCAGTGGAATTACTAGTAGGTTGAGAGAATATAGCCAATTTGTATGCAATAAGTGTAAGACAATGGAAATGGATGAGAACTCAGATGTGGAGAAAGTATATCTGGATGGCAAAGTTATTGAGGTTGTCAATAAGTTTTGTTACCTTGGTGATACCATTGGAGCACAGGGTGGAGCAGGTGATATTGTGATTGCAAGAATTATGAGTGGATAAAATAATTCTAGGGAACTTCTGCTATTACTAACCAGCAGAGCGTTACCACTGTTGACCAAGGGAAGCGTCTATCAGACACGTAGTGTGATGATGTATGGAAGTGAGATCTGGCCAGTGACAGTTGCATGAACAGAAATGATATGAGAATGAAACGATGGATGTGTAATGTGAGTCTTAAAAATAGGCTTAGTTCTGATGACCTCAGAGGAAGATTAAATCTGAACAGTATGAGTAGATGTGTGCAGAAAAGGAGACTTCGATGGTATGGCCACGTTGACAGAATAGATGAGAGTTCTGGGGTTAGTTGATGTAGAACAGTTGAGGTAGGAGAGTCTGTTGGCAGGGGAAGACCAATCAAAACATGGGGGAAATTATAAGGAGTTACGAGAGAAAGAGTGATAACTAAAGACCTGGGCAGAGATAGGTTAGTTTGCATGTAAAACAGACATTAAACCGACACTGCCAATTTGATCGAAAGTGTTTTTGTCTTTACGATTTTGTCACCACAGAAAGAGTAAAAAATATCGGGTACAAAATTGACTCAACATCGTTAAGAGGAGACAATACAAAGCAGAGAATAACCGAAACGAAATTGCTCTCGTCGAGAGAGAAAGTTCAACAGCACAAAAATATCCTACCGTTGATTTTTTCTTTAAAGTAGATGATTTATTTCCGAATTCATTTTTAGACAGCAGAGGCAATCTGATTTGCTATTTGCTTTCTCACTTCCTCTCACCACTTGAAATTGTTTCATTCGGAGGCTAAAAAAAGCCACGTGTTTTAATCGTTAACTTTTGTGTGACGGGGTGAATATATTATATTAAATTATATATAAATATATAAATGAATATGCATCGGTCTTTATTATAGAGTGGAGACTGAGAGGATGTATCCACAAAACAGACATACCAGTGTGGATGACTAAAGGAAGGACAACGCTTTTACAAAAAGATGCCAAAAAAGGACAGACTCCAAGCAACTACAAACCAATAACCTGTTTACCAACAATGTGGAAACTCCTGACGGCACAACTGAGAGAACAAATCTACCAGTCCCTAAACAAACATGGACTACTCCCCGAAGAACATAAAGGATGCCGTAAAGTGAAAAGAGGGACACAACCTCCTATACATCGATCAAAAGATCCTAAAGGAGGTAAAAACAGAAAAAAGAACATATCCATGGCATGGATTGACTACAAAAATGCTTACGACAGAATCCCTCAAGCATGGATAATTGAATGTTTGAAAATATACAAAATACCCAAAAGGATGATTAATCTTATTAAGAAAGCAATGGGAACATGCAGACTTTAACTGACAGCCGGAGGACAACACCTGACTTAGATAAAGATACAGAGAGGCATCTTCCAAGGAGACTCCCTATCATCACTACTGTTTATAATAGCTATGATGCCACTCAACTACATACTCAGAAAATATGATGCCGGATACAAGTTTACAGACATAGAACTAAGAATAAACCACCTGATGTACATGGATGACCTGAAACTATTTGCAAAAAGCAAATAGGAACTGGAAAAGTTGATAAATACGACCAGAATCTTCAGCCAGGACATATAAATGGAATTCGGAATGGAAAAGTGTGCACTACTAGAAATAAGGTGGGGAGTTTTTGGTAACACACTCCATAAGCTATTTAATAAGAATACATTAAAACTAAGTTATAGTTGCACAGATAACCTAGAAAGAATAATTAAAAAACACAACAATAAAACAATTAAAACGAATGATACAAATAGTGACATTGAAGGTAATCCAACCACTAACAATTGTAACTATTAGAGACAGAATGAATGTCCCTACCAAAAAAATTGCGTCACCACATCAGTAATATATTGTGCTAAAATCGACACTGCTGAAAATTCAGACGATAATAAGTTCTATATAGGAAGCACGTCAAGAAGTTCTAAGGATAGGTATTACATGCATAAATCATCTTTTAGGAATGAAAAATACAGTAACACTTTGCTGTCCCGATACTTCTGGAAATTGATAGACAAGAAAAAAAACAATAATTAGATGGAGCATAATAAGAAAAGCTAAAACATGTAGATCACTCACCTCACCCTGTTTCTTATGCCTAAGTGAGAAACTTGAAATTGTTAAATTTAAATATAGAGAAAAATTATTCAACGTCAGACACGAAACGAGTTTAAACTGCAAACATTTCAAGGAACACACACTAAGCAGACTTTAGATTACGAATAATTACTATCACTTTATTGACTGTTACTTCATTGTTAGTATAAGACATACTCAATTTTTATTCTTTTTTTCTATTTTCTTTTTTTAAATTAAGAATTTTTTAATTTTAATTTTATATTTTATCTTATTTTATTTTTATGGTTTTATTTTTTTAACTTTTATTATTATTTTTTAATTTAAAATGTTGATGTCTTTATATTTTTTAAGTTAACAATCTATATTATCCAAAATCACTACACCTCACCCTATAATGATATGATTTTGGCACTTCCTCATTGTTATCACTATATAAAGAATTAACCATTGCAATTACATACACTATATTTAATTAGTTTGCTTGTCTTTATGGTACTTATCTTATAAGTTCCTTGTATCAATACTAGAGCAGGTATAAATTGAAGCAAATTGAACTGAGATAGATAGGAGCAATAATGAATGATATAAGCACTTTAGTTTTAATTATAAAAATATCGATGTTTGTGTACATATGAACGTGTGTGTGCATGCATACAAATGTTTGTATACACATGTGTATGTATGTTGTCTGCGTGCATATATAATGATTTTATGTATATTTATGTTATTTGTGTATGTATATATGCATGTTTCTGTAATGGTGTATATGTATATACATGGGTGTATATGTATATACATGTATGTATGGGTTATGTATGTTATATATGTATATATAACGGTATCTATATATACATATGTAGTGGTGTATATGTATGTATATGCGTGTATGTGTTCATGTATTGGTATGTGTGTGTGTTTTATATGTATGTGTATATATATGTGTATATATACGTTTATGTGTATAATTGGATCCAGATATATGCGTACGTATGTATATGGATACTTGAACTGATATTTTATATGTATGGGTATGTTTATACAGGTGTAAAAGTTGTATATCTTTTATTTTATTTTTATATTTATTTCGTGTGTACATATGCGTAGGTTAATGGACATATTTATATGCCTCTGTGTCTATTTATATATGTACTGTACTAACATGTCCATGTATATGTGTGGGTAAGTATTTTATATAAACATATGTATATGGTATATATGTGTATATATGTGTGTATCCGTGTATAGATAGATGGGTATATATTTGTGTTTGTTATTTTTTATATATGTACATATATGTATGTTTATATATTTTATGTGTGTACTTGTGTATCTATTAATTTTTGGGGTTATATGTGTATTTTATATTAAGACCAGATATTTATGCTTGAAATTGTATATATGTGTATATATGTGTATATCTGTGTATGGATATATGCGTATATATATGTGTTTGTTATTTATATATATATATATATATATATATATATATATATATATATATATATATATATATATATATATGTATGTATGTACTTGTGTATCTATTAATTTGTGCGCACGTGTGTATTTTATATATTGACTAGATATTTATGCTTGAAAATGAATATATGTGTATATATGTGTATATCCGTGTATGGATATTTGCTAATATATTTGTGTTTGTTATTTTTCATTTTTTATTCTTTATTTTTTTTATATATGTATATATATATGTTTGTTTATATATGTACTTGTGTATCTATTAATTTGTGCACACGTGTGTATTTTATATAAAGATCAGACATTTATGATTGAATATGTTTGTAAATAGATTAAAACTTTGAAGTGTTAAATAGAGAAGAAAGGAATCCAGGCTAAGTGGGTAATAACAAAATGGAAAAAGGAAAGAATTAGAAGGCAGGTAATAGAAATGTTCAAAAAGATAGTTGAAAGAGTTAACAAGTAAAGAATGTAATCCGATACTAAATTATATAAAAAAATATTTCATTCCCCAAAAAGATTTATTTAAAGGGAAAGTTTTCCAAATTCATCTCACTTCTCTGTCTTCTTTGGTCTGAAGAGGTTGACTCTCTGTCAAGAATACAACCGAAACATGTATGCACATATGTAACCAATAATCGTTATATAAATAAATAAATAAATATATATATCAGAATGGGAAATTGGGAACCATAAAAACAGTATTTCTTCGAAAGGGCCTCTATTCTGAAACGGAAGATGTTGATTTTTCCTTTTTGAAATAAACGATAAACACATTAGCCTCGTGTTTCCATCAGAAAAAAGTTTCGGATAAATGGCGTCGCACGTCTTCAAACCAAAGCACAAAGAAATGCAGCAAAAGAAAATAGCCAAAATCCGACATTTTTGTGACAATGAACACAATAGATTTGCTCTATGGCGATTTACGAGAAATCAAATCAAACATCAAAATAAGGAAATAAAACTTTAACTAATTGACAATTTGTTATTTTTCTTGATAAACTCGTATTTATTTATTCCCTCATTGGATTTGCTCTGCGTCGGCCCCTAACCATAACCATAACCCTAACCCTAACCTTAAGCCTAACCCTTCCAATCTTGTCTTATATATTTATCTTATTTTATTGTTCTTCTATCATTGTCATTTCATTATTTCCATTTCGCTGAGGGGCGCGGATGGCCGTAATTGTTATGACATTGTTGTTGTTTCTTAGGCACCCAATCGCAGTTAGGCGCGGAGGTCAACCAGATGAAAGACATCGTGGAGGTCGGGTAGTCTTTTCCATCTCTCCTGGATCCATAATGGACGCCCTGGATGGGGATTAGGACATCGTTCTAGTAACTGGTTGTGAACTCTTAGACAATCTGTTTGTGGTCGATCGTCTCATCAGAAAGTCCGCACTTCATGCACCTTACGTCAGCTGCCCAATTGATTTTTGAAGAGCCATCATATCGCAGAGTTTTCCATCAGTCCTGAACTTGGCGATCTCCAGCCCCGGGCGTACTTCTGTCAGGACCCAAAACTATTGCTGTTTTTACTGTACGATATGTTAACCATCGTTGGGTGATTTTATGCCCTCAAACCGTTCATATGTTTTTGTCGACCATTGGTTTTGTAGATTCATTTTTTTAGTATTGTTTTGTATATACAACAGCCGATATTCCCAAATGGTCACCTGTCTAGTACTATCGGAATTTGTGACACACTCATCGATTGGTCAGTAGTTGTTTCCTTAGTCCTTTAACGGCCGTGTAGATTGGCCGAAAGATAACACAATCACTATTCGCTTATGGGTCACGTGAGCAAGCCTGTATAAACTAAAATGCACACGGCTTCAACCGCTTTTCCTCTTCTACCACCCTGAAAATCGATCGACAGGCAGTTCTAAGGCAAAAGTCATTGCTTCCACGACGAAAAAGCCAGAATCGATGAACCTAAAGCATGCAAACAGTTACCCGAAACATCTTCATTAAATAGGTTCTCGCAAAATCATGTATTCGAGAAAAAAACTCCTTGTTCTGTACATTCACCATTTTCTGGTGTATATCATTCTTTATTACTTGTTAAAGTAAAATTGTTTAATTAATATACACCGTTGTGTTTTCGTCTCTTCAATATCTGTTGCTCCCAATAACCGAAACGAAATAGCTCCCAATTCACCTTTCAGCGATTATCTTCAAGGATTATACCTACGTGCGAGAATTAAAATTATTTTCGGAGAGAAAAGTCCACACAATACTGAACAGGCTCAAAATTACTTAATTTCGATGATCTAACATAAATTCGTGTGTCAACGTGGTTATAGCCTATACGGCTATAACCAGTATAACTACTGATGTAAATTATGGAATTATCCCATTCAAATTCAGTCAGATCCGTTGCATTGTCATATCACTGGGAAAACTACGAGCACTCCAACCCGGCCATCAATAAAATCAGTGGTAATATAATTTACGATAGTCGTAATCAAGAGGACCCACTTTTTTTTTACGGAAGCGTGTTACGCTATACATACACACATGCTTCAAATTACCAAACTTTTATCAGGACTCAGTCTGGAACTACACCGTATTTTTTCTTCTAATATATGTTTTTTTCACAATTGCACAATATATACTCTCTGATGATTGACAAAGTTGGACAAAAAAACAAACATTTATCCTGACTTGCCATGAAACACGTGTAAGAAAAATGAGTATTAAATTTGAAAAATTCTTTTTGAGTGTAAGATGAAAAAAGAAAAATAAACTTTTATCGAAATACGGAAGATTGTAAGAACAAATGAAAATTATAGTTTGGGATTGATTTTTCATGGTCATTGGAATGCAGAAATAAAGTATATATATATATATTTCCCGAAACAGTTTTTCATGGTAAACAACTGATGATCCCTTAAAATAGTGTTAGAAATAAACTAATATAATAACTGTAAAAAATAAATTGACTTACATGAGTGATTTTCCACTGGAAGACTTGGGACTATAAGTTTTTTTTTAAATTTAAAAAAAAAGATTTTTTTTTTAATATAGTTTTAATGGTTGAGAAACTTCCGAGACTATATATATATATATATATATATATATATATATATATATATATATATATATATATATATATATATATATATATATATATATATAGTGATTGCAGTAGATTGATTGACTTACTAGACATAAATCTTTCAACGAAAATTTTTTTTTTCTCCAGTTTTGAAGGTTAAAAAAACTTCCGAGACTATATATAGGTAGATAAAAGGATAAAACAATCCGACGGGATGAAATTAAAAATGGAACAGTGGAAGACGCATAAGCTCAACGTTTCGCTCGATGTGATGTGGGCTTTTTCAAGTAAAAAAAAAGGAAAAAAAAGAAAAAAACAAAAAAATAATATTCAGGGAATCATCCAGTGTCTAGACGTATCTTATTTTCGTTTAAGATTGTTTTAGAGAGGTTGGGGGAGATACAGTAGAACCCCATTCTTTGTCTGATTTTGTTTGTAGAGAGGGCTATTACGCCAGATTCTACTTACTGAACTTATCCAAAACCTCTCCGACCCATTCTCTCCAACACTGAGATGGAAGTTTTAAGCTTCGGACTCAAATTCGCCACTGGAATTTACCCCAAAATAACGACTAACATGGTCGCCCGTAACTACAGACATGAGGACACAGATTTTACTAAAGGTTTTATCAGTGGAATCATCTCCACAACCACCTCGCAATCCATGGACTCAACTCTCCCCAACAAATACTTGGAGACACTATACAACCTATCTAACAACGACAACAGACAGTAAGCAATAAACTTACTCCTCCCCAAAGAGGGGAGGCGAAGCCTGGGAGGGTGGACCTCCTAGAACTGCACAGGACAGACCCACAGACCGGCGTAAATCAAGCCCCGAAGGCCAAGACAATACCAGTCTATGTGGTGCAGTATCCATCGGAACAGATACTACACTTTGATCTTAGCCAAAAGGCAACTATTAAACTTAAAGGTTTAGTTAAGATCGACGATCCATCTGACCTCGTGTTTGAAACAAATAGAATGTCCATACGACACTCTGATTCACAGGTAAAAAAAGACGATATTGTTGTTTAATAGAAAATACGGGTATATGTTACGACGCTCAGCAGAGGCGCGAACGGGGTCCAAAAAAAGAACGAAAAAGAGTTTAAAAACATAAATTTGCAACAAGTAAAGTTGATTTATGTCTAGAATAGATATTTTTCTACTTACCTATGTAATTTGTTTGTATTTTTACGTAGTATAAATGGCTTTTTATTAGATGTTAAAAAAAATTTCTTGTTTTTCAAAACATCTAGTTTCTCAAAGGAAAATGCCGGCCATTCTCTCTATATTATTACGTAGAGCGGCCATTTTGGATTCTTGGAAAAACCTCTGTCGAACATAAATTTCTAATAAATAGCACTTCAAACGGGTTTAAAATACAAACAAATAGCACATGCAAGTTTGAAACTAACTTTTACAGCTTACAGTTACTTTTTTTTGTTGTAAATTTGTTTTTTTAGCGTTTTTACTCTGCTGAGTCTCGTAAAAGATGCCCGAAAATACCTTTTATTTAAGCAAATAAAATCAGTCAATAGTAATCTTTACATAAAAGGGTTGTAGATTCAAATTTAGGCTGATGTGTTGGAAGGGACCAGACTCGGCACGTCCGATTCGTAGCATTGACTCCAACTATCGTTGGTTAATCAAGCAATCCGATTGGTCGATAGACCATTCGATGATAAATCTGTTTATTTTCATCAAGAGAAAATAGAACATCAAAATATGTGACTGCTGCAAACTTATAAGTCTGAACGCTTAAAAAAAATTGAACTAATATCTCTTTGAAAGTTTTTTTTTTATATAATATGACATTTTTTAACTTAATTTATACTAATTCGGACATTATTAAAAAAAAAAATGAATAACACATAATAATATATTTATTCTTTCTTAAACCGGAAGTCACGGGAAATTTCGGTGCGCACAGACGCATTTTAATATATAATATTCAACAACGGAAATGTCAACTTCCGGATGTTTATTTACTCCTCGCGGAGTTAGGCACAAGGCCAGTTTTATCTTACTCCCACAAGTAAGATGTGACCCAAGATCGGGTCGAGCAAGTGGGGTTAAAAGCCAGCGCTCGAGAGGTGAGCACTCTGGCCATTTAAAAATTGCCTGGGCAGCCCCGTCGGCATTCCCCGGTAGGGGCGCCTCAGACAGTAAGCAATAAACTTACTCCTCCCCAAAGAGGGGGGGGGCGAAGCCTGTGAGGGTGGACCTCCTAGAACTGCACAGGACAGGCGTGCAGTATCCATCGGAACAGATACTACACTTTGATCTTAGCCAAGAGTTCCGGATGGTTACGATATTAAATCTTTTTTTATTGAAATTTTCGCTAACAGGAATCACTAATGATAAGATGAAATTATTGGAGAATGAAGAGGGGGGAGGTGTGAAATAAATCACAAGTTCTGATTCGTCGTACAAGGTCACGTGTTAAAGGGGAGTAGTATTTTGAAATAGTCAACAGTTAAGTCGGTGACAGACACGAATCGAACAGGTGGCTATGAAGAGACACTGTTTCCCCATGGGCAACCTGGGGGGGGGGGGATGGAAGACAATAAACAGTCCTAGGAATCCAACACACAACACGGCCGGAAATTGTTGTAACGGTATGCCACTTGGAGGGTTAGGTTAGGGTTAGGGTTATGCCACTTGGAGGGAGGAAGAAAAATAAATTTGACAAAAGTAATTATAGGATGTGAGCGTCGGAGAACAAGAATAAAATATTAAAAAGTGAAAAAATTGTTTTGAGTGCGAAAGAATTTTGGGCGGGAAAAACAGAATAGAGACATTTTCAACTTAGGAAAAGAAAGGAATAACTGGTACTTGTATAGTTGACGCACCATATTTCCGTGACTTCGCGTCGTCAACGTTCGGGCAGGTTACGGAAGCGCCTGAGAGTTGACGAGGCGAAAACTGTCAAACGCTAAATTGAAGACTGGCAGCCGATAAATTACGACAAAGAAAATCAAAGTAAAATACATATATAAAAATAAAGAACGAGCAAACCATAGCTAAACAACTGTTATTAATTAGATGTTTATTTTTGTTTAAATATTGTTAGTCAAATGTTTTTTTGGTTTGTGTATCGGAAAGTTTTAAAAGATGATTTTGTTTGATTTGTTAAGCAAATGTTTTTGTGTTTTAATTTTTTTTTTTTCAATGTTTTATTTTTACATTTTTTTCTTCCAAAAACTCAATTTGTCCTTCGGGAGATTCTACGAGCTGACAAAGATGATAGAAATTCATTTTTTTTTTTTATTGAACGCGATTAATTTCTTTCAAAAGTTATCGGCTGCTTGGTTAATAGTTTCGTCAACTCTCGGGAGTTTCCGTAACCTGTCCGAACGTTGACGATGCAAAATCACGGAAACATGGTGCATCAGCTATAAGAGTTCCGAAAAACTTGACATTAGTTTACGTCAAACAAAGTCATAGAAATTGTTTTGAAAAAGAAATAAAAATTAAACATTTTTTATAATAAATTTACTAAAATTTCGAAAAACATTAATAGAAAAGTTAAAATGATGGTGGTGCTGCTGTGAAATAATTAAAAACAGCTCCAACACCGACTTTCCGGCAACTTATGGCAAGGCACCTCTTTTAAACTGGACAAAATCACCAGAGGAAACTTGACAATCCCTCTGCCACTAGACTAGCATACTGGGCGGACAACATTTAGATCTGCGTGTAGCATGCCATCAATTCGTTTACACTGCACCCGTTGGTGGTAATCTTCCTTTATTTTGAGATCATATCTTATTTGAATTAAATTTAACCTTAGTTATGACGTCACAGTAACATTCAAGTGGCAGCCGTCTATTTCCATCAAAGATAAAGTGTAAGTTTCATCCCCTGGTGATTTTTTACATGTTTTTAAAATTTTTTTTATGGAAATCGCTCCAGACAAGGCATGAAGCCACTTGATGTAAAGAGCTAAAAAAAAAATTACTTCACAGTCAAAAACTAGCCAACGATAAATGCTAGATGGATAGATTTTGACCCAGAAAACAGCAATTCTTCCTCCATGATGGTCAACAATCTTGGTAGGAACCTTGCTAGGTAGTTGACTGTCCCACAGAGTCTCTGTATCTTTTCGATCGATGTGGACTGCTTTAGTTTGGTGATCGCGTCAATTTTAGAAGGATCTGGGAGTAGCGGATCACTGGTAATGAGTTGACCCATGAAGCTTATGGCAGTCTTTTTTACTTCTGCCTTTTCTCAGTTCAACTTCATTCCTCTTTCTTGACACCGAAAAATTCTTTCTCCATTGTCAGAAACATAACTCATGGAATGTGAGGACTAAAGGACAAAATAAGGAAAGTGAGAGTCACGGGGCTGGCGAAAGTAAACCTAAGATTTAGAGACATGGTAGGTTTCTAGTTAGTGTGTTGGTATTTACTTCCCTCTCATTACAGGAAGTATGACATAAGGTCGGAGGGTGGGGATTGAAAAGCTAGCACACAAGAGGAGAGTGCACTCTGGCCCACAAAAATGCCTGAGCAGTCCTGACGTCATTCTCCAGTAAGAGCGCCTCAGGCAATTAACAATATACTAACCCCTTCTCAAAAAGAGAAGGTAAGGCCTGGGAGGGTAGACCTCTTAGAACTGTACAGAACCATACCCCAGCCCGACAGAAGCATGGTCACCAACTCACAAATGGTCCAGACTTTGTCGGACTGATTGTCGAGGCCGTATCCTTGACTGGTGTGAAATCCGATAGTTTGCCAAAATGGTTTATCTGTCAAAACTCTCGAACCAAGGATGCCGGAAAATCGCTATTGTACGTGTATAAGATAGTTTTAGAGATTTGAGAGACATATTGAAGAAGAGACAGCCGCACACATTCAAACAGCAGATGAGGTGTTATTTAACTAACATGGAGGATGTAACAATTTGATACACCATCGATCTATTTACATCTGTAGCAGTTACATGACAGATCTATTTTGTATGTATGTATCATATCTCGCATTATGTTGGGCTGTGGTTCAGCTTGGTGTGTGAACGATGATGCCCAGACTTATGTAACGGCGTAGGTGAGAAAACACTTATGCTTAGACTCAACTTCCAATTGGCGTTTGTGACAACAAGATGTCATAACCTGTTCTCGTCTTTCGCCAGAAGCGGCAAGACGAGATGGAACTCCAGAATACCACATTTTGTTTTTGCAAAAATCCAGCCTGCTGAACAACTCTCTTTATATTCCAGTGTTCACTTTGAATAAAGTTGATTTATTCTTTAGTGGAGACGTCGGTGTTGTCCTTGGAAGATGGTGACCCTTTTTCTGATTCAATGTTCAATTCCAGTCAGATTCGTCCAAACATCTTCATCCTGACATTCTACCAACTCAACCAATCTTACCACAAAAAATGGTGTCCTCGATGCGATATGAACACGTAAAAAGACTAGCGTAAGAAGAGTAGAAAAGGAGCCTCGTAACTCTCGCTTCACTTATTTTGTCCTTTAGTCCTCACATTCCATGAGCGATGTTTCTGACAAAGGGGGAAGAATTGCTGTTTTCTCAGTCAGAATCCATCCATCTAACACTTATCGTTGGCTAGTTTTTGACCCTGAAGTAGTATTTTTTTTTGCTCTTTACATCAAGTTGCTTCATACGTTGTCTGGAGCGATTTTCGATAAAAAAAAAAAAACTTTGTGATCCCAACAACATCGTTTCTCCTTCTCTATAAAACTATATTCTGTTTTACTTTCATTTTTATTCTTCTGCCATAAAACCACATTTACTCATTAGATGATTGCGATTGTGCATTTTTTTTTTCATGTCCTTTTTTATTGGTGCAAGAAGAGATTGAAGTGGACTTTTTTCAAGGAGAGTCGATAGCGAGCGCAAAATAACGGAGGATCCCCCCTTCCTTGGTCTTGTAAAGCATTATTGTAAATAAATTAGTGTGCTAATATAATTTAAATATAACAAAGCGTCCGTGAATTTTCCTTCTTGTTTTGGCCTTTGCAGAAATTGAAAGAAGCCAACATCTTTTCGATTACTACAATATATAACCTCATTAACAACGTTGGAGTAGTCAGAAATTCAAATCAAACCCCATAACGTGGGTCTCTGCAATAACAGCCACATATCGATTCCTCTTGGGGGTCTTATTATGTGACTAATTATATTCTTGAAGCTGTGTATACCCCACCGACGATGGCGTTTCTCACTCATGGAAAGTGGAGGCAGTTGCAGGGGTTGTGGTAGGTGGAGTCGAGATTAGAATGTGTATAAGGAGGAGGAGGTTAAACTTGAAACACCCGTGACGATAAATGTTTCTGCTTAATATATACTAGTTTAATTAGTGATTTAAAAATGTATAATAGTTTTTTAAATAAATAAAATACGAGCATGTCAAACAATATTCCAATATTTGTAGATTGTACAAGCAAAAAATCAAAAAACAAAAAACAACAACAACAACAACAATAATAATAATAATAATAATTATTATTATTATTATTATTATTATTATTATTATTATTATTATTATTATTATTATTTGTACTCACTAGGAGTTCTCACACAAATCATCATCAGTGATTGTTCACTGACAACCACCAGTGGGATTTCCTGGAGTCTGAGTGACAACAAGCCTCCTCAGATTTCCAGTATTCTTCACCTCTTTTTGATAACCTCTGCAAATAATCTTGCGATATTGCAACAGCCTCCTACCATTGATTTCTCGCTGGTAAGGACCATTGGTCTTCTCTGGGATTTGGGTGGCAATAAGCCTCCCCAAGGTCCCAGCATTCTCTGCATACTTCCAGTGGAGGTCTGGTTTGTGCTGTCCCTCCTCGGTTTCTCATCCTCCTTGACCCTCTACAAATATTTTATTATTATTATTATTATTATTATTATTATTATTATTATTATTATTATTATTATTATTATTAATATGAACATGGACGACCTGAAGCTATTTGCAAAAAGGAAGAAGAAACTGGAATAGCTGATAAATATGACCAGAATCTTCAGCCAGGACATTCAAATGGAATTTGGAATGGAAAATTGTGCACTGCTGGAGATGAAAAGGGGAAAACTGGAGACAACAGAGGGCATGGAACTGTTCAGTGCCCAACCACAGGGAGATGAGGGCGCTATGCGAGCAGGACAGCTATAAATATTTGGGAGTACTGGAAGCAGACACACTCAAATCTACAGAAATGAAAGAGAAGATTACGTTTGTATTCTGAAGTTTAAAGAAATAAATTATTTGTAAACACAGAAAAAATACATAAATTTTGGACAAAAACAAATTATTTACATTTTTTATTTACTTTTTATTCCATTATACTAAATTTATGTAATTACTTAAAAAAAACTATTAACCTAGATTTTAGATTTGTATTGAGATTAGTGTCTTTCCGGACATCCATACTTACAAAAGCTGAACGTATGAATCAGGGCTGGGTTACTTTTCTGAATAATCGACAACAACAATAATAATAATAATCAGTCCTCTTCCTCCTTCGTAACCATTATCTTACTCTTCCCCTCCCCATCATCATCAGTCAGCATAATAATGATGATGGTGATGATGATGATGATGATGATGTCAATAATATCAATATTAATAATAATATCAATAATAATAATAATAATAATAATAATAATAATAATAATAATAATAATAATAATAATAATAATAATAAAAATGTGCATTGCTAGAGATTGAAAAAGGAAAGCTGGAGACGACTGAGGGCATGGAACTACCCAACCAAGAGCAGATGAGGATGCTAGGCGAACAAGACAGCCATAAACATTTGGGAGTTTTGGAAGCAGATACACTCAAATCTACAGAAATGAAAGAGAAGATTGGGAAAGAATAACTGAGAAAAACAAGGAAACTCTTAGAAACAAAATTATATAGCAGGAATCTAGTAACATGAATAAACACCTGGGCAGTATCACTAATAAGATACTCTGAACCATTCATAGGCTGGACTAAAGAACTCAGACACAATGACCAGAAGACTAGAAAATTAATAATCATGCACAACACACTACATCCAAAAGATGATGCGGATAGACTCTATGTGAAAAGAAACGAAGACGGAAGAGGACTGGTAAGTATAGAAGATTGCGTGAAAGACACAAAAAAAGAGCTGGAGAAATACATAACTTAGAACACAGAAAGGCTAATCACTGCAGCAAGAGACAACATCCCAACGAACAACTCGAGAAGCACCGCCCCCCCCCCCAGAAAAAAAAGGACAAGAAAAGAAAAGTGGGAAGAAAAACAGCTATATCGACGTTTACTAAGAATCACAAGAGAAGAGACCCACTAACACCTGGGAATGGGTAAGAAAAGGACACTTGAACAAAGAAACGGAATCTCTACTGACAGCTGCACAGAACTATGCGATTAGGACAAACAACATTAAAGCTAAAATAGATAGAACTCAGAAAACAGTAAATGCAGACTGTGTGGACAAAGAGACGAATCAGTAAATCACATAATAAGTGAATGCAGCAAACTAGCCAAAAAGAATACATGAACACACACGACTGCGTGAGGAAAGCAGTACACTAGGGTATGTGAAGGACTGCATTTCGAACGCGGACAAATGGTACAAACATAAAACAGAAACAGTACTGGAAAACGAAAATCACAAAATCATCTGGGACATGGAGGTGCAAACAGATAAACTCATACAAGCAAGGAGATAGGAGGTCATAATACTCAACAGGAAGGAAAAATCCTGCCAAATCGTAGATTTTGCCATTCCAGCAGGCCACAGGGTGAAAATCAAAGAGACGGAAAAGCAAAGCAAATACACAGAACTTGCCAGAGAATTGAAAGAGATATGGAGCATGAAGAAAGTCAATAATCATAGGTGCACTAGGAACAGTCTCAAAACCCCTGGAAAAAAGACTGGAAGAAATTGGAGTCAATGGGATCACTGAGACCATACAAAGGACGTCAATGAAAAGGAAAATCCTTAAATGCGGAAACCAACCAGCATAAGCTACAAATGGTAACCAATCACATGGAAGTTACAATAGGAAGAAAACAAAATCACAGGAAGAAAACCTCTATATGAACCCAAGGAACAGAAACTGCAAGAAATATCATAAATTGCCCCCCCCCCCCCCCAAAAAAAAAGTGATGGCACTAGTCTCGATTTTTTATGAAACTTAGTGCAATTTTTCATGTGCTATGAAAAAATAATAATAAAAAAATAATTTGTGTGCATGTTTTATGTTTCTAAGTAACAAAAATATTCTGCAATTATTTTATTAAGCGACTTCAATTAGTCGTATGCGGCCATCACGACAACACAAATCACGCCACATGGTCCCCAGTGGACCTTGAGTTTGACAAGCCTCCATGAAGGAAATCAAAGATGGTCACCCAAACACAGTCACGCATGAGAGTTCAAAATAAGATCTCTCAGTTGTTAGATAAGGCAATATGAAAAGAAAACATGGCAGTCTATTTCATACATGAATATATCAATTTTATTAACAACTTGTTCAGACAACTAAAAATAAAGAGTTGGTAATGAATGAGAGTTCAAAATGTCCAAGAACGTTCCGAGTGAAGAAGGAGGCTTTTAGTGTGTTAAATGAAGTTGAGAAGCCATATTTGTTTTGGTTGACACCGTGTGAATTTGCATGTGACAATGTGTGTAAATTGGCTAGGCATTGTAGTTGTGTGTATATATTAACTTTTCGCTGCTTGTTCCGTAAGAGAGTGTGCGTACGCTGCCGCTATAGGTACAGTAGTTCTCGGATGTCTCGTTGCGTCTGCCGAAGGACTTCAGACTCAAAAGCCTAGACTGGATTTGTGACATATGCATGGGTGTTGAGTCTGAAAGAAGAAACCGCAAAGAGAGAATAAAAGTTGTGTGTTTGGGTTTTTATATTACGTGCGGAATTAGGAGGTGCTTCTGATTGGTTTGAATAAAGCTGTTTATTTGAGATTTTGTCCAAATGAGGGTCGATAATTTTAATTTTTTAATTTTTCTTTTTTATCATAGTTCACCCCAAACAAGGTAGGCCGCCACTGTAGATGTAAGAGGCTACTGAGAAAAAAAAGGGTGAAGGGGGGGGGGGGTCAACCTAAATTAGGAGCTGCGCAGCGAGATGTCTGTTTACGTTAGTTTTAAATTTCTGCATGTCAGTAACGTCAGGAAAACGGAGCAGGGAGGGAGTTCCAAAGTCCAACAGCACGAAGAAAGAAGCTTTTGGAGTAGAAAGCTCTCCGGCATCTGAGGACCTCCACAGTGTATGGATGGGATTTGACAGATTGTAAGGTTGGTCTAGTGTATTTATGTCGAAGGGGCACCAGAGTAGCAAGTTCATTGGAGCACATTTGATTGAAGTACTTGTAAAACAGGCACACAGAAGCAACATTGCGGCGATGAGACAGAGGCTAGAGCTTGGTGGATAGTGAAGGACCTATTAAGTTGGCGACTCTTTTTTGGACCTTGTCTAAGAGAGAGAGACTAGCGGATGATGTACCAGCCCAGATGTGGCAACAATTAAAAACAACATTCGCTCCTGCTTCCCATACAGTTGATCATGGGTAAAAAGTCACATATTGCCCAAGTAGATTGTACACACCGCAGAGTTATGACTAGCGTTATTCGTCACACACTCATTTCGTAGGAAGGTTCTCATGAAATTAAATCTACCTATGACCGTAAATATATTTATTTGAATGCCTGCCGGCAATTATGTAATTACGTTTTCTCTAAAACGTTGGCTTTCTAAAAACACATTTTACCCGCTGAGAATAAATAATCTTTTTGCTGAGAGCTGAAGTCGGAATCTAATACCGTCTTCTTCGCGATATTGGAGACGTAGTTAAAACATTCCTATGTAATAAAATTGTCAGGCAAGATATCGTCTGTCTGTGGCAATTAACACCAAAACGACACTTTTTAGTTAACTTCTTTTTGTAAGCATTTTATAACTTTAAGAATTTTATTCAATTACGATACCATAAATAATTCAATCAAACTTTACAAAAATTCGATTTAAAAACAGGGAGGAAAATGACCAGCATGCAACAGCTGTTATTGCATACCATGTCTATTTTGTCGTTAAAAGACAAAACTAAACTCGAAAGTATTTATGGGAATTAAATTTCTACATTTCGTAAGACGTCCTATCGATTTTCTAATGGCACAAATTTCTTCATCGAATTATCTTTAAAAAAAAATTAAATATTTTTTTACAAGAAATTAATTAAGAGAAAAGGAAAAAAGAGGCTAGGGCCAATAAGGGAAACAAAAAAGAAAGTAAAAAGACTCCCGGGCAGCACTGGATAGATACGGCTTGCTTTTTATAATCAGCAGACGAGAAATGCTTGAGAAAATAAGTATATCAAAACTCATCGCAGCAAGGAAAATACATTTTTATCTAATATATAAAGTAAAGTAAGTCTGTTTCTAGATTCTTGTTATCGATAACTTTCTCCCCCCCCCCCCGCAATCAATATTTGATTTTGGTTCGTCAGTTCTTCTAGTGGATCGTTGCATCATGTAAAGTAAGTCTGTTTCTAGATTCTTGTTATCGATAACTTTCTCCCCCCCCCCCCCGCAATCAATATTTGATTTTGGTTCGTCAGTTCTTCTAGTGGATCGTTGCATCATGTTATTAAGAACAATAAAATGTAATCCGAGAAAATACTTTGTCCGGATCGGAATTATTTTCATACGAATATGTATGTCTATATACGGTCTGAATGTTGTCCAAGGCGACTTTAAACCTCGATATGGTAGGCATCGTCACTACTTCTTGTAGGCCGTTCTACGGAACGGAAGCACGGACAGAGAATGCTGCTTTTATTCTAATGAGATCAAAGTGAGTATGGTATATCCTTTGCTGGGTCCCGGATAATAATACGCCAAGGTATTTTATGTTTGTACGTACGTTATCACCTTTCACACACATAAAAAAATAGCAAAGTGCAACAAGCCATGTAAACGGACAGCTAGAAGTTGTGTATATCAATTTACCGTCTGAATTTTTTGTCCATGGCGACTTTGATCCTGGATATGCTAGCCATCGTCACTACCTCTGATAAGCTGTTCTACGAGGCAGAAACACGGGCAGAGATTGCTGCCTTTCTTCTAATGAGATCAAAGTGATTATAGTACATCTTTTGCTGGGTCCCGTAGAAACCATGACTTGACACTGGGGTGAAAAGCTCAAAAGCTATATTTAAATTCTGACAAGACACACCTGAAGAAAGTCGGAGGTTACATCGGCCGAAACGTTGTGAGAATAATATCCAAAATGAGAATAGTAGTCCGAATAATCAAAATAGTACAACATCCAATAGATTTGCTAACTATCTGGTTCAACTTCTGACGTCACGCGATTATGAAATTGACTTTCTACTCAAGTCAAAACTGAAATGATGTCGACTGACTGTGTATTAATAGTCTCTTCCTATGACGAAATTGAATACAACTTTATTTATACCAAGCGTTCCAGACGTTTGCTAGCTGACAGACCCTAAACTCTTCTGCCACACACCTAGCACTCCCGTCTCCAAGACTTACGAAGAACAAATTCTTGCTATGAGGATCGCTATAAATAGATACATTGCATTTTATTATGGTTGATTTCGGTACACTACAAGACTCGCGAGAACAACAAGAACACATGAAAAAGAGACATGCTAGACTCAAAAATGTCCTTCTACATGGATTCAAATAAATCTTTTCAAAGACTAAAGTGCGTTTAAAGAATGCGATTATATATATATATATATATATATATATATACTAATGTTGTATTAATTTTGTACTAAACTTATATTTGTACTAATATATATATATATATATATATATATATATATATATATATATATATATATATATATTGGTACAGAAAAATTAGTATAACATCAGCACCGTCGGTTTCAAGCTCAGAAGAACTTAACCATCCGGCTCTCTTCAGCTTATGTTAAGTCTTTGGTACGACTCGACTAAGGATTAACAAATTAACTTAACAAATCTTACCAAAATACTGAAAGTGCAGCATCAGTAAATAATATATATATATATATATATATATATATTTATTTTTTGTTTGGTACAGAAAAATTAGTACAACATCAGTACCGTCGGTTTCAAGCTCAGAAGGACTTTGCCATCTAGCTCTCTTCAACTTATGTTGTCACCTGTTTCAGAAATGTGAATTCACGTGTCACTCTCGTTTGCTTTGGAGTGTTATGTATATTTGTTTAAAATTTGTGTTAGGGAGGTTTAATAAGGTTTGATAAACGGGGGTGGGGGGGGAATGTAACAGTTGAGATTTAAAATTGGAAAGAAATTTAAAAATATAAAAAAATGTAAAAATATCTCTATACAAATCTCTCTCTCTCTCTCTCTCTCTCTCTCTCTCTCTCTCTCTCTCTCTCTCTATATATATATATATATATATATATATATATATATATATATATATATATATATATATATATATATACTAGTAGAATACACATCCTATGGCGTGTATAAGCAATAAATATTAATGTTTTTTCTTTCTTTACAGGGAGGGCAGTATAGCACCTGCCTTTTACAAAAGAAAAAAAAATGTGCCCACGTTATACACCCTGTTGCCTAGAATACATATTCCATAATTAATAATAATAATAAGTTCAATAGTTTAGGATTTTACCAAGCACTTACGTATTATTGACGCTCACTCACTGATCCTTTAAATAATCTATTACTTAATATAACTCAACATTTGATGTAGCGCAATTCTTTTCTCTATTCATTTTTTTGTATCTAAATTATTTTAAAAGTTTTTTTTTTGGGGGGGGTGCGAGTTTGGTTGCCGAGAATATATATTTTAGATGTTAACATTTGCAAAAAAATAATATGCGATGTTGCCGAGAATATATATATTCCAAAATTCATGATGATCCGTTCATTAGTTAAGGAGATTAACCTATATGTAGATATATATATATATAGATATATACACATACCTAACTTTATATATAGAAGGAAGAGGTAAATATATGCTTCAACTTGTGGGTTGAGCTCTCTAACAGGGGAATTAATAGTTACCACTTAGCATAAAGCATTACTCTTTGTAAAATAGAATTCAGCTTTCTAGGCAGTCGGTAATACGAATGGAAACAAAATATAATCATTGTTATTCACTTTACTTGGCTAAGATCAAAGTGTAGTATCTGTTTCGATGGATGCTACACTCCTTAGACCGGTACCGTCTTGGCCTCCGGGCCTTGATTCCACCGGTCTTTGGGATTGTCCTGTGCAGTTCTAGGGGGTCCAGTATATCAAAACTCATCGCAGCAAGGAAAATACATTTTTATCTAATATATAAAGTAAAGTCAGTCTGTTTCTAGATTCTTGTTATCGATAACTATCTCCCCCCCCTCCCCCCGCAATCAATATTTGATTTTGGTTCGTCAGTTCTTCTAGTGGATCGTTGCATCATGTTATTAAGAACAATAAAATGTAATCCGAGAAAATACTTTGTCCGGATCGGAATTATTTTCATACGAATATGTATGTCTATATACGGTCTGAATGTTGTCCAAGGCGACTTTAAACCTCGATATGGTAGGCATCGTCACTACTTCTTGTAGGCCGTTCTACGGAACGGAAGCACGGACAGAGAATGCTGCTTTTATTCTAATGAGATCAAAGTGAGTATGGTATATCCTTTGCTGGGTCCCGGATAATAATACGCCAAGGTATTTTATGTTTGTACGTACGTTATCACCTTTCACACACATAAAAAATAGCAAAGTGCAACAAGCCATGTAAACGGACAGCTAGAAGATGTGTATATCAATTTACCGTCTGAATTTTTTGTCCATGGCGACTTTGATCCTGGATATGCTAGCCATCGTCACTACCTCTGGTAAGCTGTTCCACGAGGCAGAAGCACGGGCAGAGATTGCTGCCTTTTCTTCTAATGAGATCAAAGTGATTATAGTACATCTTTTGCTGGGTCCCGTAGAAACCATCACTTGACACTGGGGTGAAAAGCTCAAAAGCTATATTTAAATTCTGACAAGACACACCTGAAGAAAGTCGGAGGTTACATCGGCCGAAACGTTGTGAGAATAATATCCAAAAATGAGAATAGTAGTCCGAATAATCAAAATAGTACAACATCCAATAGATTTGTTAACTATCTGGTTCAACTTCTGACGTCACGCGATTATGAAATTGACTTTCTACTCAAGTTCCAACTGAAATGATGTCGACTGACTGTGTATTAATAGTCTCTTCCTATGACGAAATTGAATACAACTTTATTTATACCAAGCGTTCCAGACGTTTGCTAGCTGACAGACCCTAAACTCTTCTGCCACACACCTAGCACTCCCGTCTCCAAGACTTACGAAGAACAAATTCTTGCTATGAGGATCGCTATAAATAGATACACTGCATTTTATTATGGTTGATTTCGGTACACTACAAGACTCGCGAGAACAACAAGAACACATGAAAAGGAGACATGCTAGACTCAAAAATGTCCTTCTACATGGATTCAAATAAATCTTTTCAAAGATTAAAGTGCGTTTAAAGAATGCGATTATATATATATATATATATATATATATATATATATATATATATATATATATATATATATATATATATATACTAATGTTGTACTAATTTTGTACTAAACCTATATTTGTACTAACATATATATATAGAAGGACTTAACCATCCGGCTCTCTTCAGCTTATGTTAAGTCTTTGGTACGACTCGACTAAGGATTAACAAATTAACTTAACAAATCTTACCAAAATACTGAAAGTGCAGCATCAGTAAATAATATATATATATATATATATATTTATTTTTTGTTTGGTACAGAAAAATTAGTACAACATTAGTACCGTCGGTTTCAAGCTCAGAAGGACTTAACCATCCAGCTCTCTTCAACTTATGTTGTCACCTGTTTCAGAAATGTGAATTCACGTGTCACTCTCGTTTGCTTTAGAGTGTTATGTATATTTGTTTAAAATTAGTGTTAGGGAGGTTTAATAAGGTTTGATAAAAAAAGGAGGTGAAATGTAACAGTTGCGATTTAAAATTGGAAAGAAATTTAAAAATATAAAAAAATGTAAAAATATCTCTATACAAATATATATATATATATATATATATATATATATATATATATACTAGTAGAATACACATCCTATGGCATGTATAAGCAATAAATATTAATGTTTTTTCTTTCTTTACAGGGAGGGGCAGTATAGCACCTGCCTTTTACAAAAGAAAAAAAAATGTGCCCACGTTATATCCCCTGTTGCCTAGAATACATATTCCATAATTAATAATAATAATAAGTTCAATAGTTTAGGATTTTACCAAGCACTTACGTATTATTGACGCTCACTCACTGATCCTTTAAATAATCTATTACTTAATATAACTCAACATTTGATGTAGAGCAATTCTTTTCTCTATTAATTTTTTTGTATGTAAATTATTTTAAAAGTTTTTTTTTGGGGGGGAGGTGCGAGTTTGGTTGCCGAGAATATATATTTTAGATGTTAACATTTGCAAAAAAATAATATGCCGATGTTGCCGAGAATATATATATTCCAAAATTCATGATGATCCGTTCATTAGTTAAGGAGATTAACCTATATGTAGATATATATATAGATATATACACATACCTAACTTTATATATAGAAGGAAGAGGTATATATATGCTTCCAACTTGTCGGTTGAGCTCTCTAACAGGGGAATTAATAGTTACCACTTAGCATAAAGCATTACTCTTTGTAAAATAGAATTCAGCTTTCTAGGCAGTCGGTAATACGAATGGAAACAACATATAATCATTATAATTCACTTTACTTGGCTAAGATCAAAGTGTAGTATCTGTTTCGATTGATGCTACACTCATTAGACCGGTACCGTCTTGGCCTCCGGGCCTTGATTCCGTCGGTCTTTGGGATTGTCCTGTGCAGTTCTAGGGGGTCCACCTTCCCAGGCTTTACCTTCTCACCCTTCGAGAAGGGGTTAGTTTATTGCTAATCGCCTGAGGCGCCCCTACCGGGTAATGCCGACGGGGCTGCCCGGGCATTTTTTCTAGGCCAGAGTGCTCAACCTCTAGGTCGCTGACTTTTTAATCCCACTTTCCGACCTTGTGTCACATCTTACCATTGTTGGAGGAAGATAAAAAAAATTTTTTTTTTGATTCAATTTACTTCCTTAGCGTAAAGAGTAAGAGGTCCCAACAGCTTGAAATTCTCGTCACATCTAGGCACACTGAAGAACTGTGATACGGCGAAATAGCAGTCAGTGGACGACATATACATACATAAATAAACCAAAATCATTGGCGCCCCTATTGAACCCACTCAATGACTCTGGTTTCATGTTTACAGCATTTTTCAGATCTGGTAGAACTATTATGATGCTCATCATCATCATCATCATCATCATCATCATCATCATCATCATCATCATCATCATCTAGTCGTGGTAGTGTCATGAATTTTCTTGACTCTCTCACGCCATCTCACTCTATCCGCCATCACACCAGGTGGTTAGGGTTCATAGGTGCATTATCAGTCCTCTGCTTGTTGATTGACGTCAGTTCTGTGTGGTCTCCCCACTGAACTTCTTCCTTGTTTTGCCATCCACAAAAGAACATCGCTGATGATTTCATCTTTAACCCTCCAGCAGTGACCAACCAATCTCGCTCTTCTCTCACTAGTCACGGCTGAGATCTGAGGAACGTGGCCGTAAAGTTGCACCCTTGTGGAGTGTTACCTCCAAGAGATATTAAGAGCATTTCGTAGTATTTTGGTGTACACATCGTCAAGTTTCTTCAATCTTTTGGTCAAAGTCCAAGTGCTAGTTCTATATACGAGAACTTATGTAACAATGGCTTCAAAAGAAGTCACGTTTCATCTTGGTAGGAAAATTTTATTTCCAGATTGCTTTCACCTTGTTCGTACATTTAGCTCACTCTCGATGCAATTTCCCTTTGCAACATTACTTCCAAGATAGATAAACACATTGACATTTTCTAACTGTATATATATATATATATATATATATATATATATATATATATATATGTGTGTGTGTGTGTGTGTGTGTGTATGTGTGTGTGTGTAAAGGAGTAAGGCTACCAACATTTGTAAAAAGTTTTTTTCAACATTTATTTATTATTTTATTATTTTATAATTTTATAATTTGATATAACGCGTTTCAAGCGGTGGTCCGCTCTCATCAGATATGTAAATCTTTTGAAGAAATGGCTTTCGACTTGAAAGAGTGTTGTTTCATTTGAGAAAATGTGTTATTGCTTGGCTTTTTTTGCACATGTGTGGGTATGCGGGTGTGTGTGTGTAGGTGTTTTGATATTTTTATATCTTTTATTTTTATTATTTATTTATGGTCTAAGTCGTGTGTGTTTATTAAGTACGTGTTATTTTGACCTTTATTTTATCGGTCATCTTTGTTTCTTGGAGTGCTTGGATTTTCTTTTGAAATTTATTATTTTTTATTGCCCTGTCGCCAAATTATATATATAATCGGTAGACAATCAGGATCTCGGAAAATGCGGGCAAAAATAAGCAGTTATAAAATTAATAAACAAATTCGAAAATTTAAGTCTAGAATGGGATCAACCCATCAATTAAAAATATCGTTTTGGAAACTGAAGACAAAGGATACGGTGTAGAATAACGTCAACGAGTTTAATATAAACTCAGGAAAAACAAAAAAAAAAGACCGGGAATTGTGAAGGTTTACCAAATGTGAAATAAACTAAAAGAATAGCATGATTTCTGTACGACATACAAAGTCTTGCGGCTGTTATTTAAGTCTTGCGGCTGTTATTTAAGTCTTGCGGCTGTTATTTAATCTTCAACTGTTCTACCATAATTCCATCAAATATTTAATCCGGGAAAATTGTTTGACTAGCAGGGCCCATGGATCTTCCACAGTTGTATCCTTTATCTGTTGTATATTGTTTCTGTGCTTAAAAATATTTCTATTCTATGGATGTCCGGCGCGAACGCAGACCCCACAATATCAATTTACCACCTTTGTTCGAACTGAAACATACTCACTACTTATCTAAGTTAATGTAGCTTCAGAATTCTTCTGTTTATGGGGGCCTATCTCTAAAATCCTCATAGGAGTTTGTGACACACTTCCATCTTATGGACGTCTGGCGTGAATGCAAACCCAACGATATTATTGCATAATCTTTGAACAGAACAGATACTACACTTTGATCCTAGCCCAAGTTATTTATCTTCCTCCCACAGCGGTAAGATGTGACACAAGGTCGGGAAAATGGGATTTGAAAAGCCAGCGCCCGAGAAGTTGACAACTCTGGCCTACAAAATATGCCTGGGCAGCCCCGTCGGCATTCCCTGGTAGGTGCGCCTCATGCAGTAAGCGATAAACTTACTCCATCCCAAAGAGGGGAGGCAAAGCCTGGGAAGGTGGACCTCCTAGAACTGCACAGGACAAACCCAAAGACCGGCGGAATCAAGACCCGAAGGCCAAGATGATAGTGGTCTATGGGGTGCAGTATCCATCGGAACAGATACTACACTTTGATCCTAGCCCAAAGGCCAAGAAAGTATTTTAGTTTGAGTTTCATGTTTTGCATTGCATCTTCAGCTATCGGGCGATCCTAAAAAAAGGTATGGTAGGTGATAACGTACGTACTAATATAAAATTGCCTAAGCGTATTATTATGTAGATGTATTCTCCTTAAGTTGCACGGTATACAACGTTCTATCCTTAATAGACTTAGTTTAATGAAGCTTTAAAAAATCCTTCCGTTGCTGATTGGTAGGTTTTTTTGACTAACAAGCGTTTGATCCTTTTTATTTTTTTACTTTGTTCACCCCAAACAAGGCAAGTTTCCTCTGTAAGCAGCTACTGAGAATTACGGAGAAAGTTTTTTTATGGGGGGGGGGGGTCATCCTAAATAACGAGCTGTGCAGCGAGATGCTTGTTCACATTAGTTTTAATTGTCTGCATGTCGGTACAGTCGGGGAAACAGAGAGCAGTTAGGGAGTTTCAAAGACCAGCAGCTCGAGGAAAGAAGCTGCTGGAGTAGAAGGCTCTCCGGTATCTAGGGACCTCTACAATGAATGGATGGGATTTAGCTAATTGTCGAGTTGATCGAGGGTATTTACGTCGAGAGGGCACTAGAACAGCCACTTCATCGAAGCACATTCCATTGAAGTACTTGTAAAACAAGCACAAGGATGCAACATTGAAGCGATGGGACAGGGACTGAAGCTTGCTATATAGTGAGGGACCTATTAGATTAGCAACTCTTTTTTGTACCTTGTCTAAGTAGGGGAGACTAATGGATGATGCATCAGCCCAGATGTGACAACAATACTCCATGCATCAGGTGGATGGTGGCTTTGATGAGATATATGGTACTGTCAGGTGTGAGAAGTTTACTAGCACGGTAGAAGAAGCCCACCTTCTTTTCAGCAGCCTTGGCAATGTCTTCTATGTATTTGTACCAATTCATGCTACCTGTGAATGTTAGGCCAAAGAGGTTGAACGTTGGACTCTAAGGTAGAGTGCTTCTTTCCATGGCAATCGGTGGTTGAAGAGGTTTCTTGTAGTTGTTGAAGGAAAGTAGCTTTTTCTTAGCAACATTAAATGTTATCATCCATTTATGACCCCATTCCACTACAGACTGGGGGTCACTTTCGAAGGATTCAGCCATTGCCTTGGATATGAGCACGTCCGTTTTACCCCCATTACGAGAGTAGAGTGTGGTGTTGTCAGCAAATATACCCATCTCAGACACAATATCATCAGGGAGATCGTTTATGAAAATCAGGAACAGTAAAGGTCCAAGGATCGATCCCTGGAGTACACCTGCATTTATGTCATGTTGTTTGGATGAGCGGCCATCGAGGACAACCTGGATTTTTCTTTTGGCTAGAAAGGATCTAATTATATCAAATATTCGTGCAGTAATATAAATTGATTTTTATGAGGAGACCGTTGCAGTTGGACAGATTTTTTTATTAAAATAAAATTAATTTAAATATGAAAATAAAAAAAGTCTATCAAAAATCAAATAATTATTGGATTTGACCTAAAATCTTTGGTACGTATCGAATGTTTAATGTTGTTTTGTTTCTAATTTCAATAATTGATTTTGATTAATTGAACGAAAAAACTTAAACTAAAACTTTAATTTAGTTAAGCTTATTTTTAACATACTGGTGAGATATTAGCACTGGTCAGGCTATGCCGATTTCTTCCAAAGGAGGAAGTTTACAGTCAATATCAAATGTATATCCTGGTCATTGGAAGATGACATATAGGGCCTTGCATTCCCAAATGGTCACCATCTTGTACTGACCAGGCTCCACGTTGTTTAACTTCGGTGATCTAATGAGAACCGGTGTGTCAACACAATTATGCCGTGTGTATATATATATATATATATATATATATATATATATATATTAGTATTTCATGTATCCACATAAAATTTTATAAGGAGATATAATTTTTTTATGTATCAATTTTCAGTATTTACTTCAACAGTGCTCGATACGTAAGTAGAGCTAGGTAGTAAGCTATGAAAATATATTTATGGCAATTAAGCTACACAGAGGCTCCCGCGTTTCATCCCTGGGGGGAATCTTCAGGCTAAAATATATATTATTTTGAAACCCCCTTTAAATATTTTTTAAAACTCAACAGATACTAACTTGAATAATTTTGTAATGTTTTTTACTATTAAGACTAATCCGAGCAAAATTTGTAACAACAAAAATTAATTTATGAACTCAAAATTTTATTCAACCAAATATTTTTTAAATCAACTTATATCATTTTCTGTGTTTTTTTTACATTTTTCATTTCAACAAATCAATTTCGATGATTTAGAGTTCACTTATTTGGCATAATAGTAAGTGTTCACCAATGAACCGGAATGCCAGGGTTCAGTCCTTGGTCAAGTCATACCAAAGACTTAAAAATGGTATTAGATGCTTCCTTATTAAACACTCAGTATTATAAGGTAAGAATCATGGGTAAATGGAGCGATCCACGGAAAGGAGTGGCACCATTTCTGTGTAGTCGTCTATGAAAAGGGAACCTTTATGCCGTCCTCGACTACAGTCAATTCATTTATTGTATTTTTAAGATCTACTAACTAAACTCAACAAATAGAATAGCGATTAATTACTGAAGTGATTCTGGTAAAAAAGATGATTTGGCTGTTACTTGCCGAACATTGGAAAAATGCTGAAATGAAGCATAGATAAGACAGCATATATATGTACTGAAATTATAATACTGGAAATGTTTGTTGCCAAACTAAGTGTATTTGCGGCTTAATTAAAAGACCAACTATTGATAAAACGAGCCCCTTTAACGTTTGAACTAGACGACTTCCTATAAGCATGTGATTCCAGTGAAGTCTTAGTTAAAACGAAGAGAAGATCCCTTAGGATGTTGATAAGACAGAGACTACATTAAAAAGAAAACAAAGTTTTTTTTGCCTTCAATTCACCTAAATTAAGTGCCTGGTGATTGCTCAAATAGAATTGTCTTGCCCAATCAGTTGCGGCTATTTTAGAATACAAGGGCGATAATTCATCGTCATAATCAAATCAATCAAATCAAATTCATTTGACAAAAAATAGCAAAGTGCAACAAGCCATCTGAATGTTTGTTCAAACATGGATACGGTAGTCATCGTCACGACAAAGGGAGATAATTATTTAGGAAGAAAAAGGGAGGTAACCCTTTGTTTATATATTAGTTCAGACAACGAATATTAAAGAACCCTGTTTTTGCTTCTTAGTCTTGTTGTATGTGAACAATATGTGTAAATCTACTAGTTTTTTTTAATCTCTATTCATATATATATTTCTATGTATAAGATTCACTCCTAAACTATTAACCGATCATAATGAAGTATGGAACATAGGTACTAGGCGTGTGGATGAGTAATGTAGGCTATATTTAGTTTAATTTGGTTTTATGAAAAGGAGCCAGAAGGGGTAGAATTCAGATACCTCTGATAAGTATTAGACATCAATTAATAAATCTTCCCCAAATGTCAGTTTCTTTGAAGTATTTGAAAAGTTTTTTAGGGGCCATAATATTGGCAGAACCTCCCATTTGAAAATGCAAATACTTTAGATTTGCATTAAATTTGATCAGTTGTCATTAGACACCAATTAAGCAAGGTTCCCTGGGAGGTGAAGCTGGTTAAGTGGATAGCGACACGTACTGAGGACCTGGGTGTTCCAAGTTCGAATCCAGTCGGTTCCACGTTACCACTTTCACTTCGGGATGTTGGCAACCTTCTCACAGCCCTTCCCGTAAGTCCCCGATGTCTTTCCAGAAAGATTTCTAACTAGAACGGGGAAGCTAATGCCAACACCAGAATCATCTGGTTCATGCGAAAGAAAAAGAAGAAGGAAGATTCCCTGAATTTTAGTTTCTTCTTGAGACCTCTTAAATTTTTAAGACTTTTAAAAATCTAAATCATGTAATGAATTTTGATCAAAATTGGAATAAAGATTCTAGAGATAAGGTTTAGTAGCATTATATATTGATTTTAATATTTGTAAGGGGACATAAAAGTGGTACAGAACTGTTCTGTTCAGGGAATTAATTTTACCTGTGGCGGTTATTTATACGCTTAACCTAAATATCTCCGAACGACACTGCACCTTATCCAATGTAATGAAGTTTTACTTCTTACAGAACGAACCTTAAATTAGCAGAACTTTTTAAACATTTTTTATCCAGTCCAAGAAATAGTGAAAACGGAGAAAGTAGTTGCTTAATCATCTCAACATGGCCAGACGCTGCTGACGTATCGTTTCCTTTCAAAGGTTTCCTCACAATTTATAAAAGTGCTATAATAATATATGTCGTTTTTTTCTTCTTCTCTTTCGTCGAGTATAACGGATGTAAATATTTATTTAGCTATCGTTTTTTTTCTTATCTTTATAGGGCCTATCTGAAAACCTGGCAGACATTTAAAATCATATTAAAGAATATTTATATATATATATATATATATATATATATATATATATATATATATATATACAACTTTGTAGGGTACTTTTCAGGGTAATTTCGGTTAAAAATGTAAAAGGAATAAATGTAACGTCTATAAAAAAAAAATGAAACGTTTCTTTAAAAAGTGAATAAGCGAAGCCCTCCACCATTTCTTTTCTTCCTCGCACCCCTCCCACAGATCTTGGATTGATAGATTTTCGAAATGTGAATTTTTATCCTTTTTTTCAGGAGTTAGGGTTAGGGTTAGTGTAATCAAATATTAAGTTGTCTCTGAAGATTCCGCAAAGCAGTGATGAAATTAATGATTACATATAATAGACCGGGTCTTTTCAGTTTTTCCATATAGCTTATGATTCCGCAAGGATGAAACGTATACGTATGTACATAATATTAAAATATTTATTATCAAAATAATTATTTGTAGCCCCTTCTCAGCTGGGCTCTTTAATGAGTAATAATAGAAGCTGTCAAATCTAAGCTATAAATGCAAGTTCCTTCCTGTTATGACGGCTGACTATAGCTGTCTGCCAACATGACACATAAATAGGGTTTGTTTCTCATCTCGTCCGTAGCCTCATTGGTTAGAGCTCTCGGAAGTAGATATAATGATTCTCTTGTTCAAGGGTTCGAATCGTGCGATTGGTTTGAATGGTTATCTTTACACTGATGATTCCACAAGGATGAAACGTATATGTAAGTGAATAATAATAATAAAAAAAATATTTATTTTTAAATAATTTTATATATATATATATATATATATATATATATATATATATATATATATATATATATATGTGTGTGTGTGTGTGTGTTGAATTGAATGTTTATCTCTACACAGATGATTCTACAAGGATGAAACGTATATTTATTATTAAAATCTTTTAAAAATATATATATTATTTCAATTGACACTATACATTGGCATGATCTTCCATCGATACCTTCGGTCTCACAAAAACACTGGAGACTCAACCTAGAGGGCAAAATCTACCAAATGTAACGATTCTTCAGTTAATATTTTTGAAAAAAAACCAAAACCAGTTACATTCAGGAGTTACGTGCCCGAGGAAGACTTATGGAAGTCGAAAACGTTTGTAGTTTCGGCGAGTTCCTATTCACACTTGAACAGAACGTTAGATCGTTGGTCGACAACTTGAAAAGATGGATCAAAAAAGAAACAAACAGGAATTGTCACTGTTGTTTAATCAAACATGCATCAACGAAGAAATGCTGCCTAAGTATACAAATATATATATATACACACATATACATATACAAGCATCCGGTCAGCTGTTTCGTCGTTTTACAACTCATCAGTATGTCTAGACATACCAAGCGTATCAACTCTCAAGCATCGAAACCTAGATAACTTCCAACTGTGGCCAGTGGTGCCGAATAATCTCACCATCTGCGCTAACAAACTAGAAAGTGGGGAAAGTATATCATTTGCACATATATATATATATGTGTGTTGTGTTTATATATATATATATACATATATATATATATATATATATATATATATATATATATATATATATATATATATATACGGTGAGTCAATGAAAAATAGTTAGACCTGTAAATGGAAACAGATCAATATCTTCAGTTGTTCAGAACAAGGAGCATTTAGTAAATAAAAATATTTATTCTTCTCTTTCAACTGCATTCCTTAAGCACGGCTTTTCAAAGATCAAAATCTTATCATCAGAGAAAGTAGTTATTGATAAGTTGACAGATAAGAACAGTCAATATATATATATATATATGTGTATATATATATATATATATATATATATATATATATATATATATATATGTACATTTCTTTGTAATTTTACCTGTAATAAATTTTATTTTTTTAAATAAGAAGAAAATGTTCATGCTTTTTGCTTGACTTCTATATGAGATCTTTTGTAAAAGGTGCCAAAGACAAAAAATATTGGAATTAAGAAGTAAAAACTAAGAAAATTAAAAAGTTCTTGATCATCTTAGAAACGATCGTACTCCTAATTATTGTTGATCTGGATTTCTTCATTTGCACTGAACTAAATAATGTTATAAATTTATTTCTCTTAACTTATTCTCTCTCTCTCATATAACATAAGCAAAAGAATCTCCCACCTTTCATCCAGCTCTGAGATTTTCCAATAAGCTGGCTCATATGACAACAAAGCCCTCCGCGAAAGCGGTTATAGAGAAGAAGTCTCTTACAAACCCAGCCAACCTACCAGACAACACAAACACAATAGAAAAAGAAATATTATCTGGTTTACTACACCCTATTCCCTCAATGTCAAATGTAACATAGGTTAACAATTTCTTTTATTAATAGATAACACTTTCCACAAACTAATAAGCTTCATAAACACTTTAATAAAATACAGTCAAAACAAGTTATTCTTGTTGACCCTTCGTAGGATCCCTTCTAGCCTCTAAACCCACAACCCCAATCATTCCCCCAACCCTCGCCGCTCATGCAGAAAAGGGGAAACTTTCCCTCCAGGAGGAAACCTTCTTGCACAATAAGATCCATAGTGTACGAAGCCAAAGTCATATCCGGTGTAAACTTCAAGAAAGAAGAAATTTAAATCGGAATGACTCAAGGAACTTTCAAAGAAAGGCTCTATGCCTACACTAACACTTTCAAATATCCCAGAAAAAAAACATAGCACCTCCCAAGCAACTACCATATGGGTGCTCAAGAAGTCAAGTACACCCTATGATAATCGATAAACAAAAGCCTTATAGCCCTACCTCCAGGAATTGCTCACTATGTACCACTGACAACTTCAGGATCCTACAGGCAATCAATAACCCTTCCATAATCTGTATGAAAATCAAGACATGTCTTCAAAGAAGAAAATTTCTATTAGTCAAATGGACTAACAACGAAAATATATAACTCACTGAGAGTCCCTTCCATACATAAGTCTAAAGAACTCCACATCATATGTAAAATATAAGGCCTATTTCCCCTACGCCACTCAAGACATTTCCAATTATTTTCAAATTAATTCTTTTATACAATATAACACTCCCTCCCTCGTATAGATTATATTATACTTATCACATCCACATTTCCCTTACCAACCGAAATACAACCTACACTCACACCCTCGTAATTTGTACTCCATACCTATCACAAATAACATAAATTATTAGATATCTCATCATATTCAAAGAAATTCTTATATATTAAGTCTTACTACTCAATTATCTCGAAATATATTCATCGAATACCCTTAAATAAAAAGAAAAAAATATATACGACCAAAATCTAAATCTTACCGATTCACACAGACCCTCCGATAAGCTCATAAACGTTTTAGATATAAGCTAACAGAGTTAATTAAACACAAGTATCTCACACGAACCAATACAGGCACCACACATGATGATAGCAAGCTTATATTGACCCATCCACTTATTTTGATATCCCTTAGAAATTTTTTTTTTACTGATGAAGATACTCCCTCGATTAAATCACGCCCCCAAATAGCTAATAAACTAGGATTATAACAATAGTTTTACACTCAAATATAAGCACTATCCCAGAATTATAAAAAAGTAACATAAATATAACACTTAAACCCTTTAATAAAAAGAATACAATCCCACCTAAAATCTAACCCACTCACTGACAAATAAACAACACCACACACCATCACCCTTAAATATGAATGTATCATTGAAGCAGAGAAACATACAACATCCATTATCAACAATTAATTTATTCTAACTAATACTTAGTTACGATTAAAACCCATATAAACATACAGTCCATCCCTATTGACTCGGTATTTTTTTCCAAAAAGGACGCTTGAGTAAACTCACCGGAAGACGTTACGGTGATCTTTGAACTTCATTCTTCGATCTGTTTTTATTTCATGAGATGCTGACGATTTGAATTGGGCTCTAACGACCTTTTGAACAGAAGTAAAAGGTAAACCTATCTCAATGAAACCATGGTACGTCTCTGAAGTATGTAGCGTATAGTTTTTAAATAAATAATTTGTATATTAGCGCTCACACTTTTTTCCAAACATTTACTTTTTTTCGACATACACCAGTGCACTATATATATATATATATATATATATATATATATATATATATATATATAATTATTAATGACAATATATGTATTAGCATATACTATCAGTGCCCTTTTACTTTGCAGTCTCCTTAAAAGATTCAGCTCAATGATTGTCAATTAGTGACAACAGAGCAAATATAAGTCAGGTTCATATTATATTCCAATAACCATGTTTTTATTTTATTATTTTTGTTGTTATATTTTCACATTTCCCAAAAACATAACATTTCTGTGAGATATATTTTTCTGATGATTGTGTAATGTTGCAGAGACGATATTGACATAAAAGTGTTGTTTGGCACAAGACAAATGAAACGGGCCGTAAGATATATATATGTTTTTTTTTGGAAATGTGAAAAAATAAAAATAAAAATAATAAAATAAAAACATGGTTATTGGAATATAATATGAACCTAACCTATATATATATATATATATATATATATATATATATATATATATATATATATATATATATATATATATATATATATACATGACGTCAAGCTGCCGAAATAGGTGTTTAAATTATCACTGTTTATTTAGCTATCCAGCGGTGGCCGAGTGGTTCTAGGTGTCGGAATTGAGTAGGGTTTCGAATCATGCGATCAGTAGTGAATAGATATATCTCTATGCTGATGAGTCCCGATTAAAAAGGACGAAACATATACGTACATAGATAATAAACAAAAAACAAATATTTATTATTAATATATCCGCACGTACACGTGAGAGAGTGAGATAAAAACGTATCAATGTATTATGATTGCAGTCATTAAACATCTGTTGTGATCAGTCCCCAGGGAGAAAAGTTATTCCGTGGGAAAAAGATCCCTCCCCCTTATTCCTCCTCCTCCTCCTCCTCCTCCCAAATCGTAGTGTTCAACTTGTGTTGCCATAATCAGCGCAACTCCTTTACCCATTTTTGGCCACCCTGACATTTTACAACGACTCTAGAGGTGGGCATAACTATTAAGATTTGAAAGGCTCAGACTTCAATTTCGATGAGAAGGAGGAGGAGGAGAAGGAAGAGGAGGAGGAGAAGGAAGAGGAGGAGGAGGAGGGGAAGAGTAGGGGGAGGGGGAGGGGGTGTTAAAATGAAAAGCAAGAACAAGGTTTCAAACAGTAACCGTCTAAACCTTTTTTATGTTTTGATTGTGAACATATCAGTTTAGAAATATATTTAGAATTAAAATATTCCAATCGATTCTTCGTCTTCTTCTTCTTCTTCTTTTTCTTCTTCTTCTTCTTCTTCTTCTTCTTCTTCTTCTTCTTCTTCTTCTTCTTCTTCTTCTTCTTCTTCTTTATCCGATTTATTTTTGAACAGGCCCCTAATTAGTCTCCTATAAGAGGGTGGGGCTTGCCTGTCAGTCTTGATCAAAGGCTTCCACTCCAGGCTCGGCGGTTACGAAGATCTAAGTTTGTAATCCCCAGGGCTGTACGGTCACATTTACACAGCTCATCCCAAGAAAACTTCGGTCTTCCAGTCTGCCGACTTGATGCAATGGACATGTTTCTGACCTGGGAGATCTGGCTGGAACTTTGCTCGACATGGCCAAGCCATCTCATCCTGCCCAGCTTAAGGACATCAGTTAGTTCCCGTATACCAAGCCTAGAGAGAAGAGTCTTGAAAAGAGTGTCGTCTTCTGACCTGACATGACAGATCCATCTAATCATGGCTCTTTCGTTGGAAATATATATATATATATATATGACTTGACTTGACTTGGTCCCTTAACCCCCTCCTGGGTCGTAGGGGCGCTGCACCAATGAACTCCACACCAGCTGTCTCCACTTCTGACGGTCATGGGCAATGGACTGGGTTGTAGCGAAGTTGTAGCCCGTCCACTCTTTGATGTTGTCCGTCCATCTTTTGTGTTGTCTACCTCTCCTTCTCTTGCCTTGCACTGCTCCCTGAAGGATGGTTTTGGAGAGACCACTGCCCCTTGTCACGTGACCATACCATCCAAGCTTTCTTTTTCTTACAGTTGTCAGCAAATCTTCGTAGTTGTTCAGATTTGCGTTGATGAGCGCGCGAACTTCTTCGTTTGTGACACGGTCTGAGTACGAGATGCCAAGCACTCTTCTGTAGCATCTCATTTCTACACATATATATATATATATATATATATATATATATATATATATATATATATATATATATATATATATATATATATATTAAGAACACAGATCAATATTTGCAATATATCACTTGCGAAACAAAATTCAGTAGGAGAGTAGAAAGTGACTAACTTGAGTTTACTTTCGACAGCCTCGTAACTCTTGCTTCCCTTATTTTGTCCTTTAGTCCTCACATTCCATGAGTGATGTTTCTGACAAAGGGAGAAGAATTGCTGTTTTCTGGGTCGGAATATATCCATCTAACACTTATCGTTGACTAGTTTTTGACCTTGAAGTAGTATTGTTTGTTTTTTTTTAGCTCTTTACATCAAGTGGCTTCATGCCTTGTCTGGAGCGACTTCCATAACAAAAAAAAATCGTTAACATCATCATATTCGGTTTAAGGTCTGTTTTACATAGTGGCATGGCTAAGACGGCTTAAAGAAATTGACTTTTAAACTAACCTATCTCTGGCCAGGTTTTTATTTATCCCTCTTACTCTCAAGTCTATTTTCAAATCAAATCAAATTTATTTGGCAAAATGTAGCATAGTGCAACAAGCCATGTAAAGAGTCTGAATGTCTAAGTCTGCTTTAAACGTGGATATGGTAGTCATCGTCACACCCTCCTCTGGTAAGTTGATCCACGGAGCAGAAACACGGACAGAGAATACGTTTTTTTTTCTTCTATTTAGCCAAAAGCGACTGTGGAAAATTTTTTTACGGGTACCCGCAGAGACCATGATTTGGTGCTAGGGGGAAACACTCTTCAAAAGTTAGATTTAGATTCCTGTTGATGATATTGTATGCCAGAATCAAGTCTCCTCACATTATCCGCTGCTCAAATCTGATTTTTTATCACTCTGTCCCTTATTTTCTTTGACCTTCTCCTGTTAACTGGTCTACATCTACTAATCCAAGAACCATCAACCATTCTTTCAACGTGGCCATACCATCGCAGTCTCCTGTTCTGCACACATCTCCCTATACATGTATGTAATAAAGAAAGTAAAGAATAAAAGGAGTGGGATCGCCCATTATAAACAAAAATCGATATCATCAGGGATAGTAATATTATTGTTATGGTGTGATGTTTATCTACCTTATTTTGGAAAACTATGGATTCTTCCAGACACTATGAATAGAGTCATAACTAAGTGGCAGTCATTGGTGCCATTCATTTGCTGTTCAGTGAAGATGACGGACATACCAGTCAAGGTTCCGATCTCGACAATCAGTCCGGCAGGAACTGGCTATTTCGGTGGCCTTTTATCTGCTGGGCTGAGGTATACTGTCCTGGATTTTCCTTGTCTCTCCTCTTTGGGGAGAAGTGAGTTTATTGCTTGCTTCCTGAGGCGCCCGGATAAAGGAATCCATGATCATTGATCCATGATACATATCCATGATACATGAGTCAAATCCATGATACATATCAATGATACATGATACATATCCATGACCTATGATACATATCCATGATACATATCCATGATACATGATACATATCCATGATACATATCCATGATACATATCCATGATACATGATACATATCCATGATACATGATACCTGATACATATCCATGATACATATCCATAATACATGATACATATCAATGATACATTATATATATCAATGATACATGATACATATACATGATACATATCCATGATACATGATACATGATACATATCCATGATACATGATACATATCCATGATACATATCCATTATACATATCCATGATACATGATACATATACATGATACATATCCATGATACATGATACATATGCATGATATATATGTATGATACATATCCATGATACACGATACATATCCATGATACATAACGTATCTATGATACATGATACATATCCATGATACATATACATAATACATGATACATATCCATGATACATATCCATGATGCAAGATACATATCCATGATACATATCCATGATGCATAATACATATTCATGATACATACCCCGTGATACATATCCATGATACATATCCATGATACATGATGCATATCGATGATACATGATCATGACCCATATGCATGATACATGATACATATCCACGATACATATCAATGATACATGATACATATCCATGATACACATCCATGATACATATCCATGATAAAAGATACATATCCATGATACAAGATATATATCCATGATACATATCCATGAAACATTACACATATCTATGATACCTGATACATGATACATGTCTATGATATGTGATATATAATACATATCTATGATACATGATACATGATACATATCCATGATACATATACATGATACATATCCATTATACATGATACATATCCGTGATAGATATCCATGATACATGATACATATCCATCGTATGATACATGATACATATCCATGATACATAGTACATATCTATGATACATGATACATATCCATGATACATATCCATGATACATGATACATATCTATGATACATATCCAAGATACATGATACATATCCATGATACATGATACATGATACATATCCATAATCCAAGATACATATCCATGATACATGATATATATCCATGATACCTATCTATGATACATGATGCATATGCATGACCATGATACATATCCATGATACATGATACATATACATGATACATGATACATCTCCATGATACACATAATTGATACATGATACATATCCATGATACATGATACATATGCATGATACATATCCATGATACATGATACATATCCATGATACATATCCATGATGATACATATCAATCGTATGATACATGATACATATCCATGATACATGATACCTATCTATGATACATATCCATGATACATGATGCATATGCATGACACATGATACATATCCATGATACATATCGATGATACATGATACATATCAATGATACATGATACATGATACATATCCATGATACATATCCATGATACATGATACATATCCATGATACATGACAAATGATACATATCCATGATACATGATACATATCCAAGATACATGATACATATCTAAAATACATGATACATGATACGTATCCATGATACATATCCATGATACATATACATATCAATGATATATGATACATGATACATATCCATGATACAAATCCAGGATACATCATACATGATACATAATACATATCTATGATACATGATACATATCCATGATACATATACGTGATACATGATACATATCCATGATACATGATATAAATCCATGATACATATTACATATCCATGATACATGATATATATCCATGATACATATCCATGATACATGATACATATCCATGATACATGACACATTATGCATGATACATATCAATGATACATATCCATGATACATAACACATATCTATGATACATGATACATGATACATATCAATGATACATATCAATAATATAACACATATCTATGATACATGATACATATCAGTATAATTGATACATGATACATATACATGATACATGATATATATCCATGATACATATCCATGATACATGATACATATCCATGAATACATATCCATGATAAGTGATACATATCCATCGTATGATACATGATACATATCAATGATACATGATACATATCCATGATACATATCCATGATACATGATACATATCTATGATACATATCCATATCTATGATACATGATGCATATGCATGACCCATGATACATATTCATGATACATACCCATTATACATGATACATATCAATGATACATGATACATGATACATATCCATGATATATATCCATCATACATGAAACATATCCATGATACATGATACATATCCATCGTATGATACATGATATATATCCATGATACATGATACATATCCATGATACATGATACATATCCATGATACATATGCATGACACATGATACATATCCATGATACACGATACATGATACATATCTATGATCAATGATACATATCCATGATACATAATACATATCTATGATACATATCAATGATACATGATACATATCCATGATACATGATACATATGCATGATACATATCCATGATACATGATACATATCCATGATACATATCCAAGATACATGATACATGATACATATCCATGATACATAACCATGATACATATCCATGATACATATCCATGATACATGATACATATCCATGATCTATGATACATATACATGATACATAATACATATCCATGATACATGATACATATCCAAGACACATGATACATATCCATGATACATGATACATATGCATGATACATATCCATGATACATGATACATATCCATGATACATGGTACATATGCATGATACATATCCATGATACATGATACATATCCATGATACATATCCAAGATACATGATACATGATACATATCCATGATACATAACCATAATACATATCCATGATACATATCCATGATACATGATACATATCCATGATCTATGATACATATACATGATACATAATACATATCCATGATACATGATACATATCCAAGACATATGATACATATCCAAGATACATGATACATATACATGATACATATCCATGATACATATCCATGATACATGATACATATCAATGATACATGATACATATCCATGATACATAATACATATCCATGATACATGATACATATCCATGATACATATCTATGATACATGATACATATCAATGATACATAGTACATATCCATGATACATGATACATATCCATGATACATATCCATGATACATGATACATATCTATGATACATATCAATATCTATGATACATGATGCATATGCATGACCCATGATACATATCAATGATACATTATACATGATACATATCCATGATACATATCCATCATACATGATACATATCCATCGTATGATACATGATATATATCCATGATACATGATACATATCCATGATACATATCCATGACACATGATACATATCCATGATACACGATACATGATACATATCCATGATCCATGATACATATCCATTATACATAATACATATCTATGATACATATCAATGATACATGATGCATATGCATGACATGATACATATGCATGATACATATCCATGATACATGATACATATCCATGATACATGATACATATGCATGATACATATCCATGATACATGATACATATCCATGATACATATGCATGATACATATCCATGATACATGATACATATCCATGATACATGTCCATGATACATGATACATGATACATATCCATGATACATGATACATACCCATGATCTATGATACATATCCATGATACATGATACATATCCATGATACATGATATATATCCAAGACACATGATACATGATACATATCCATGATACATATCCATATTACATATTCATGATACATGATACATGATACATATCCATGATACATGATACATATGCATGATACATATCCATGATACATGATACATATCCATGATACATATCCAAGATACATGATACATGATACATATCCATGATACATAACCATGATACATATCCATGATACATATCCATGATACATGATACATATCCATGATCTATGATACATATACATGATACATAATACATATCCATGATACATGATACATATCCAAGACACATGATACATATCCAAGATACATGATACATATACATGATACATATCCATGATACATATCCATGATACATGATACATATCAATGATACATGATACATATCCATGATACATAATACATATCCATGATACATGATACATATCCATGATACATATCTATGATACATGATACATATCAATGATACATAGTACATATCCATGATACATGATACATATCCATGATACATATCCATGATACATGATACATATCTATGATACATATCAATATCTATGATACATGATGCATATGCATGACCCATGATACATATCAATGATACATTATACATGATACATATCCATGATACATATCCATCATACATGATACATATCCATCGTATGATACATGATATATATCCATGATACATGATACATATCCATGATACATATCCATGACACATGATACATATCCATGATACACGATACATGATACATATCCATGATCCATGATACATATCCATTATACATAATACATATCTATGATACATATCAATGATACATGATGCATATGCATGACATGATACATATGCATGATACATATCCATGATACATGATACATATCCATGATACATGATACATATGCATGATACATATCCATGATACATGATACATATCCATGATACATATGCATGATACATATCCATGATACATGATACATATCCATGATACATGTCCATGATACATGATACATGATACATATCCATGATACATGATACATACCCATGATCTATGATACATATCCATGATACATGATACATATCCATGATACATGATTTATATCCAAGACACATGATACATGATACATATCCATGATACATATCCATATTACATATTCATGATACATGATACATGATACATATCCATGATACATGATACATATGCATGATACATATCCATGATACATGATACATATCCATGATACATATCCAAGATACATGATACATGATACATATCCATGATACATAACCATGATACATATCCATGATACATATCCATGATACATGATACATATCCATGATCTATGATACATATACATGATACATAATACATATCCATGATACATGATACATATCCAAGACACATGATACATATCCAAGATACATGATACATATACATGATACATATCCATGATACATATCCATGATACATGATACATATCAATGATACATGATACATATCCATGATACATAATACATATCCATGATACATGATACATATCCATGATACATATCTATGATACATGATACATATCAATGATACATAGTACATATCCATGATACATGATACATATCCATGATACATATCCATGATACATGATACATATCTATGATACATATCAATATCTATGATACATGATGCATATGCATGACCCATGATACATATCAATGATACATTATACATGATACATATCCATGATACATATCCATCATACATGATACATATCCATCGTATGATACATGATATATATCCATGATACATGATACATATCCATGATACATATCCATGACACATGATACATATCCATGATACACGATACATGATACATATCCATGATCCATGATACATATCCATTATACATAATACATATCTATGATACATATCAATGATACATGATGCATATGCATGACATGATACATATGCATGATACATATCCATGATACATGATACATATCCATGATACATGATACATATGCATGATACATATCCATGATACATGATACATATCCATGATACATATGCATGATACATATCCATGATACATGATACATATCCATGATACATGTCCATGATACATGATACATGATACATATCCATGATACATGATACATACCCATGATCTATTATACATATCCATGATACATGATACATATCCATGATACATGATATATATCCAAGACACATGATACATGATACATATCCATGATACATGATACATATCCATGCCACATGATACATATCCATGATACACGATACATGATACATATCTATGATCCATGATACATATCCATGACACATAATACATATCTATGATACATATCAATGATACATGATGCATATGCATGACATGATACATATGCATGATACATATTCATGATAGATGATACATATCCATGATACATGATACATATGCATGATACATATCCATGATACATGATACATATCCATGATACATGTCCATGATACATGATACATGATACATATTTATGATACATGATACATGATACATGATACATATCCATGATACATGATACATATCCATGATACATATCCATGATACATGATACATACCCATGATCTATGATACATATCCATAATCCATGATACATATTCATCGTATGATACATGATACATATCCATGATACATATGCATGATACATATCCATGATACATGATACATATCTATGATACATATTAATGATACATATCAATGATACATATCAATGATACATATACATATCGATGATACATGATACATATTTATAATACATATCTATGATACATGATGCATATGCATGACCAATGATACATATCCATGATACATATTCATGATACATGATACATATCAATGATACGTGATATAAATCCATGATACATATTACATATCAATGACACATGATACGTATCCATGATACATGATACATATGCATGATACACGTCCATGATACATGATACATATGCATGATACATGATACATATCTATGATTCATATCCATGATACATGATGCATATGCATGACCATGATACATATCCATGATACATGATACATATACATGATACATATGCATGATACATATCTATGATACATGATACATATCCATGATACATGATACATATGCATGATACATATCCATGATACATGATACATATCCATATCCATATCCATGATACATATCCATGATACATGATACACATCCATGATCCATGATACATATCTATGATACATGATACATATTTATAATACAGTTTCTATGATACATGATACATATCTATGATACATGATACATATCCATGATAATGATACATGATACATATCCATGATACATGATATATATGCATGATACATTTCCATGAAACATGATACAGATCCATGATACATATCCATGATACATGATACATATCCATGATACATGATACATATCAATGATACATGATACATATTTATAATACATATCCATGATACATCATGCATATGCATGACCTATGATACATATCCATGATACATATTGATGATACATGATACATATCAATGATACATGATACATGAGAAATATCCATGATACATATCCATGATACATGATACATATCCAAGATACATGATACATGATACGTATCCATGATACATATACATATCGATGATACGTGATACATATTACATATCCATAATACATGATATAAATATATGATACATATTACATATCAATGATACATGATACGTATCCATGATACATGATACATATGCATGATACACGTCCATGATACATGATACATATCCATGATACATATCCAGGATCTATGATACATGTCCATGATACATGATACATATCTATGATTCATATCCATGATACATGATGCATATGCATGACCATGATACATATCCATGATACATGATACATATACATGATACATGATACATATGCATGATACATATCTATGATACATGATACATATCCATGATACATGATACATATGCATGATACATAGCCATGATACATGATACATATCCATGATACATATCCATGATACATGATACATATCCATGATCCATGATACATATCCATGATACATGATACATATTTATAATACATATCCATGATACATGATGCATATGCATGACCTATGATACATATCCATGATACATATTGATGATACATGATACATATCAATGATACATGATACATGAGACATGTCCATGATACATATCTATGATACATGATACATATCCAAGATACATTATACATGATACGTATCCATGATACATATACATATCGATGATACATGATACATATTACATATCCATGATACATGATACATATCTATGATACATATCCATGATACATAATACATATCCATGATACATGATACATATCCATGATACATTTCCATGATACATGATGCATACCCATGATCTATGATACATATCCATGATACATGATACATATCCATGATACATGATACATATCCAAGACACATGATACATATCCATGATACATGATACATATCGATGATACATGATACATATCCATTATACATATCCATGATACATGATACATGATACGTATCCATGATACATATACATATCGATAATACATATCCATGATACATGAGACATATCGATGATACATGATACATGATAGATATCTATGATACAAGATACATGATACATATCTATGATACATGATACATATTCATGATACATGATACATATCTATGATACATGATACATATCCATGATACATATCCATGATACATATCCAGGATACATGATACATATGCATGATACATGATACATATCCATGATACATATCCATGACACATTATACATATCCATCATACATGTACATGATACATGATACATATCCATGATACATGATACATATCCATGATACATTATACATGTCCATGATACATATCCATGATACATGATACATATCTAGGATACATGATACATGATACATGTCTATGATACATGGTACATGATACATATCCATGATACATAGTACATATCGATGATACATGATACATATCCATGATACATATCCATGATGCATGATACATATCTATGGGTCATGATACATTATACATATCCATGATACATGATACATATCCATGATACATGATACATATCCATGATACATGATACATATCCATGATACATATCCATAATACATGATACATATCCATGACCCATGATACATATCCATGATACATGATACATATCTATGATACATGATACATGATACATGTCCATGATACATGGTACATGATACATATCCATGATACATAGTACATATCGATGATACATTATACATATCCATGATACATATCCATGATGCATGATACATATCTATGGGTCATGATACATTATACATATCCATGATACATGATACATATCCATGATACATGATACATATCCATGATACATGATACATATCTATGATACATATCCATAATACATGATACATATCCATGACCCATGATACATATCCATGATACATGATACATATCTAGGATACATGATACATGATACATGATACATATCCATGACACATACATATCCATGATCTATGATACATGATACATATCCATGATACATATCCATGATACATATCCATGATACATGATACTTGATATATCATACATGTTCATGATACATGATACATGATACTTATCCATGATACATATCCATGATACATATCTATGTGCATTCTTGCAGAGATAGGTAAGTATATAGTATGCGCACCAGGGCGGCAATAGGTACGAATATAATATGCGCACTTCATATAGTATGTGCACTGGGGTGTCAATAGGTACGTATATAGTAGTGCATAGGAGTGGCGATAGGTACGTAATTTAGCATTCGCACCGGGGCTGCGATAGGTACGTATTCAGCATTCGCACCGGGGCGGTGATAGGTACGTATTTAGCATTATGGGGCAACGATAGGTACGTATATAGCATGTGCACATGGGCGGCAAAAAGTATGTATATAGCATGTGCACAGGGCCGGTGATGTATGTATTTAGCATGCACTCTTGGGCGGCAATCAGTACGTATACAGCACGCGCATTGGCGCAGCGATAGGTACGTATATATAACAGGCACTGGCCTAGTGATAGGTACGTATATATAACGGGCACCGGGGTGGCGAAAGGTTCGTATTTAGTATTCGCACCAGGGCGGTGATAGGTACGTATTTAGCATTCGCACCGGGGTGGTGATAGGTACGTATTTAGCATTCTCGCCGGGGCGGCAGTAGGTACGTATTTAGCATTCGCACTAGGGCGGCGATATGTACATATTTAAGTATTGGCATTGGGGCAGCGATATGGACTTATTCAGTATGCACATTGGGGTGGCAATAGGTACGTATTTAGCATTTGCACCGGGGCTGCGATAGGTACGTATTTACCATGCGCACCGGGATGGCGATAGGTACTTATATTGTATCTGCACCCAGGGCGGCGATAGGTACTTATATAGTATCTGCACCCAAACGGCGATAAGTACTTATATAGTATCTGCACCCAAGTGGCGATAAATACTTATATTGTATCAGCACCGGGGTTGCGATAGGTACGTATATAGTATGTGCACTGAGGCGGCGATAGGTACGTATATAGTATGCACACCGGGGTGGCGATAGATACGTATATAGTATGAACACCGGTGCGGAGATAAGTACCTATATAGAAGGCGCAGATAGAGGTGGTACTTTTTATAGAAATAAGTCATACTATTGTCCTGAGAAACGTAGGATAAAATGGTGGGGAAGAAACAGCTTTCGCAAAAGGCAAAATTAGAAAGTAGCGGAGAAATGGGGCGACCAGGGAAGAGAAAAGTAGAAAGATAAAGAGACGGCTATAGAGAGAGGGACAGAAATAGAAGTTTTAATATAAAGATGTACACGCGATTTTTCTTCAATTATATGTTTTTATGACCCCGAGCAACGCCGGGTAGCCTTGCTAGTCAAGAAATAAAGACTAATAAGAGTTGAATAGTCCACAATTGCTATATTACCAGGGGTATTAATATTATTTTACCTGTAGCTGGTGTGAAAAAGAGAGAGGGGAGAGATAGAGGAGTGGGGTTCAAAGTAAAGCAGTTGATGAGTAGTGGTGGAGACCCCCTCCCCCCATATGAACATGTGGGGTTCTTCGTCCCTATATAAAGAAATGCTAATTGAAAAGTTGCTACGAATTTATGATGCAACAACCAACCCGGTGATGATGGTTTGCATAGTAGTTTAATAGAAATTGAATTATAAATAATGTTTTATGTCGTTTGCAGTCCAGCCACCATAAAAATGAAGACAAGATGGCGAACTAGACGCAGACGATCATAAAGTAATGGTCCACAAGTACTTCTTAAAACCTCTACGAATTTCGTAAAAAAAAGGTGTTGATATGTCATATAACAGAATAATGAAACCAATCTTTGCTCCTCCCCCCTTATAAAACAATCAGAACAAGAACTCGTCTGGTTACCACTATTGCAAAGAACTTTCCTTTCTTTCTCTGTCTACCTAAAACCAAACAAACCTTCCATGAACAGAGTTTCTTTCCAAGAAACTCCCATCTGCTTCCCTGTTGATTACAACATGGTCATCTTCAAGGTCAATGTTAACAAATACTTGTCAAGCCGTCCTCATCAGTAATCAAATTCTACTTTTTCCACCCATAGTTTCCGATGCTCTCATAGTATTGTTAATCATTCAACTGACTATTTCATAAACCCTTATTCTCGAATAGCTTTTGGCCTTTGTAAGTAGTGACTCATTAGTATTAAAAAAACAATCTACGGACATGCTCAAATAATTTCAGATAGACACTGAATTATTGTATTACAAAAAAGTTTCCTAGTGTACATGAGTGTCAGTGCGACTAGATCTGAGTATGAGAGTGAAAACTCCTCCAACTTTTTGTATGTATGATAAATCAAAAAAAATATATATCGAGCAGGATTAATATGACAGCAATTGACAATAACATTTTTTTTTTTTTAAACACGGATCAATAAGTGACCTAAGGAACTAAGAAAACCGATTTTTTATATCAATCTTCTGTTAGTTAAGCTATTCCGGTCAAGGAAATAGGAGACATTCTTACTTTACTGTATATATAATATATCAGAAGTTCCTAAACTTTTTTTAAAGGATCAGATTAGGTATATGTTTAAACTTTGTGGGTCAATGTTGCCGGTTGTGTTATGATGCAATAACAATTTAGTTTTTGTTTCATTTTACTTCAGTCGAAGATCTCAGAAATCAACTTGGGGCTAACACTTGATCTCTGTATGAGACACATAGATATTCGAATATTCGATTAAAGTTTCCCCTTTACCTCTCAATTGTTGAGTTAGTAAAGAAGTTAAGAACATTAATTTTCCTCTTAATTGACCAATTAATTAACTACATTACAGTATATCTTTCTTGTGGTCTCTTGGTCTTACCGGATTCCAGGACAAGAATTCATCTAGTCTGGTGGAGTATCACGCTTAGTGCTGATATTATAAGCATCCATTCCTCGTATAAACCAGTGGAGATCTTATTTGGGCTTCGAATACTATGTTATTTTGAATATTTGGTCAGGGTTTACTTGTAGGGTGAAGTATCCTCATGTCAGGTTGTCCTGACAAACCCTTGTACAGAGAAACTTTAGATACTCGAGGACAGTGTCTAGTAGGCATTCAAGTTCTTTACTAGAATGGCTGATCGAGTGTTATGCTTGGGGAAAAAGCTATAAACAAACAGAGTCTATACTGGCGGAGTTCTGAAATGCAGGAAGTAAGATTGATGAAACGATTTTCATTGGCTGATGCTAAGCATCCATATCACATATAACCTGTTCTTCTAACGAATGTAGTAATTTTTCAATGTTTATGTGGTACATAGGACAATCTAATGTTCGAGGAGGATGCATTTGTTTCTTTTGAGAAATGCTTGGGTTGCTGGTGGAGTAGGTCTGATCATTTAGAATCCGAAACCCACAGTAAAACCAGTGCATCACTGATAACAGACCTCAAAGCATCTACAAAAAAGGTTTCACGATTAAAGCTGGACTAACAGTAAATTTAACTTAAATAATACTGAAAAAAAAAATAATATCAAATTGAATCTAATGACAAATGTATAGTTTTATTTTATGGCGTATCAACCCTTTTCACATTGGTACCTTGACAGAATTCAGAATCAACTTCGAAATCTAGTGGGGGATGATCTCTTACATTCCTGACAGCTCTTTTTCACAGAATATATGTTACTAGTCTCTCTCTACTCTATAATTATTTCCGTTAAAGGCGCTCGACTTAGCTCAAATATTTGGTTCCTCTTTGTAAGACATTCACAGCAAGAACTCGTTTTTTCTATCACAAAGAATAAAAACGTACTTTTCTTCCTCAGTGTGCCTAGCATCATGCGAATTTCAACAGACAGAGCTTCTTCGTAAGAGCTTTTCGCCTGTGGAACACATTGCTGTTGGACTGCTTTTTCCGCAGATGACAACTTGGTTGTTTTCAAAGCCAATCTCAACAGAATTTTTATTATGGAAGCCGCTTCAGACAAGGCATGAAGCCACTTGATGTAAGGAGCTAAAAAAAAAACTACTTCACGGTCAAAAGCCAGCCAAGTGTTACATGGATAGATTCCGACCCAGAAAACAGCAATTTTCCCCCCTTTGTCAGAAACATTGCTTATGGAATGTGCGGATTAAAAGGAGAAAATAAGGGAAGCGAGAGTTACGAGGCTGCCCAAAAGTAAACCAAAGGTCGACTTTCTACTCTCCCTAGAACCATCCACACAGATATTCGAACTTTGTCTTGATAATTATTACATCTCATTAACTCTTATCCTCGAGTGGCATCTGGCCTTGATAAGTATTGACCATTGTTATTAAAAGATAAAAAAATAAATGCCAAAACAATTCATATTGCTAAAAAGTTTTATGCTTCAAATTCTTCATCTCTTCAAATATCTATTCTTTATTTTTGCTGATTCATATGTACATTTCGATGCCATTTCGTTAGTTGATCACTTTGTTTACGGCACATCAACAATTATTTCCCTTGGAATTTTGGCTAGGAGAAAAGTGTAGTATCGGTTCTGATGCTATACTTCATCTTTTTTGTCCTCGGTTAGTGAGGGAGAAATTTTTTTTTGGACTGCGACAATTTTAATTTTTGTCTCAATTTATAGTGCAATTTTATAGTGCCCACGTTGTGTCTAACTCTACCCTCATGGGGAAGCAAGTTTATAGGAACTATCAATGCTTAATCCAATAATTTTGGTAAATTTTTTAATTCTTCAAGTTCTTAATATCCTATTCATGTTATAAATGTAGTTTTTTTTATGTGAATTTAGAATTGTAGATTTTGTTTTCTGAATAAATTGTCTGTAATTGATTAATTGATAAATACTATTTGACTCAGAGGTGAAGCAGATAGCGACGTGGACTGAAGACCTTGATGTTCCAAGTTCGAATCCTGTCGGTTCCATAGCACCACTTTCACTTATGAGTGTTGGCAACCTTCATGTGGTTCCTCCTGTAAAAATCGGGGAAACCAATCTACCAACAGAATTAAGCAGCTTAAAAAAAGGCATACTATGCCGATTCATACGAATCGACTTTTTATTTAACTCATAAACGGGACCTTGACAAGTATTACCAATTTGGGTCAGAGTGGACATGCAAGTAATGACAACTCAGAAGTAATACAATACTCCCCTAAAAACTCCCAAGTTGATGCCTCATCACGAGATGCAGTTTGATTCTTGAGTATGCCATCCAAGCAAAAATCCCTATCTTCAAAAAGATATCGTACATCTGGAACATGTTCAATAGTTGGCAACCAGAATGGTGATGGGATTCTACTTACAAAAAATGGGTTCAAAGACTAAATGTGTCCTCACTTGAGCGGCAGAGGGTGCAAAGAGACCTAATTCTGTCATACAGCATAATCAACAGGTGATGTAAGTCTACTTTTAGAGGAGTTTTTCACCTCAACAACTAATCACAGGCTTTGCGGACACCGGCAAAAGATGTGTCATCATAGTTTTTGTCTTAACATAAGAAAAGCAGCATTCTCTGACCGTTTTTCTGCTTCCTGGAACGTCGTGATGATGCCTACCATATCCATGTTTAAGGTCGGACAAACATTCAGACATGCAATATTTTCTGTCTTTTTACATGGCTTGCTGAACTTTGCTATTATTTTGCCAATTAAATCGATTGATTCATTTATAAGCAATCAAATTTTATTTATTCCATTCATCATTTCCAATCCTCTCATAATGTTCTTCATCATTCAACTGGAAATCCAGCCATCTCATTAACACTTATCCTCGAATGGTTTTGGGCCTTGATAGGTGGTAAGTCGTTAGTAATAATAAAAAAGAAAACTTTCTTTTCCTTTTACACTTAACAAATTGTTGATTTTTTTCCGTATTAAAATTTGTAAATTTACTTTAAGGTCCAATTGACAGTGAAAGCAAAACTAGACTTAACCAAATATACATACAGCACCTCTGTTTCTGATATATGCTGAGTCTCAGTTTGTAGTATATCTAAAATTATAGAAACGAATCTTCATGGGAATTACAAGACTCTATACTCCTATAATGATTTGTAAGAAAATGATTGTTACAGAAGAAAGGAAAAACAAGGCTTTTCTATAAAGAAACAATTTATATAAATATACGAGGGGCGTTCAATAAATAATGCCCCTGACCCATTTCCCATAGCAGTAGATTAACGAAACTTGGCACAGTTATTAGTCTTTCTCTACATAGGAACCACCCAGAGTTATGCATTTCTCAACTGGCTTCATTTCACACCTGACTCAGTTCAAACACCTGTAAATCAGAAACCACAGAGCTGTTTTTTTTGCAACATACCCCATACAGATATAAATCATTACACATACAAAATTTCATCTAGATCAGACAACTGGAAATGGGTCAGAGGTATTACTTATTGAACAGCCCTTGTATTAATATACTAGTTGAAAAATTTAATAGAAAATTTAATAGAAAATTTAATGAAAATTTAATGAAAATTTAATAGAAAATTTAATAGAAAATTTAATAGAAAATTTAATGAAAAATCTAATAGAAAATTTAATGAAAAATTTAATAGAAAATTTAATGAAAAATTTAATAGAAAATTTAATGAAAAATCTAATAGAAAATTTAATGAAAAATCTAATAGAAAATTTAATGAAAAATTTAATAGAAAATTTAATGAAAAATTTAATAGAAAATTTAATGAAAAATTTAATAGAAAATTTAATGAAAAATTTAATGAAAAATTTAATAGAAAATTTAATAGAAAATTTAATGAAAAATCTAATAGAAAATTTAATGAAAAATTTAATAGAAAATTTAATTTAATGCATACTTAATTGATGCTTAGTTAAAAATTTAATTAAAATTTTGATTCATAAATAACAAATTAAAAAAAAGCTTAATTAATAAATGCCTCTGTTTTGTATCCCTTTCAAGATTCGAGCCTACTAAAATAGTTCTTATTGTTTTAATGTTTTGATGAGGGAGTGGTTGCATTATTGAAACAAATTCAGAATTTTGATTACTTGTTAACTTCCCACACATCTGGAGGCATTTGACATAAGTAGATCACAAACAAACACTATCATCCTACAAAATGCGTAATTAAACAAGTGATTCGCCAATTAAGTACTTAACTACACTAAATGAGACTCCTGAACGACAAATCAAAATTGTTACAAGTGCAAAAAGTGTATGATTGATCAATTTTAGTGCTAAATATATCCAATAGCTCACAGGACACGGATAAGACAATTATATAAAATTGATATAAAAAAAGAATTAAAAAAAGAAAGGGAGCTGCTGTTTATCAAGGTTAAAAACCACTTGAGGATAAGAGCCAATGAAATGAATAGATTGACAGTGGAATGATGATGAATACTATGAGAGGATTGAAAATCTCCACAAAACAACAGCCGACACAGAAAACAGCAATTCTTTCCCCTTTGTTAGAAACATCGCTCATTGAAGTGAGGACTAAAGGACAACATAGGGGTACAGCAAGAGTTACAAGATTACCGGAAGTAAGCCCGATGTTCATTTTATACCCTCCATTCAGCACCTCAATTATGGAAGGAACAATTGGAAGGAACAAGTTTAACATGACACCGTATCTGACGTTATTCCATAATGATAAACCAAAAAAATAAACTTTACTTTACTCAAAATTTACTTTGTTTCAGAACTTTTTATTTTCATTATAAAATATGAAACAATTTACCAATATAGTAGGTTGAAGTAATACATTTGTGCACCGTGTAAAAATAACGATCTATTATGCAAGAATTTATTCAAAAACAACAACTTTTCTACAAAATAAAGATACTCGTTCTTTATGGCTTCTGCTAACGATCTGCAAGCTTTTAGATTTGGTTAAAGTACCAATCTTTTTGATTCTAAAATCTGCAAGCTTTTAGATTTGGTTAAAGTACCAATCTTTTTTATTCTAAAATCTGCAAGCTTTTGGATTTGATTAAAGTACCAATCTTTTTGATTCTAAAATCTGCAAGCTTTTAGATTTGGTTAAAGTACCAATCTTTTTGATTCTAAAATCTGCAAGCTTTTAGATTTGGTTAAAGTACCAATCTTTTTTATTCTAAAATCTGCAAGCTTTTGGATTTGATTAAAGTACCAATCTTTTTGATTCTAAAATCTGCAAGCTTTTAGATTTGGTTAAAGTACCAATCTTTTTGATTCTAAAATCTGCAAGCTTTTAGATTTGGTTAAAGTACCAATCTTTTTGATTCTAAAATCTGCAAGCTTTTAGATTTGGTTAAAGTACCAATCTTTTTTATTCTAAAATCTGCAAGCTTTTAGATTTGGTTAAAGTACCAATCTTTTTTATTCTAAAATCTGCAAGCTTTTAGATTAGGTTAAAGTACCAATCTTTTTTATTCTAAAATCTGCAAGCTTTTAGATTTGGTTAAAGTACCAATCTTTTTTATTCTAAAATCTGCAAGCTTTTAGATTTGGTTAAAGTACCAATCTTTTTGATTCTAAAATCTGCCAGCTTTTAGATTTGGTTAAAGTACCAATCTTTTTGATTCTAAAATCCGCAAGCTTTTAGATTTGGTTAAAGTACCAATCCTTTTTATTCTAAAATCTGCAAGCTTTTAGATTTGGTTAAAGTACCAATCCTTTTTATTCTAAAATTATTGACTGGCCATTTTTTTAATGAAAGTCGTTCCAGACAAGGCATGAAACCACTTGACGAAAAGAGCTAATCATAATAATACAAAGGGAGAGGAAGGTAGAATCACTTCAAGACAAATCAAACCCGAAAGAAGCCTCACCACCAGCGTTCAATCTCCTGGACTCCAAACAGGGTAGCCAAAAAGTAAGCTTTCTTAAACTTCATCGAAAAGCTCAAATCGCTGACCTTTCATAATATGCTGCATTGATTCAGATATAACAACGCCTAGGTATGGCAGAGCTTTCACACTGTCAAATTATTCAATCTTGTAGGTGGTCTTTCTGGTGATATGAGGAAGAAAAGCCTATCAGGAATTTAAGAAGCTTATCAAAGGATTGGTATTTTTTATCAAATCTGAAAACTTTCAGGTCGTTGGTAGAAAGTTGTGGACAATGATGGTCTTTATTTTGAAGAATAGTCGCTGTTTTTGAATAAATTCTTATATAATAAATCATTAGTTTAACATAGTGCACGAATTTTTTCCTCAACTTAGTGTAACCCCCAAAATGTCACTCATGAAATATATATATATATATATATATATATATATATATATATATATATATATATATATATATATATATAACTCAATGTGTGTGTGTATGTATGTGTGTGCCCTATAAAAAAAAGTTAGAGAATATCTATGTAAAATCTAAAAGTGCATTCTTATGTAAAATTAACCGGAAAAGATAATGGAAGTATTGTCGAATCTCTAAGTGCACCCTTAAGGGGGGGGGGGGGCTATGGAGCAGATTTCGTCAGGAAGAGGGAGGGGGTCGAGTTTTTCAGCTATAATTTGGAAAGAAAATACTGTAATTTCAATGTATCCATTCTGCTCGGCATTTTCTTCAAAATTATTTAACGTTTGTTAAGGTTCTCTTCGGACTAGGGCAGGGGGTGAAAAAAAACTCGGAAAGGGTTGTTTTAGTAGTGCTCTGGAGGCATCCTGACTTTTTATTTCGGTGGTTTCAGCAGTGCTCTAAATGGGAACGATAAATGTAAAGTTACAGTTTTACATTTGGTAAGTGGTATAGTTTACTCGGCGTTGCCCGGGAGTAATCAATATCCTACATAGAGCAATCCCACATAGAGCAAATGTTTTTCAATGTCGCGTTGTCCGGGAGAAAGATTTTCACTGTATTTTGTTATACCAGAAAAGGTACTCTGTGTTGCTCGGGAGTCAGTGTTCAATATCCTAGATAGAGCAGTTATGTGCAATAATACAGTAGTCCATTTCCTATGTGGTATATGCTTGATGGAGAAGGGAAGACAAGAAATCCAGTATTGCCCGAGAATACACTAAAATAAATATAGGTTTCTTTATATTATTAAGGGGAAGGGGGTATGATGAAAAGCACTCGGCGTTGCCCGGGAATAAATTAAAACAAATATAGATTTCATTATATTTTTGAGGAAATGAATGGGGAGCAATAACTTTAAAACTGAAAGCTCAGGGGAATGACTTACTTTATTATTATTTTCAATACATTAAAAAAAAAAGTGAGGAATGGACTGGGTGGAGGTGAAAGAGAAGTGGGGGATGTGGAAAAACGAGGGAAGGAGGAAAAGAGAAAGATAGAGAGACGAATTAAGATAGGTAGAGAGATAGAAGTTTTAATATAAAGATGTTACACACAATTTTTAACTTCTTCTATTTTGTTTTTATGGCCCCGGGCAACGCCGGTTAGACCTGCTAGTCGTCAATAAAATTCACAATCCTTTCTGCAATCCAACCATATTTGGTGCAACTAAACTTCAGTCTATGCCTGACTTGTCCACCAAGTTTCAGTCCTGAATGTCCAACATTCTTTGTTATATTACCGTTTAATGATAAGCACATCTGGATATAGTTAGCAAAATCGTCAATAACTCTGACGTCACACTCCTATCTTAGCTGAGTTTGCTTCTGATGACTCTTTTCAATTCATGAATAGTCTGGCATTGTTTTGATAGACATTATCTTTGAGATAACTTCCACAGATAAAAATCGGGGAGGAGGGGTATGGTCTAATGAGTGTGAAGTCCTTTCAGTATCACACCTCGTACTGATGAGACGATTACCAAAGTGCCCCTCCCCACATATTATTGAAGGGTAATAAAAAAATAATTTTGGACATTTATGAATGAAACCTGGTGGACAAGCCAGGTATAGAATGAAGTTTATTTGCAACAAATGTGATTAAATTGCAGAAAGGATTGTAAGTTTTATTAACGATTCCATGGGTGGAATTTGGGGGTCAGGGGTTAACTTGTATAAATATTTATTTCTTTAAAAAATAAATATGTTGTTTCAATTTGACAAAGGTGATTTAATCAACAAAATAATAATTTTTTTTACACAAAATTATTAAAAAGTCCAAACGAAGAACATTTTTTATTTTATAGATAGAAATACCATTCTCAAAGTTCAGAATAAACATTACTGGGTGGGGTGGAAAAAACTGGGAAACGGTTGTTTTAGTAGTGCTCTGGAGGCATCCTTACTTTTTATTTCGGTGGTTTCAGTAGCACTCTAAACGGGAGCAATAAATGTAAGATTACAGTATTACATTTGGTAAGTGGTATAGTTTACTCGGCGTGGGGGTGGGGGGCATTAATGACCACTAGGTTGCCTCTCCCCAACACTTTTATACTCTTTAATACTAATGGGCTCCATCAGTCAAAAATGATGGAGAAAAAAATTATGCTCTGCCCGTGTTCGCACTAACATTCATATAAAATCATAAAATTACGTCAGTAATTTTTCATATATCAATTATTATCATTTCTCATGACCTAAAAAAAAAAAACACTTACCGTTCGCTTTTTTTTTTCGGAATGGATGATTTCTTTCCAAATTGATTTCAGACAGTGCGGATTGTCTGACTTGCTATTTACTTTCTCGCTTCCTCTCACTACTTGAAATGATTTCATCTGGAGTCTAGAAAAAGACACGTTTTTTTTACTCGCTAACTTTTGTGTGATGGGATGGATACATGATATTTATTTATATAAAAATATATGTATGTATATATATATATATATATATGAAAATGAAATCTGGCTAGTGAGGGTTGAGGACATGCGTTGCATGGAGAGAAATGGTATGAGAATGATACGATAGAAGTGTTATGTGAGTCATAAAGACAGGCTTAGTTCTGATGACCTCACAGGAAGATTAAATCTGAACAGTATAGGGAGATGTGTGTAGAACAGGACACTTTGATGGTAAAGTCTCGTTGAAAAGATAGATGAGAATTGTTGGGATAATACAGGTAGAACAGTTGAGGTAGCAGGTCAAATTCACAGGAGAAGATCAAGGAAAACATTGGAGGAAGTGATAAGAATGGATTTGAGAGAAAGAGGGATAAATAAAGACCTGGCTAGAGATAGATAGGTTAGTTTGGAAGTCAATTTGTTAAAGCCGTCCAACACATGTCATCATGTATAACGGACGTTAAACCGAATGTGATGGTGATGATGATGATGATGATGATTTATATAAAAATATACAAATAAATACACATTGGTCTGTAGCTGTTTCCTACAAGCCGCCATATTGTTTAAATATCAATGACTTCTTAGCTGCCTGCTGATTGGTTCAGGCAAACCACTTCCTTCTTGGCTTGACCAATCAGTGGCCTTCTTTTAGGCAAATCTCAGATGGCTAACATAATTATATAAACACGTGACCGCCATCCGCCCATTCTCTTTTACTTCGGTAACACGAGACAACACTTCTCTCTTTTTCCTTCTTTGGCACTGCCAAACACACGTCCCCCCCCTATCTGGGGACGCAACAGACATTTTCCCGGGCCACTGGCCCTGGGTTCGACAAGACACCAAAATGGTTACTGTCTCAACACATGGACTTAATATTACAGACACACATACTTGCATACACATATGGATGCATCCTGACACCATAGCCGGTGTACAAACATCCAATATCATGAACAATTCTCTTTTCCGCACTGGGGAAATATAATAAGGGGAAATTCCTTTACTATTGCCTTCGTCCATACTTATGGAGATACTAACCTCTTTCCCTTTTGTTCACCTCTTTTATTCACAAAAGGTATTTATTATAAAGTGGAGGATTATGCTGGAGCTAGAGTGATTATTTTCGATTTCCGAAGCCAAAAAATTCTACGCTGTAAAAATATAATTTTTACGCCAACTGAATCTTCATTTTTACTTGATAGACCAGTTATTGGAATTTATAAGATGGTTAGTGTGGTTGTCATCAGTAAGTAAAATTCCAACCTCCAAAAGTAAATTGACCAGAAAGACTCTTTTCACCTAAATTGCTAAACATTTATCCACGATATAGAAAATATCCGTAAATATAACTATATGTTATATTAAAATGAAAACAATAATCTAATAAGAAAACAATAAAAACGAATCGTTAATTAATGAGATGTCCTTTTGCAAATCAATATGCAAATTAGTTAAGCTTTCGACATTAATTGCATACACATGATCAGTATATTAGAAAGCTGTTCTTTTTTATTATTAATTTGGCGTTTAAATCCTACTGATAGTTCAACAAATGGCCCAATTTTATAAATATACAGATTAGGGGCTTCCATATTTTTTTTTTAATTCTGATTTTCAACAATAAATATGTGCTGAGATTCTTTCGTCATCTTTCAAAATTCGTTAACCATTAACATTTACTCTACGGCTTTTCTAAAGAAAAAGA